>OX388321.1:10173605-10773605 GCA_947579605.1 Athripsodes cinereus | reverse complement strand
AAAATAACTATAAAATTACTGGCGTGTACCTTGAATACAACTAAGCGTGAAAATCATTAGGGAATTACCAAAATTTTCTTTTTGTTTTTGCATTCGTACTGATTATTACTTGATACTATACGAGTATACCTTCACGAAAATTTCTTTAGGGAGTAATTTGCAAAAATAAAGCGATTAGACAAGGATTCAAATTTTTTGTACCTATATATTTTATTTTTAGATGCACGATAAAGATATTTTGAACGTGATTGTATGTATAATGTAAGTAAATAACATATAACGTGTGCCTCTTGTAGAATAGTAGGGCTACGTGTATATTTAAAAGATATTTTTTATAACTACTTTAATAAAAAATATCTTCATGCGATCTTTTAAATAGGTACTAGATTTTCGGTAAACTCGATTTTTTTTGGATATTTTGTAAAAAGCGTGTCTCTTTCATTCATAATCCAACTATAGAACTTTTATGCTAGTGAACCAACTTACTTCTTCCGATGGCCGAACAGCCCTTGTAGAACCTTTGCCTCCGAAACAATAGATCTCCAAGCCTTTCTATACTGAGCAATGGACTGCCAGTCGTCTTTAGCATTGAGCTCCTCCAGATCTCGATTGATGTTATCTAACAATCTTTGTCTTGGTCTGCCTAACGGTCTCCTGCCCTCGGGTATACCCTGCAGAATACCTTTAGTCGCCGTTTCTTCTCCGGATCTAACGACGTGGCCAATCCATGCCATCTTCGGGATCTGATCTCAGTTGTGATGAAAGGTTGTTTAGTTGTGGAGCGAATTTCTTCATTACTTTTAAGCCTTCAGGTTCCTTCTGCAATACCTGGTCGTGGACTCAATATTTTTCTTAGAATCCTATTTTTGCTTGCAGCTTGTGAACCAACACAATATAAAACTAAAAAATCTAAATAATTTATCGTGTTTCTGAAAGTTAAATATGGTTTTATTTTCACTTTGCTATGTACTATATTACAATTACTATTTCATCACGGCACATACCACAAGTGAGGTAAACAGCTGTCCTCTTGCAGAGACATATTTTATTTGTCCTCTTGCAAAATCAAGATTGTGTAGGTAAGTTAGATATGTGACGCAAACATTGTTCTTTAATAAAAATATGCATCTGGATTTTTGTTATAAGCCCAAATGCACCTTTTAAAGTATGCTAAAAGCTTGTATCCTGAAAGGGGAGTTTTCAAAGGGGAGAATTCAGTCTTCTCGAGAGTACTAGGAAAAGGTTAATAAAAGTTTTTTTAAGAGATTTAGGGGTATGGTTTAGGTGTTTAATCAGGAACATAAAATAATATCGGAAATGAAACATATTTAGGAGACATAGTAAGTCGTTTTCACAAAATATGTTGTGTTAAAGTTTAACTTTTGTTATAATTGCTAGTAGTGAAGAATTAGTTGGGTGTCATCATCAGTTATCTGCAACAAAATGTTAATGATGTAATATTACATATACCTACTGTATTAAGAATTTCTGAATAAATGTTTTTATCTTTTCCTTGTTTACTGACTGGCATGCATCATTATCGCCTGAAATTACAAATACGTTCCAAAAATCCTTATTTTATATCATAATCACCGAGTAAATCCTTTTAAAAGAAAGCGGAAATATAACAATACTATAATATTTGGGTACTTGCTAAACTATCTACATAGAGTAAAAATACCGTTACTGAACTGTTGTGATATTTCGTTTAAATATAAAAGGTCATCTAACCGATGATCGTTTAGAAAACAATTTTATTTAAACAAAAGAAAACGATAATTCACTACATCGTGATACATCCCACAAGTGGGCAGCATGCAAATCAGCCGCACTAACCAAGCAAACTGTCCTCTCTGCGCTCTATGGAACTGGCCGTAAATAGACTTACTGAGCCCAATAGAGCCGGTAAGTCCAATTTCTACGAGAGGGCCTTTGGTGTTGTTGGACCAGTTACGTGGAATCGCCTACCGGTGCTGCTGAGAGATGGTCAGACGGTCACTAGCTTCAGAGGCAAATTAAAGACTGAACTCTTCACTGGCGCCCTTGAGACGGTCTAGAGACTGTAAAACGGCGTCATAAATAAAATCATCCAAATTCATCATCATCATCATCTCTGTGCCAACAAAAAATAAGATATTCAGAATGGGTGACACACCTCATCACCGTGGATGTAAAAATGTCTTTTTTTCGAACGCATGCCTTTATCAAGTCAAGTCAAGTCATCGCCCTCAACGCTCCTCTCGGGAGCACAGGGCAGAAACCAGCCTCCTCCATTCAGAGCGTCTCTGTGCCAATTGCGTCACCTCTTTCCACGACATTCCTTGCGCTCTGATATCGTTGTCATAGGAACGGTGTTTGTGCATGCCTTTAAAAGGCACATAAAACTTCTGGATAAAATGGGACACCTATCGTTTTCAGGTGCTCCACAGAGTAAGTGTGTGATCCACTATGTTTCTAATAATTATTGTTCCTGAATATATTTTTAAAGAAAATTTTAGTTTTTAAACAGATCAGTTAGTTTACCCTTCACCTTCTTAGGGTTGTGTTTTTTTTCAGATAATCAGTCAAGCGGAAGACAAGAATTGATTCTCCTGAGTACACGCCCAACTTGTTCCGAATTCTTGATTACGTGGACAGAACTTGATCCGAACAAACAAGGCCATGAACAAACAAACAACACATTTTTATTAGGTGCCTACTCAATCCAAACTGAACGAAGATACAATATAACCCTTGAGGAAATATGTTACAGGCACATAATATAATATTCAGGTTAAATGAATTTGATTCTAGTTTTTCACTAAACTTGACAGAATTGTGCTGATTTATCAAAAACAGCAATATGTAGAAATATGAAATTCTTCTTAAAATGAACACAATAGAACTAATGGTTACGTGCGTAATTTAGATACATAAACAAAACTAAAATGATGCAATGAGTACGGAGGTATGTGTAGGTGTAGATATGATCTAATGAAATTCTGTGTTTATGTTTTGATTTCCTGTTATTAGTAATTTTGCGATTTTGATTCAAAATTAAACCTTCCATGAAACGTGTAACGAGGTAGGCGTAGTTTGCTCCTACGTCACAAATATATTGAACATTCTATTTAGAATTAATTTTAAGAAAGACGCCTTTCGTCTTCTTATGGTTCATAAATTTGATTTAAAATTCACAATGATTCTTAAATTAAAATAATAAAGCGCACACTATAAACCGATTGGAAGCATTCTAGATGTGGTTGCACAAGAGAATGTTTCGCATTTTTGCAAATTTCTGATGGGAAACCGATGGTCTTTGCCACATCATTTAACAAAGGTTAATTGCAGATAACACTGAATGTCAAAAAAATAATTAGATATAGATTGCAGATTCATTTATATAAAGTTATTTATTACCTTTAACCGTGGATAAGAAATAATATGTGATGTTTCCAGATTCTTTGAAAACATAATACAAGAAATCCCGAATATAAATGAAAAATCAGTAATAGTATAATTCCGAACAATTTCGTGATGATGCAGTCATCCAATTGTGTGTATTTTTATTGAAACCAACTTTAAGCATAAATTTTTATGACTCAACCACAAAAACAACCCGAAGCTTGTGCATTCAAAGCAAGTGTGTAGACCACCAAACCACTAAACTACATCTATATCAAGTATTAGTTAGTATAAATAGTGAACATATGAAGCGACGACATACGAAATAATGGTACACAGTTTGAACCTTACCGCAATCACATAACAAACATTGAAGCAATATTCATGTATGAATAGCTTTAAAGCGTTTTACAGTATTTAGTTTTAGATGCTTCAAGCCTAAAATATTCTTGAAGAACATTTAACGCAAACAATACCAAAATATTGAAGGTATAACGTAATTTATTTTTATTTATAGGAAAATCATGTCATGTATCATTCGTGTATTTTTTGTGAAAATTTGTTTGTAATTAGTGTATAATAGAAATTCTATCTATCCATGCTCTTACGCCATATCCCTAATGGAGTAGTCAGAGAGAACGGAACGCCATACAGATCTATCCTTACATACTTCATTCGCTTTTTCCACATTAAAAGTGTTATGAAATGTGAATATGATTAACTCATTGACCGTTGTTTTTTCTTCTTTTTGTAGATTTGTAAATATACTGATTTATTAGTAATAGCCGCAAACTTCACTGGACAAAAATTGATTTAATATATTTATTTGTAATATGTACCAAGTGACTATGTTTTTCTTGGCTTATAAATAAAATTTTAAAAAATCTTATACTTACTCGCATTTCGATTCCGCTTACTTGTTAGAACACAGAAAAGTGCTTAGAAATATATGGCACTTAATTGGCAATATGGCAACCCTGCGTGGTTTTGTTGATTGTGACATGTTGTATATTTCAGTCGGCAATAAAATTTCTCGTGACTATCATCGTGTTTTTAATCTCACCTCTCTCTTACCCTTATATTAATAAACACAAGGCCGTCCTTGAGATTTTGATCCACGTAATAAGCCACATGGTTTCCAGAAGCTCACTCTTTCTCAACACGCTCTCTTTCTGAAAATAAAATTGATGATTGAAAAAATAAATACACAGTTTGCTTTTGTTATATTTTGAATATTGTGCAGGAGAAATAAACTATAAACTTTACAGCATTGCAAACGATATTTTCAGGACAATAAAATACATTCTTAAGTAGATAAAATCCTACAAGCCTAGCTAAAACTAGGCTAGTAAATATGTCAAGATTTAAAAAAATACCTATATAACTAGTAGTCACTATACGAAATTTTTCATTTAATACAAATTTTCTCGCCACTCTCAATTGATTGTTCAATCTTTTAGTCAAAGCTATAAACTGATGTTTTTTTTTATATAACTGTTACACTTTTATCTCATTGAAAATATTTCAATTGAAAATTTAAACAGCATAAAGAGTTGGTATAAAATGTTTTTTAACTGTTCTATAGATAACGCAAGTACACTAACCGTTTTTTACGAGTAGGTATATTCAATATACTCGTAGAATGATAGACCAAAAGATTACCACAAAATTGACAATTCAAAGTTAAAATCTTTTATCTCGTAGGCAGACTGAGATTTAATCTCCGGTATATCTTTGAACGTGAATACGAGAAAAGGTCAAACCTTTACGAGGTCTCTTGTACTCGTATGTACGTTATTAGTAAACACACTATTGCCAAATGTGATGGGCATAACAAATGGATGATTGATGTGTTTGAAACAATAAACAAAAGGAAAACTCGACCCAACTTGGGGCAGTGTTTTTCTGTTATATTATTATTATATTAAACGGGGATTATGTTCTTGGCAATTTTCATGTCACGATGACAAATAGCTTTGTTCTTACATTGAATACATATTTACATACTCACCGACTAATCATTGTTCAGAAAAAAATACATCTTAAATGGTATTTGAAAATATTGATGTATGTGTTTTGGAGTGTTAAGGCCGAAACACATTATTAACACGCGACGTGTCGACACCCGAAGTTTACAATGCACATGGCGTCGCGACGGATGTTCGTAGTGTGATTCTGCAGGGCTACTCTTGACAAAACTAAACACGATCTTAATCTAGTCTTGATCTTGATCATACGACGCACGAAGTGACTATAGGCCAAAAATACACCGGTAGCGCGGTGTTTTTGACCATAGTCCCTTCGTGCGACGTATGATCAAGATCAAGACTAGATTAAGATCGTGTTTAGATTTGTCAAGAGTAACCCTGCTGGTCATAGAAAACAATACAATTTGATTCCACTCAACACGCATCACGATGGAGATCGTGGTACATACGATCTACACTTCCTGCCCTGTTCAAAGTCTATTTAGTGTGGACAATTGTTTGCGTGGCAAGTTTGAATTCCGGTATTCATTCAGAATTATTGGTGACTAGATGAGCATTCATTATATATACCGAAGGGGTTTGTCCTCTTGTCCTGGGTGTTAATGCAACTCACAGTGCTAAACAATGAACCATACTGTAGAGAATCCTCTGTATGGCTTTGAGTTTAGTTAGGAAAACCTATATGAAATGACCTACCGATGCAGTCAACTGGCCGAGAAATTTATCGTTAAATCTAAAGGGCCAGATTTTCAAATACAATAAAAAAAATAATTTAGTTACTTTGTCCAATATAAAACATTTATATTTTCATATCTCTGCATGCCACCATTGAGTATTAACAACTCGTCTTTGCAATAAAACTGGTATTGGATAGAATTGGCATCCGTTTCTAGAAATTAAATAGTGGGACACAGTTTACGGCGCATTGAAAGTTTTACGACGATTCAGGTACAAGGTGGGAAAGCCGATTGAAAATAAATTGATTTTATATTGATTAGAGAGTAGGTACTTAATGCAATAAAATAGTTTCAAAGTAATTGCAAGAAGGTAAAGCAACATGAAAATACTGTGTACAAATTTCAAATTTCACTCGCAATGGATAAATTTGAAGGTAACATGTATCGCTATTCCGAAAATCGTGGTTCCTTTAGGAGGCGATAGAAAATTGGTTGAATTTGTGGAAAAATAATTCAAAATAAATTTTCTAGTAACAATTGACAGAGGTCTCTAAAAAATCTACCTACATATATCGCCTGCTTATTATGGTTATATTATTATTACTTTATTACTAACAATAAGACGATTCTTACAAGGATCATTACAGCTGAAGGCCAATGCGATCCCAGATGAAAACCTTAAACGATATCCAAACGATAACACAACTACAATATATCCTCGATTTTTCTTATAAATTCTGCATACGTCACGTTAAAGATATCAACCTCTCCAGCCAGACCATTAAACATTTGAATACCTCTTCCCACTGGGGAGTTTGCCATTATGTTTGTTCGGCTTTGAGGCTGGTAAAAAAAATCGTGATGCCGAAAACGTCCATATGCATCGGGAACATATATATTGAAATTTTCCAGTATTATTGGAAATAGTGATGAATATAATCTTTGTCGAAGACTCCTGAATAGAAAACTGACGATGCGAAAGAAAACTAATAGCCCCACCATTATATAAAATTCTTTTTCTTCTAAAGTGCCATGTCAGGTCCCCCCGACATCAGCTTTCACCCTGGAGTAGGCTTCTCTGTTCTGTATTGACCAGAACAGCTCTTACACCCTCTGGATTCCGGTCCACTCTCTGATGTTTCTTAGCCATGACATCTGCCACCTTTCTGCACCCCGACTTCCCGTAATTTTAATATTTATTTAAAGAGCGAATTCTCTCTTATGCACTGAATATCATTAATTATCACATCATCATTTCGAATCGCTTATACCAAAGTTCCCAATTATTTATTTTGTCTATTATAAAAATGGGAATATCTGGGTCCGTATTAAAAACACATTTTTGCGTTAGGTTTGCGTTTCGTTTTCGTTCGAATAAAGACGACGTTGCGAGAAAGTGTTAATTTTCGTAGCTACTTGTGTAATCTGTGAGTTCGTCAAGTTTCGTCTATTTGTATGAAGTTCTTGTCTGTTATTAGTAAAATCAGTCTGTAGTTTGGTTATTCTGTAGATAGTTTGTTTGCATAATTAAAATAATTATATACTTTTCATATTTTTTTATTTTTTTTAGTTTTTTTGTTATGATTAATCTAAAGGTTAGTAGGTTGCTAAATACCGCAAAATTAATATTTTCTCATAGCCGCAATTCTTAACAAACTTTTATAAATTAAAAAGTTCCTTTGATTTCACTATTAAAATATTTATGTAACGACAGGCCCTTCAAATAAGTTTTCTTTTTCTTAATTAAGAGATTAAAAAATTTTGAAATAAACTTTTTCAAACTTTGAAAAATATAACGTGATTGCACAAAATAAAAATCGAAACGAGGTGGAAAAGAACTAAAAACTTTTTGGTTTATTTCATTTAATATTTAATGAAGATAGTATAATTTGAATATTATCATGGTTTGTGCTTGGAAACAAGCCTCTTCAACCAGGATAGTTTTGTGCTAATAATACAATAATTTTTATTACGACGTTTGTAGGGACATGGATGGGACATGGATGTACAAAAACCACGCGTAATGGTATTCTTAAGTTTTGTTTGACTCAATTATACCTTATTCTCCAAAACATCAGCATTGCAAGATCTTAATATCTGTTTGAAATAATTTTTATGTCAAAATATGAATTTTCAGTGTTATATTGAGTATTTTGTGGAGCACCCGGCTTAGAACTTGTCTCTCACCCTTTTCCGTAAGTCATCGAGTGTTCTGTAAAATGCAGATGTCTGGAAAAGTAAGGATATTTTACATCACAATATCAGCAATGAGATTTGCCACTCATGATGAATATCTTATTTTTTATTGGCATGGAGAGGACAGCTTACCTGTATATTGTATCCAGTTAGTCTACTGGCAACCTCATTCTTAATTTCTTACCATTTATTAGCACAGAGAAGACATGTTGCAAGTTTGATACATGAAATAAGTCCGCTGGCAACCCCACTTGTGGAATTTGCCGTGATGATGTTAATGAATGAAATATTGAATAGATACACAATACCTACAAAACTGGTTTAGCAATATTTATATTTAAAGATATATTGAGAAATTGTTCTGTGAGTAAAGTTTTCAATTTAATGAGGGCTAACTTTAGAACTTTCAACGTATATAGATCTTTGTGTACACGACTGAATATTTAAGACCCAGTCCAATCTCGCAACAAGAATGAAACTCTTCAAATTAACCCGATATTACAATCAGATGAATTTAAATAAATTTCAGTTTTAATATTATCGTTAGACAAACCTATATTAATAATATTATAAGCATAATAGAAATTGTAATTAAAAACTTATTTAAAGTTTAACAGTACATAGGTACAGAGAAGCCCTATTTTAAAATATGAACAAGAGTTAAAAGGAATAATAAAATTATTATTTTATTAATACAGCGATTAATCAAAACTGCTAGTAAGAGAAACTTTTAATTAATAAATTGTATGTATAAAATGTGTGAGATAATATTTTAATTAAATATTATATTTTGATTTAAATAATTCCTAATTATAAACGTTAAATTTTGGTTGATTCACAAAAATATAAGAGACACAAAATACCTTGCCCTGGAAACAAGAACAGCCACATTAATGAAATGAATAGATCCAAAAATACATTTACACAAAATATACCTATATTTGTACTTCCTAATGCTAGTTCCATTAATAATAATAGATAATATCTATCTATTTGTTCCGCTTGCACTAAATTCCTTGCGATATAGGAATATCCAGAACGGAGCCAAGTCGACTATTTTTGCTGCCTCAACATTCGTACAATCACTTATATATGCACCCCAATGACCAGCTTTCTCTCACACAATACTTGACTAATTTCAACCACTTAATCAGCCATCCGTGGCTTCTTGCACTCCTTTTTTCAGACAGGTTTTCTTCCAAATAGTGCGTTATAAACATCCACGTGATTGTCATCGTGTTAATTAAAATAGGGCGTTCAAAATGGTTAGCATATCTCATCGATAAACTGAATATATGTTACAATTTAGCCGTATATGTGATGTTATACAAATATCTCGCAGGAGGTTAACTTAATAATATCGTTGGAACCAATAATTTGAAATTCACGATACATTTATTTATTTATTATTTTCTAACAAGATATATCCACAAATGATATCTATAGATACAGTACATATTATTATATACATACTTATACATGTTTCGGTTGATGTCATAAACTCCATATTTATATCCTGGTTTAATATAATAAAATATTGCATGACGTTGGGTATATGTCTCGTATAGAAACATCAACGCGCGCACGTCTCTTCAATAATTTTATTTCATTTCGTTTCGAATCGATATTGATTAATAATAATTGCACAAACGTAAAGTTTGAAATAACGAATAATAAAAGAAGAATAAATGAAAAATAAAATTAAGTATTTCAAATAATGACTACAATTTCTACTATACCATCACGGCATATCCCAGCATAATTATATAAGTGAGGTAACCAGCAGACCAGCTACATGTAATTAACATACAAGCTTCCCTCTTCGTAGCAAAAAATAAAACATTCAAGATGGGTGGCAAACCTCATTGCTGAATCAAAGATGAAAAATGTAGTTATTATATCGATTACCTTACTTTTACGAGACACTTGAAAACTAGTAAAAGAGTTAAGAGACTAGTTTTTGCCGGGTGCTCCTAGGAGAGACGATGGTCCTGGCTGGGCCATGTTTTGTGAATGCCCAATGATAGTTGGTCAAAAAGAGCACTGTTCTTCCGTCCGCAGGGGTTCCGTGGGCCCGGGCGTCCCTCTTTCACAATACACCGTTCCTATGACAACGATATCAGAGCGCAAGGAATGTTGTGGAAAGAGGTGACGCAATTAACGCAGAGACGCTCTGAATGGAGGAGGCTGGTTTCTGCCCTGTGCTCCCGAGAGTAGCGTTGAGGACAATGATGATGATGATGCTCCTAGGCTGCACAAAAAATAAATGATATTTATATTTTGCTGTTTTCTTATGGTTACAATAATTATTTCATTGTGTGGAGTTCTTGGGGAAAAAATTATTTAGGTTTATCACAAAGCCATATTTATTTACAAAGACTTCGAAATATTAAATAATGAACCTACGCTTCATATTTTAGTAACATGTACTTTTTTTTCATTCGTATATTTTATGTTATGATAATTTCATTTTTTTTTTAATAAGACAAGTGTGTTTAAAATTACACTAACACAACTTCAGCTCAAATAATTCGCTCTATCCTCAGTATTTTGGCATCTGTCAAATTAATTAAAAAAAAAGTTTGATGATAACGTAAATGAAGAGGGTTAATAAAATCAGAAAATATATTTCAAAACTCTGCTTAAACTAAACTTAAGTGTAGATGAAAACGAAAATATTTATAGCCAAATTGCAGATTTAAAAAAAGTTTTAGAATCAGCGATAGAAAAGAATCTCTGGAGAAGATGCTTCGGGGCAAGAGGTCCCAAACGCAATAACGAAAAGGGAAAATGTTGTTGATTATGATAATTGATCTTGGATACACACATACGTGACGATTAATACACACAAATAAAAAATATTGCAATGTATTGTACACAGTGTACTAACACGACGCGTCGTAGGTAATGCATAGTTTATTTTGATTATGTGTAATACAACATAAATACAACACTTTATACTACCGCTTCATACAGACTAAAATCTTGTAATGATATTTATATTATAGTAGCTTAGATATACTGCTTTGTCATACACCCGTCGTGAGTGATGGATGTCTTTTGTAATGTAGACATTAATAATAAAATTAGACCTTTTAGAATATTAAATTAAAGGTATTACTTTAGGACAGATCAAAGTCGGTGAATAAGTAATGAATCTAGTTCTCAGTAAAGTAGTTTATTAACTTCTTATTTTGTATGAAAATTTGTGTTTCTAGCGTTGTATGCTTATTTTATTTTCTTATTTCATTTGTCTATAGCTGCGTTCGCACAGCTGGATGAAACCATCAATCAATCTTCAATCAATCGAATATTTCTTCGGAGAGTCCTCCGAATTGTAACCCAATGATTGATTGACGTTTTCATCCAGCTGTGTGGACGTGGTAAATTGCGAATTTAGTTTAGTAGAATACAATTTTTTTTTTTAGAAAGATAAATCTGGGTTTTGTTATAAACCCAAATACAACCTTATACACCTTTCACAGTAAGCTAAAAGCTTGTTTCGTGAAAGGGGAGTTTGCCGGCACCTGGGATCGAACCCCGGACCTCATATTCATAAGGCCGAGACTCTACCTCCAGGCTACCGACGAACTCAAAAACAAATTACATGTTAAATTACAATTAAACATATTACATGTTAATTTTAGCGTCTATTAGAACGAATCATATACTGTGTAGCAAATATTTTTACATTACTTCAAAATAAATGAGGTGACGCTGACGCGGATCATGTCCCTCTTAAGTTTGAACGTGGAATAATACATGGAATAATACATGGAGTAATACATGGAATAATACATGGAATATGAGGAAAATTCTTGCGATGATGACATAACGTCATTCTCATTTACTTTACAACAGCAAAAAACTCTATATAGCGTAAAGTTTAAATTAGTTTTACCGGTTAAGAATAATATTCTTTTTATTGATTTTAATCTTGACTGGCATCTGCCCAAAGATATAAAAATTTAGTATGCACAGGAATAAAACATTTTCCATTCAATGTACAGAGAATGAGTTTAACGCTAAATTGCGATATCATTCAACTAACCCGATTGATTTGTAGGTAAAGTTTTGAAAAGTGAATTCATATTAAAATACTATTTAAAGATCAAATAATAATTATTTTTTTTTACGCGGCGGCAGAATTGCCATCCACACTTCTCAGCATTATACAACCAGATAAGTCTCCATATGATCAGGCATGATCACACAAAAACTTAACAGTCTAATGCCGGGAAAAATTCACCTATCCAGATATACAGGATATCAAAGGATTAGGCTCAAAACGCGGGATCAAAATACCAGCATTGTGCCTGAAATATCTGTGTTCAAAAACTTTTTACAATATTACAAGTGTTTATTATAATAGATTTTTGAATTTTAATGTACAAATTAACCGGTAAATCTAATTTTTGTAAATTATTTATTAAAGATTTCGGAGTTACCCCTGTAGCTGACATGACTAAAGGTATTATATAAACGGACCTAGAATGCCAAATATTTTTTATTTCTCCTGCTAGTTCTGTATATTTACGTATTTTTTCTGCGACGGTTGTTTGTATATTATGTGTATTTGGGACAGCGATGTCGATTAGGTACGTTATTTTATTACGTTTATCATGTAATACTAAATCGGGTCTATTATGATGTATTTGTCTATCTGTTATTATGGTTTTATCATAATAGAGCCTATAATTTTGATTTTCTAATACCTGTTCCGGGTTGTATTTATAATAAGGTATTACATTATTTGAGTTTAAAAGATTATGTTTAATAGCTAAATTTTGATGTATAATTTTTGCTACATGATTATGTCTATAAGTATACTCAGTTTGAGCGAGAGTGGAACAACCCGAAACTATGTGTTGAATTGTTTCCGGTTTGGCCAGACATTTCCTACACGAATCATCAATTATATTTTGATTTTTTATAATATATTTTTGATATAATATAATTATTTAATATATAATATAATTATTAATATAATATAATTATTTTTGATATAATATAATTATTTATTATTGAAATTAAATAAGTATTCACTATTTTTATTATATATTATTCACTCTAAAAGAAAAACAGACAAAAAATATAGAAAAGATCCTTTCATAGTTAGATTATTATAATGACCGAGTGTTATAATATATGGACCCTGAGAAAAAAAATCGAAGGCAACCCAAAATATAAATCATGCATGCGGATGGAATTTTGAGAGGGAAAAGGTAGAAGAAGACATGAAGAATCTCGGTAGTTTGGGATATTATATGAGAAAGGTTAATGGAAAACTAACTGATCATGTCGTAAACATTTTTCCGTAAAATATTTTTTTGATGTAAGTTAACAAAAAATTCACCCATTTTTACCATCAGAGCATTTCCCACAAGTGGGATAACCAGAGGACTATCAGCATGCAATAAACGTGAAAGTAATCCCTTACAGATCAATAAAAGGAAAAATATTTCGGATTAATGACATACGAATTTAAAGCACTATTAATTATGTCAGTGCATACGTAGAAGATTTCCATAATTGGGTAAATTGGAACAAGTGTTTTTTTTTTTACTATAAATTATCTATCCTGATTCTTATATATATTGTTTTTCGACTTATCAGATTGATAATGACCTTAAAAAAGCTTGAAAAGAATTTAAGTCTACTATGCACAAGCGCATAAAAATACAAAGGTGGCTCCAAAACTTGAACCACAGCAGAAAAATAATCAACACGTGTTCTTCAACACTCCTCTTGGGAGAATACTTTCCATACATAGCGATTCTGCGACAATCGATTCAAATCTTCTCATAAAATTCCTAAATTCATAAATAAATAAATAAATAAAAAAAATAAATAAATAAAATTCCTAACGTTATCATTTCGTGAGTATCGGAAACTTTATGAGTGGAAGAACAGTGTTATTTTTAACATTTTATTTAATTAACAATGAAGGATAATAAAAATATAATAAAAGTTAGCTTTTTGATCGACTGCTATTAAATGAAATTTAAATAATATTGGCCAGGTAAGCAAGCAGTCAGGTATAGTACTGTTGACCTCACATTATTCCATCACCCGCGATCCATTCCTCATCTCTCCACACAATAACACATACCAACCTATCTACTACTTTGCCTTCCCCTAAAATTTATTCAGTAACCTTTATTTTCTTATACCTAACTATCTATTTATTAAAGAAAACTTTGGAAAAAAGCTTTAAAAATATCAAGATGACACTCTTTTATGCACAATCAGTTGTCTGCTTTTTTAACGTTTTAAGTTAAATTTGAATGAATTATGTCTTCAATTTGACAAAGACATAACATGTCGAAACCTGTCACTAAAATATAAACACATCGTTAAACTCAACAAAGTGTTTTGTTTTATTCACATTAGTTACCTATGTCTTTAGTTTTTGAAGTAAAAATAAAATAGTAAATGCGTGAATTTTTGAGAATTTACAGAAAAATTAAATACAATAAACTACTTTCTGTCTTCTCTCTATCACTTTGGCTTGTCCCATTCCTTGTGTTTAGAGGGTAGAAACTCTAAGCAATCGCTGTTAACGTGTGTTTATGTTTAATCCTTGAGCCATGCTCACAGCATCAAATAATAGAAATACCTATGACTAGGAAAAAGGTTTTGTGGATACGCGACCACTCAATGATTCAATTACTAGATTTTTCAAACTAGATACTTAACGATGGAAACGAGAAATAAAGATAACATTGAAATCAAATTATGTACATATATAGAAACCATAAAATTTTTCATTATACCAACATTTTCATTTACATTGTCTTAAGAAAAGTGAAATCTTATATCTTACATAAAATGTCGAGTTCTTTTTGATGGTTTACAATACGTTAGAATTTTTTGTCTGTCTAGAATTTAATAATCATTTTGACGCCAACGCAAGCGATTGCAAAAATCGAAATTTTCCCAATACACATTTCATAAACTTATGATAGATCGTTCCCTTTCTCGCCCAGAAAAAAAAACGTTTCAATAAGAAACTAGACCAATAACGTTGACACTCTTTCATAAAGATATTTATAGAAATTTTCGATATGATAAAACCCATTAACTTCCTCTCTACGTTAATATTGAATGGCGACTATCACGGGATCCTTTTTATGGTCCTTTTGTAGCAAATGATAATATTATTATTTACCCCTGAATAAAAATAAAAATCTTACGATGATGTTGGTAAGACTATTAAATCTAGAATGTTTTATTATTAAATACCTATTACAAGTAATTAACCCGGCGTGAGTAGCTCAAAAATGCTCTCGATATCCATATATTACGTACAAATTATCAACCGACGGTTCTTGGTGCAAATTCATAGCAATAAACTTTAATTTTGCTTGACAATGAAAACGGAAGTTCTTGAAAGCCGTCTCGCTAATAATGAATAAATTTAAGAGAAGAATAAATATACATTTTGTTTTATTACCTAATATATTGTAATGATATAAGTAAGATTTGAGTTATTGTATTTAACAGTACATAATGATGTGAATGACAGCACTGATTGTTTAATATTATTTATTGAGTAACTATAACATTTGGTAAGATCGGACAACTGTTGTTCATGTTTGTTTTTTTTTTTTTTTTTTTTTTTTTTTTAATTGTATTTATGTAAACTCCTGTCTATCAATTTCCATTTTTTTTTTTCTCCTTTTTTATTTAAATGTGACAACCTTATGGGCTTTGAATATATTACAAACTGTTATAATGTGTACACTTATAAATGGGGCAATGTATTGATTCCTTATTTGACTATATTGTTTTGTTATTATGTATATATGTTGTCTGTAGTGTACTGTTGATGCTAAATAAATAAATAATAATAATTTTATTTATTTATTCTTTACTGTACATTGATTACAAGCAAATTCACACAAAATTACATTTGAAACAAAGACAGTCATACAATCAATATACAGAGGGCGAGTTTATCGCAGAGGCGTGATTTCTTCCAACTAACCCAATTTCTTAAATAAAGGAAAGAGGAGGTAAAAAAGAAGAAGAATATGTAGGAAAAGGAACAAGGATACAGAAGCCATATTTTGTGTGATAAAATGGTCCTTGACCGCCCGCTTGAAAGCTTGAAGAGTGGGGAGCAATAATGAAGATTCAACTTAAAAATCCAATAAAATAATTAACAAATATTAGATTTACCGATTAATTTATACATTAATCGGTAAAACAATTTTCAAAAATCTATTATTATATACTCTTTTTATATTATCAGGAAGTTTCTGAATACAGATATTTCAGGCACAATGCTGGTATTTTGAACCCGCGTTTTGAGCCTAATCCTTTGATATCTTGTATATCTGGATAGGTGAACTTTTCCCGGCATTACGGTGAAAACACAAAGGAAGCAGGTTGCCAGCGCCGATCAGTGCCGGTAAGCGCCGGCAAAGTAAATCGCAATCGGCGTTCCTGCTTTTACTATGTTTGTGTCCATTGAATGCATGTAAACATTCTCGGCGCCGGTAGACGCAGGCATCGGAAAGCAGGCAACCTGCTTTCTTTGTGTTTGTACCCTTAGACTGTAAAGTTTTTGTGTGATCATGACTGATCATATGAAAACCATTCTGGTTGTATGATGCTGAGAAGTGTGTATGGCAATTCTGCCGCCGCGTTAAAAAAATATATGAATAAGATTTATAAAGAGCGTGTCGTTTTACCTGAAATTTAGGTATCTAGTAAATGTGTACACATCTGGTATGCAAACTTGGGTGAACACTTGTAATAATACCTATGTACCTAAACGGAATCAAATATTTATGCAAGATTTTCAATAACTCATAAAAATATTAATAAACGCAATAATGCATTACCTTTATATTGTTACTATTAATAATTTCGACACTTACATATCTCCTAAGCACAATGTGAAATTACTCATTGTGAACGACACCACGAGATCATTTTATTATTTGATTTAAGTGTTTTCACACAATGAGTTGAAATGTTTTATGATGCGTAAAATATTGATATCGGATAATTATAGTGACACATAACATAAACAGGATATTATAACGTATTGATTGTTTTGCCATTTTATTATAATATAATCTAGGAAAAGTTTTAGTTCATTCTTTAATATAATATAAGGTGATGTCAGAAACTTCGATTGGAGAACCATGTCTATACAATTCAAAATTGTGCAAAATCTAATCAGAATAATTGAGAAAGGTGTCCCAACGCTTACGAATTGGCTCTAGGCTGGCTTCTGGTGGACCTTACATCGTGACAGTGAGAATGGTGGAATTGGTGAACGTTGTCCATGGACACCGAAAGTGATCACTTAAGACAGCCTAGAGCCAATTCGTTAGCGTTGGGAAACCATTCTCACTTCTTCCGATTAGATTTTACACAATCTTGCATTGTGTAGACATGGTTCTCCAATCGAGGTTTCTGATTGGTTTTTGTCTTCTGCAGCCCTACTCCCGACACAATCTAAATACGATCTAATCTTGTTTGCATCTTAAAATGGCGAATTCGTACTTTTGAACACGATCTAAATCTTAACTTTTAGACCGATCTACTTTGATGTCTTAAAAATTCGTTAAGATCTTAAAATTTGTATGAAATCGGTACTCTTGACACAACATTGCCAAGGTCAAATCTTAATAGACGTCTTAAACGCAATCTAACAACTGTCAAAACTTAAGATTGCTATGGAGGTACATTTTAGCAATCTAAAAGTATTTTTCCACCTTTTAAACTTTATGTGCGACGCAAGTTTGTTTATTTTTTAGAATAATATTTATTTTAGTGTATTTCCAATACTTTTTTTTTTATCTTGCTGTGTTTTTTACGCAAATAAAATTTGGTGTTGTTTGTTAGTTTTGTCGGAGTCGTTTGTTTTGAAGTGTAGTTGTGAAACTAGTTTTAAATCGAATAATACATTGTGGAATTATGTCGTGAACAGTGAATGTGTTGTTTATTTGACCACTGTCCTATATTCTCATTCATTGGAGATATACAAGGCCTCCATCCTGTAACAGGCGACGCAAAGAACATGGTTTCGGACCCTCGAGATTCTAGTCTAGCGGGCTATAAGAAGATGAGTGAAAAATATTATTTCAAAACTACATTATTGTTCTACAATGACTCAACTGGATTGGCCATAACATCAGGCACCCTCATCACCTTCGAGGAGGGCAAGACCAAAGGCAGAAATGCTAAATTCCGACCAAGAGACACCTATATGGATCAAATGATGATATGAACTTACTGTGGTACGTACGTAGAATTAAAGGTTAATTTCTATAATAGGTTATCCAGTAGTACCCATTAGGAAAAGATATAAATTGATGATCATAGTTGTATTTTTTATTATTATTGTCGTTCACTGTATACCATTACAAGATATGGAAATAATGTATTATTTGTGTAACACAAGCAAAAAGTATTTAGAATTTCTTCTCCATTCCTCCCTATTTTATGCTAGTCAACATTTAAGAAAGGGACTCCCACCATTTACCCCTGGATGTTTCAGGAACATCAGTTCTCATATCATCCAATTTCTGCTAGCCTCTTTTTACTACTACACCGTTATAGCATATCTCACAACTGGGATGGCAAGCAGACCAGCTGCATGTAATAAACTTCCAAGGTGTCCTCTTCATGTCAACAAAAATTTTAAACATTCAGGATGGATGGGACATTGGTCTCTTTAATTCGGTGAATTTCTGCTATACATGAACTTTTAAAAAAATAAATACTACATATCTACATAAAAATAATTCGAAATTATGGAGTATTTATGTGTTCACGCCAGACACACATTTTCCTAAAATTTTGTTGGCATGAAGAGGACACCTTGGAAGTTTATTACACGCAGCTGGTCTGCTGGCCACCCCAATTGTGAGATATGCTATAATGGTGTAGTAGTGGTAGTAGTGAAGATGCTAGCAGAATTTGGATGATATTAGAACTGATGTTCTTGAAACATCCAGGGGTAAATGGTGGGAGTCCTTTTCTTAAATGTAGACTAGCATAAAATAGGGAGAAATGGAGAAGAAATTACAAATACTTTTTACTTGTGTTACACAAATTTCACATTATTTTCCCTTATTAAATAATGTTTCGTTTACAGGTTATATTTGGATATTATTTAGCTCTTGGAATCCTTCTCAACTGTCCAGATAGCCTTTAATGCTGCTGCTGGAACCATTTACAGAGAGAATAAGCGCTGACACATCACACCATTGCTTAAGGAGCTACGTTGGCTGAGAATCCCAAAGAGAGTAGAGTTCAAACTGTGCCTCACGGTTCATAAAGCCTTGAGCGGCGCAGCACATCTATACCTCACTGAGCTCTGTCCCATCGACGAAACTCTATAAGGCGACCACAGCGCTCATCTTCCACCACAACAAACTTGTAGAACCCAACAGGGCAAACACTTCCAAATTTGCAGAGAGGAGCTTCAGTGTCACGGGGGCCAACTGCCTGGAAATGATTACCTTCAGCTTTCATGCCGTGATTTCCAATTACTAGTATTTTTTAAAGAATTAACAATAATGTCAGAATTTACAAAAATTTCTTTGTTAATATTACGTCACATTCTCTTTCACTTCTAATAATTTTTAAAATGAAACAAAATATATAATTATTCCACTATTAACTTTATTTATTCTTGCGAACCAGCTTTCAAGAACTTCCGCTCTGATCGTCAGGCAAAACCAAAATGAACCTTCATTACAAGTTAGGTATGTGACAAATAGAAAACAATAGATTAAAATAATAGCATCGTCTGACCGTCCACAGCAGCTCAAAATTATAATAATATGGTTGAAGATACACGATAATAACTCAATTCAAAAATTATTAATATGAACTTCCACCAAGAACCGTCGGTCGATAAATTAAACTTTACTCTTTCTCTACCCCATTTGGGATATAACGTGATGGTATATTTGTTGTCATCACTTGAAATGTTTATATTTTATTTATTTGTACATTGATTACAAGCAAATTTATCTAAAAATAAATTTAAATCAATATACAGAGGGTATAGTTCTTCCAGCTAACCCAAAATTATTTATTATATTTAACTCTGTGCTGCGTACATTCTGTGTATGTTGTAATTACAGTGTGTATTCTATTATAAATATATTCATTTTTCTTCATTTCAAACATGCTATATCACATCACAGCTTTTATTATATTACATAGCTTTTTTGATTTGATGTCTTTGTAGCATTTCAGATGTAGTCTTGATTGGTTCATGTGTTATAACATATCGTCGTTGCATATTCAAAAAGGAACATGTGAATTCATAAATATTTTGACATTACCAGATTAAACTGCTCATAATGACATCATAACCATTTTATAAAGTGATTTTTAGTATCAAATATTAAAATTCAATGCTTAAAGAATAATATCATATGTCAATAAAAAGTCCAAACTACAATTTTAGTGCCTTAATGAACAGTTTTAAAAGAGTATGCCTAAATACAAATGTGTGCACGTTTCTTTTTGAATATGCAACACGATATAATATTCTTATTGTGTATTGAACAAAAACTGTATGACTAATACAATAAAATATATGTTAACTGAATATTATTTATTTATTTGAAATAAATAGACATTATGTTTTGAAATTACAATGTTTTTTCCCTTAAATTACATCCTTGTCAAATATATTCCTATAAAACTGAGAAACTTTAAATATATCAAGTATTTATTATTGGTAGAAAGTAAAAAAGTAACTCTTTTAATACGCACTGTTTTTAAGTCAATGAGTAGACAATTTTTTCAAATCTTGTATTCACAATGTGTCACAACTCTTAAATGGAGATGGGTGGGACACATAGCTAGAAGCCCAGATGACAAATGCCTAAAGTCTCTTACATCTTGGATACCAGGAGTAAAGGAAGACCCCTTAATGAGGTGGAAGGATAATATTACTCGAAAAACTGAGGTCAACAGGATTCAGACGCCGCAGGATCGAATGGCGTGGAAGGAAACGGAGGAGGCCTTCGTCCAGGAGTGGGCTGAGAAGAAGTTGTGCTTCCAGGCTTGTATTATAATAAAATTTTGGAATAAGTAGATGAATGTGTATATTTGGGTAGTCTATTTACGTGAGATGAATGATATGATATTGAAAGAAGAAAATTTGGAAAACTAACAGAAATATTTCTTTTGTAGCTGAAAGATTGGTGCACTCGGTTAACTTAGTGCCAACACTAATGTATGCAAGTGTGACTTGGACTCAGCTGAAGGAGAATTAAAATGGTATAAATGCACTTGAAGTGAAGTCATTGAGAAGAATGTGTGGTGAAAGTCTGAGGGACAGATTGTGTAATAGTGTGATCCTTGAAAATTGTTAAATGAAATCTGGGTAGTAACAATAATGAAGGTGAACAAACTAAGGCAATTCAGAAACGTGGCCGTCCAAGGATTAAATTAGAAAACAAATGTTTTTTTCTGCTATATTGATTTTTCACATCGATCAGATTGACAATGTCCTTGAAAGACAAAAGATGTCTCTATAAGAATCAATATTGGGAAAAAAACATTTGTTTTAGTTTAAAAATAATATAGTGTTTGAAAGAGTGCAATAAAGCAATTTGCGAAATAAAGTTTGGTGATGAATGTTTGGAGCAAGTAAGCGAGTATGTACATTTGAGAAGTTTGTTTGCAAGGGATGGAAGATGCTTTAGGGACATTGAAAGAAGGAAATTGTGGAATCTTAGAAGTATATGTTTGGCAAGGTTGTTAAAAACAAAACATTTTTTGTCAAAATATGTCAATTTATTTAAAAAAAAAATATTTTCAACAGCCGGGAAAGATTTTAGAAATGAGTTTTCCATACAACAAAATTTTATTATTCAAAGCAAACAAGAAATATATTGTTTTATTAAGAAGATATAACAAAAATGAGAATCAAATTTATTAATTAGATTAGAGAATTAGGCAATACAAAAATAATAAATAAACAAAATATAATGTCGTGGTTAGATGGAAGTAATCACTTTATAGTGATAATCTCGCCACTGCATATCGTCCTAGATTTTTTAAATTTCATATTGTTTTGTTTACACTGTTATATAATATGATGTGCAAAAAGAATAAATAAATAGTAAGTTTCAGTGAGACGTCTGATTTTGTTTGTCAGGACTTAAGCTCGTATTCTAAAACAATACTTACGCATAGCGACCGCCAACGCTATTTTAAGTAAATATCTATCGCTATGCGAAGTAAACCATATTCTAAAACAACACTTAGCTGTGCAGTCCACACACTGCTCGTGATTAGTCAATTCGCAATCGTTGATTAATCACTACTGAATGGATTTTGCGAGTCTTTCACAGGGCGACGAAATAAATATCGAGGTCTATCAATCATTACGTTCAGGCGCTCATCAAATTTGTCTTCACTTTCATAATGAGACATAATTTTTTATTATAAATAGAGTAAAATATACTAAATAATTTTAACTAACAAAACTAATATTATAACAAAACAACGTGTTGATAATAACAGCAGCTACACTATGCATATCATCATTGCATATTCAAAAAGAGATGTGAGCACATTTTTATTTGGGTATGATGCTGCGCGCCGGTGCACCCGGCAGAGACCTGTAATTTACGTAATACTGGAGAGACGACGGTCCTGGCTGGAACATGTTCTGAGAATGCCCAATGATAGTTTCCAAAAAGAGCGCTGTTCTAATCCAATCCAATGCTAGAGCATAAAATATGAACTTAGATGCCCGATTTTTCTAATTATCTTCAATATGTTTATCGGGGTGCCCACTTTTTAAAATCCGCTTAACATTGTGATTGTCTGTTAACACAAATATTCATAGTTTGCTTTACATCCAAGCATGTAACAAATTCGGGGCATCTGAAAATATAATATTACTTATTGTACATAATTATAAAAAAAACTACTTATTTAAGTGAAAAAGTATTCCTCCAACCTAGATAGGTGTATTCATAACCTATGAATTAAATTTCAATAATTTAACACATATTGAGTAAACTATTACAAAAAAGTCTCAATTTAATTGTGTGTTGAGACTTAAATATTATTTTGGATAATATTAAAAATGGATAAAACACATGCTTCGATGGGCATGTCGAATAGCCAAAACATTCAACATTAATGGCTTACATATGGTTTGCTTTGTCACACAAACTGTTGTTGAGATAATTCCACCATATAATGTTATAAATATAACTTATAAAGTATTATTTTCAATTGCTAACGCGTTCATAGAATAATAAATATACCAAAATAACATATAATTATACTAAAGTACACAAACGAACATGACAGTAACGAGCTAACGAAAGAAGAGCTGTCAGTGGTAGAATTCATAGACAAAAATCATGTCAGTGCAAAGGTATTTTAAAATATTATTTATAAGTTAATTGCACTGTTATACATCAATATATAGTATAAATTTCATTTCTTTTTATCAAAAAATTATTTTAGGTTTATAAAAAATGTTGAAATACGGTGATATCACGTGAATTTTAAGAATTAATAATTTAGTTGTCGTCCTTGTTAGGTTGGTACCCATAGATAACGGCGTTAGGAAATACATCTCTAAATTAAGACGTCTTAAAGATAAGATTAGATTCAGTTCAAGACTAGATTGTGTCGGGAGTGCCATCTTCTAGTCTTGATCTAATCTTGATCTTAAGATCGAATCTAATCTTAATTGAATTCAAGAGTAGCCCTGCTGCACCCAAATCCGATTAAACATTAAAAAAATTAGTAAATTTTCTAAACATAAGGTGATGTCCTTTATAGGCATGTTTATATGTAAAGTAAGAAGAAAAATCATCATCATTCTTTATATGTATATTATGTTTTACGTAGTTTTCGCATTCAACTTGATTTTTAACGCCTTCGTGACTGAAGATGTTAATAAAATACTCAAAAGACATTTCATCTGCATGACCAATTGATTGTGCAATATCCCTTCAGTAGATCAGCGCAGGTCCTGTTCTTTTTTTAAGAGAGATGGCTCAATCTGTTGGTAGTGCAGATGAGATGTTTGGTGAGGAATATAAGCTCCAATAAATTGATGAAAGATGGATGCTTCTATATACATGTTGTTTCCTTTGAACTAAAATAGATTATGTCTTTCCACTTTGAAAACATAGGAATTGTATGAAATTGTATTAAAACCTTAATTTCACTAATTTTTCTTTATTAATCTCTGTACTAAAGTAATACAACGCTGATAAAAATAACAAAAAAAAAAAAACATTATTATGTATTCAGATTTTTTTGTCATCATCTTGCAGTACCTCCGCTGGCAACTCCACATGTGGGATGTGCCATGATGGTAAAATAGTAGTAGTATATTATTATTTATGATTAGTTTTTATTTCTTTTGATATAAATTATAATAATAAAAATAAATACTTAAGAATGACATTTTACTATGTACCAACACTTATGGTAATCTATATGAGCATGATAACAGATTCATTAGCAGTCGGTACCTACCCACCATTCATCAGAATCGATTGGTTTAATTGTCTTACACGTGGCACCTTTTATCAAAACTTTTCCCAATATTAATTAACGAAAAGTACTTGAAAAACTTTTAAGTTCATCTTTCTGATAAAGTTGTACTAGAATCATTAATGTTTGAATATTTCTCAATCATTTACATTATTTCTTTTGAAAGCACAAAGCAATTAAGGCGAGCTTCTGGGATTACACAAGTTTCTCAATATAAGACAAAATAATATTACATAATTTTAAATCTGTCTATCTTTACCACCATGGCTTCTCCCACAAAAGTATAACTGTATGTATGTGTGTGTGTGTGTGTGTGTGTGTGTGTGTGTGTGTGTGTGTGTGTGTGTGTGTGTGTGTGTGTGTGTGTGTGTGTGTGTGTGTGTGTGTGACCGACAGTTTTTGGTGACAGTTCATGTTAATTTATTAAAAATTAAACCCATGTTTAGTGCTTCCACAGTGACTTTATTGGTCGCGAGCCGGCTTTCAAGAGCTTCCACTTTCATCATCGGGCTAACATAAAGTAAAGAAGTTTTGTTTTATACCAACAGAAATAAAGTATTTCCTTTACTCTAAGCTAGCCCGATGATGAGTACGGAAGCTCTTGAAAGCCAGTTCGCGACCAGTAAAGCCACACTGGAAGAACTAGAAAACCGTTTTATTTATAATAATATAAAAGTAATATAAAAAAGATAATCGGTATGGGTTACTAAAATGAGGATGTAAAATACATGTTAAATGAAATAGTTTATAAATATTGATTTATAATTATTCTTCACTTATAGATGCGGTAGTTTTCGCTATTTATTTAAGAATAACAATGGCGGAATCGTACTCATAAATTTATTCATTAGCGGGAAAAAAAATGATAAAATTTTCACGATTCATCGTGTTTTTATTTCATTTTAGATTTCCTCTCTCATTCTCTTGTTTACTGTGGAATAACTAATAAAAATAAAAGCACTCAAATTATGCATATGACTGAATATGAAAATTTATGTGAAAAAATATCGAATTGTTGTGCAAATCGAAACAATATTAATAATCAAATATCCATCCCGAGTAAAGAGTAGACCGCATTGGTACCTACAACTAACATAAAAATACACTCCAACTTGCATTTACACACATTTCATTTTGATTTTGAAAGGACAATCTGCAGGGTCACTCTTAAAATAATCTTAATCTTAATCCTACGACGCGCGAAGTGACTTTGGTCAAAAATACGTGCATACCAATCTCGCGGTAGCGGTAGCGCGATATTTTTGATCAGTCTCTTCGCGCGTCGTATGATTAAGACCAAGGCAAGATTAATATCCTGTATAAATGTTATATGTCTTTAATGACTAACCGATATGACGTGAGTAAATCTTATATTTTCTTCTTCTTCTTATGGAGCCCTTGCTGCATAAGGTCGTGCACGGGGATGGAACCTATAAGCGGCAGTGAGTGCCCCCCGTGGGTCTTGAACCAATTCTGACCAGTTCTTTCTGTCAGCAACAATGCTTTTTGAAATAATCTTCTATAGCTTTGATTTCAGAATTGAAATGAAACTCATAATCTGTTTTGTGCCTATTTACATATGTAATACGACAAACAATAGATATTACATAATTAAACAGAATATTACGTTTATAGACTACTCCTATTTTTTTTGTTCATTATAGATACCTACCTAGGACGAATTCGGTTTTTTTTCTTTACGGGAAGGGGCAATCTTTACATCGATTTGCATTTGTCATTGACATCTCGTTTTCAACAAGAATTTAATCATTTATTTTTCATTTTACCCTGTGTACTGCAGGGCTACTCTTGACAAAACTAAACACGATCTTAATCTAGTCTTGATCTTGATCATACGACGCACGAAGTGACTATTGGCCAAAAATACACGCAAACCGATCGCGCGTTAGCGGTGGCGCGGTGTTTTTGACCATAGTCCCTTCGTGCGTCGTATGATCAAGATCAAGACTAGATTAAGATCGTGTTTAGTTTTGTCAAGAGTAACCCTGCTGGGTCAATTTCTTGATAGTGGAAGAGCAGATGCCCGCTTAATGCTATTTTTTTCATAATTTTTCCATACTCTAATACTATTTTATGCCTTCTTTTTTATTATTGAATCAATTCTTTATATTCAAAGATATGCAGTGGCATTTTGATAAATTGCTCTATATATTAACTCTTTTTTAAATAATATTAACACAATGTTTTAAGGTAGGGTTCGACTGTAGATACTATTCATACATCCGGCGCCAGTAGGTTTTCATCCCGTAACGATATTTTCTCTCAGTCTCTCCAATTTTGTATCTCGCTCTCCAATCAAACCGATATATTTTCGTAAATATAATAATTTATGATATCAAAACTGGACGTGCGATATCGCTGTCCTAAAATCAAAATACGAAAACGTCGTCACTCAAATATATATATTGAATATCATGGATTTTTTGTCGTGTGGAATGCGGTATACACTGTGCTTTTTTATATATAACAATTTTTGATGAGTAAAGACAAGTATTATAGAGACAGTTGAAGTTGGAAGAAATTGCACCTCTCTGATAAATACTTTTTTTTTATTTTTGTAGGAATGTTAAATCTATCAGCGAGTAATTTCCAGACGAATGCGATGTCGTGTACATGGTTGTTTGATTATTTACACGGTTACATTCAGTACACGGTAGCCTGGAGGTAGAGTCTCGGTCTCCAGAACAAGGGGTCCGTGGTTCGATCCCAGGTGCCGGCAAACTCCCCTTTCACGACACAAGCTTTTAGCTTAGTGTGAAAGGTGTATAAGGTTGTATTTGGGTTTATAACAAAACCCAGTTATATCTTTTTAAAAAAAATTTATATATATTTAGTATTAACTTTTCACATTTGGTATTAATTACACATTGTCAACATAGTATCACACATTAATTTGGTTAGCTGGAAGATATTGCCTCCAGGCAATAAGCTCTCCAATTGCTCATGATTTTTTTTCTGATCAATAAAGTGTTCTTATTATTATTATTATTTGTGTGAATTTTGCTGATTTCACTAATAATGTATATCGGACATCTGTTGTGCACCTTAAAATAAATAAACATGCCCTCTGTAAATTGATTGTATTTAGTCTAATTAGATTTATAAGTAAAATAGCTTTGAATCAATGTACCGTAAAGAATAAATAAATTGAAAACAAATGAGTATTTTTTTTTAAGTAAAAGTTGTTAAATGTATAGGTATGGACTAACAATCTTTAATAAAGATGTATTGATTAGAATCTGATTTTTAATTTCAAAAATATAAAAAAAATAGCAACCACATACACACTAGCACCACCTAGTGAGTAAATTTTGCACTAGGGAAAATAAAATTAATACTTTTCTATAATATCGTATCATAGACGCACATAGATGTTAGTATAACATAGACGAATAACATGTACACATTGTTCGTAGCGTAGCCGACATTATCTTTATAGCATCGAAACAAAACAATAAAATGGTTGATACAATATTTTTGTTACTCTTATAGGAAATAAAATCAAAAGCACGGAAAAAATACATAAAATCAAGACGACGATATAGGGACAAATTATATTAGTATTAAGTACGTACATAGTACATACATACGTACACATTTTATTGTATTTGTAAGTAGGTAATACCTACTGTGTCCATTCTGATATAATCACTGTTTATTAGTGATAAAACCGGTAGTCGCTGGTCCGATACCGGTTAGTCGGATATTCGGTGAGCTACTTATGCCCGGTTTCAATAATCTCAAGTTCCAGTTCAATCTCCAGTTCAATCTCCAGTTCAAAAATAATAGTTTTTATTCTATTGACATCTAATCTAATGAATTTATTGTGCACTTTTGCATCTTTCTCCACTAATAAAATGCTTTCATTTTTTTTTTATTAAATTTGATTTCTATTTTTATAGAACATTGAATTCACGTTATTTTTTTAATCAAAATACTATTTGAGACATTATGTTGAAAACATATCCATTAAAAGAGGGTATATGAGAACCTAATGATGGTTGGCCAAAAAGAGCACTGTTCTTCCGTCCGCAGGGGTTCCGTCGGCCCGGGCGTCCCTCTTTCACAATACACCGTTCCTATGACAACGATATCAGAGCGCAAAGAATGTCGTGGAAAGAGGTGACGCAATTGGCACAGAGACGCTCTGAATGGAGGAGGCTGGTTTCTGCCCTGTGCTCCCGAGAGGAGCGTTGAGGGCGATGATGATGATGATATGAGAACATGAAATTGTATGACAATGATGGTGACGAAAAGTGTGTTTATGCAAAGGTAAGAGTAAACAGCACATGATTCTTTTTGCCTACACCGCATAGTAAGCGGAGTGATGGTTATGATGATAACCAGCCGACTGGCAACCGGATTTTCAGGATTCCAGATAATTTGTCAAATAACCGTTTCCTCTCCGCTCTACATTATATATCCTAACCTAGTTACATTATTTACAAGCCCAACATTTGTTACATTATTGTCAATGAGTAAATATATAATACATTACGTTCTGTAGAAACATGAAAACAGAAATCACTTTATTTATGTACCTACTATGTTCGTTACAATATTCGCAATCGTAAATTCAATATCTTTATTTTGATATTAACATACCAGTGCCTAACCAAATTAATGTTTAAATAATATGTAATTTTTTTCAATATTGTTATTTTTTGTTCTTCATTCCAACTGATTCTTCACTCATATTCGAGTGATCGGGACAGTAAAGAGCTATTTTGTTATTTTATTTGTTTTACGTGAAGATTGCCATAATTTAATGCTTTATTTTTTGTCATAAACTTCAACATTTTTTATGCTTCTCAGCAATTACTGATCAATTATCTTCAAAAGACAAGAATGAAAAAATAAAATAAACCTCCTGATGATGCCAAGTAGAAGCCTTGGCGAAAACGTTTGAGGTGAATAAATTTAATTTGGAAATTATACAGTGTTTTTTAAATTCATTTTAATAATAAAATAAACCTTAATATTATGAGTGCTCTCTTACTCAATGTTGATACTCAAATTCAAAGATTAAACCATAGGCATTCATTCCACTAAATCTTATCTCTAAATCACCAATCTTCCCATTCCCAATGAATTTTTCAATATTTTCATCACTTTCAACAAATTAATAACAACCCTTTCTATTACACTTACTAAAATTTACATCTATCTTGTATTTATGTATTCAAATATTGTACGCAGACATCTCTAGGTCCTCCGTTCTTTTCCTTTGAAAACTGACTTTGAATTATTTCTAAGAACTAGAATATTGAAAATGTTTCATTTTAATTAAGAAAGTTGATCGCCATCGATGAAGACTAACGAACTCGTTTTGTTTATCGATTGATATTCAATATTTTATCGATAGATGGTCTAATTAAACTTATCGTTAAAACTTATTTTATTACCGTAATTAGTTTTGAAACATGTTTTTATTGATTATGAATAATTACTACCACTATATACCAATATACCATCACGGCATATCCACAAGTGGGGTAGTCAGCAGACTAACTGAAAGTAGGAACAGATCCCAGGTGCCGGCAAATTCCCCTTTCATGGCACAAGCTTTTAGCTTAGTGTGAAAGGTATAGGTACAAGGTTGTTTTTGGGTTTATGAATAAATCCAGATATATCTTTAAAAAAAATATGCAAATTGTCTTCTCGGTGCCAAGAAAAACATTCATGATGACTGGCATACCCCATTGTATAATTGTAGATGTAAGCTTTAAGCTTACCATGAAAGGTGTATGAGGTTGTTTTTGGATTTATAATCGAATCCCAGACACATCTTTTTTATAAAAAGAAAAAAAAAATCATGCGTGAGGTTATAGTGAATGCAATTTCGATCTTGCTAGATTTCGAGTAATTTTTCGAGATTTAATCTCGAAGCTAGGTAATCTCGTTTTTAAAATATCGTTCGAGATCTCAACCAAATCGATCGAGATCACAATTGAGATCGAGATTGAGCGCGCATGAAAAATGTACGTGTTCATCGATGCGCAAAAGCGCGCTAACTGATCTGAGGTATTACTATTAAAACATTAGAAAGTTATCCAAGTGAAATACGTCTAAGAACAACTCAAGCCAAGTGTATGTGGACGTAACTTGGCGGTATGGCTTTACTTCAAAAAAATCTGCGGATGGATTGACTGCTAAATGCAAGTTGTGCAGTGCTATTCATAAATGTATAAAAGGTTCACCAACAGGCTTAAATATACACTTAAAGTCCATTCATAAAATTGACACCAAACATTTGAATGTGAGCTGAAATTTCTCAGCCGCCGGATATATTGCTACAGAATATTATGTAGGTGCCGCTTAGTTGATGACACCTTGAACACACTATGCTTCCTGAGAAGTTATTTACAAAATAATAACATTTAATTCTTTTTGTTATATCTCTTCTAATGTGCCTATTACATTCCCCAAATTTCAGTGCACTAAATGTTGTAGCTTGCTGAGTTTGTATAGTGTAAACGCATATCTGCCTTTACAAACTCAGCATGCTAAGATATTAAATGCACTAAAATTTGGAGAATGTAATGGAGATTCAACACTTTATTTTTAATTAATAAAAGTTGATTTTTTAAATTTTTCTCCATTATTATTGTATTTTATTTACAAAATTATAAGTCACATAGGTAGGTAGTTTTTATTCAATTTAACATTAATTTTTGAATAAATAATAAGGTATTTTTAAAAAGTAGTCTAATCTCGATTAAATCGAGATCTCGCGGAATCTCGACGAATTATTTGACTAGATCTCGAATGACTCAATCTCGAATTCAAATTTAGGGAGGAGATCTCGATTCGTCAATCTCGAGTCGAGATTGCATTTCCCAGTTACGAACTTGGTTTTTACATAATTGTCAAGAACCAACAGGAAAGCGAGAGACCTGTTCTTTACCAGGGACTTCACTAGGTTATCAATTAATTACTATCACAAAATAGATTATCTCATTAGAAATGATATAAAAAGCGTCTTGAAATTCAAACAAAATATTTAAAGTTAAACCTAAGTAATAAGTTTGTATAATAAGGTAGATTTTGAGAATAAAAAATCTAATTGAGTTCATGAGATTGACACGATTCTAAGAAGAAAATCCATTCTTAAAATGTTTTTTCTAAACATTAAAAGTAATTAATTTAATAATGGCATTTATGGTATCCAACGCTTAAGTAAGAATCACAGGAATTTCACATTCAAGATGTTTTGCTTAATTTTAAAGTTTTTCTGGCTGATTTGTGTGTTCTCAGAATAACTGTGTTTTCGTTCACGATGTTTCTTGCGCAACGGTTTGAATATGCCTTTTTCACAATATCACATATTTAATATAATTGTTTTTATAATTTTTCGCAATATCACATGGGTATTTAATATAAGACAATGATTTAGGGATGTCATGATTGACACGCAATCACTCTGAATGTAAGAATAAAATATTTTCATCTCATTCCCTTGAGAAGAAGATTAAAGAGTAAAATGAGATGATAAAGTATTTTTTTCGAGTACACATTAGAGCATGTATGTACAAGTACATGATAATTTTGTACTTGTATTTACGTTAATAAGATATTTTATAAGCTTATACACGTGTTACCATACTTATAATGAGGGTACTTACCTTCATCCATCTCAGACGATTTATTAGTCCTCCCACTTACCTAGAACACAAAGATTAAATATTATAAGAAAAAGTAACTACATAAATACATAACATTTTATACTCTCTAAGAGAAATAACCAAATGTGGAACGAGTATATTGAGTGGAATGCGATTGAATAAGTGTAGGAAATTTGGAAATGTTGAGCGAATAAATGGTGAAAGAATGGCGAAGAAAATATATTATGAACCAAAAAAATAGACAAAGAAAGTTCTGGAGGGTAACCTAGAACTGCTGGAAGACCTTATAAAGATTCCTGGAAGTATGTAGATGCAGCGAGCTCAGGACAAAGGTAAGTAGAAGATCATGGAAAGGTTCACGTCTCAAGATGTACCCAAAATGTTTGAAGAATAATAAGAAAACAAAGAACATACACATAAGTACAATTAATCTGTGTACTCGTACTACACGTGAATCAAAACCCACAATTACAGTAATAATGCTGAAAAGTAATTCCAGTAATGACAAACCTATTGAAAAACCCTTCAATACAAAGTTCCTTGAATTCTAGTATTATTGTAATACAATGTCTTTCAAATATTTCTACATATTATATTATTAGACGACGTTTTCATTAACTTTTTTAGTTCTATATATTTTAATCTACGTTAATGTATTTGTATTTATATATAAATATATTATTCAACATACCCGATTACTATATACATTGGGTGTGTTCTAGAAACTTAACTCAAATATCCTAGTCTAGCTCAGATTCAGATATTAATTTACTTGAGTTGCGAGAAGTACTTCGTGGACTTTCCGATGAATAATAGATTTTCTACTCTTATTATTAAGATTCCAATGGTCCTGTAAAAGGCAGACGTTGGTCACATAATATAAATAAACTTTATTGCACAATGTATAATTACAAAGTTATAAAATAACATGATACAAAAAAATTATATTGTACAATGGGCGAGTTTATCGCAGAATCAATATCTTCTAACTAACTCATACTCGTCACTGTATGTATTCATAATAAAATTTATAATATCTTCAAATTCAGCTGTAAGGTATGGTAGCTGTTATGATTGTATTGTTTTTTATTGACATAGAATGAATGACTTTCGTGTTTATTATATAAAGTTGTTTACCGGTCTATTCCATTTGTGGAAGGTACCGTGACGTTATATATACTAAGGCAGATTGATAAGTCAGGTAAAAATGGAGGAAGCAGTGATACTAGCAAAAAAGTAATGACATGTTTGGACAGGTACTTGCTTTGAAAGAACATACACGAAATTTCATACTGATATTTGAATTTGGAATTGTTTTTTCAGTTGTTTTGACCGGACAAGTCGTTCTTTTGCTGTTAAAATGGAAAAAAAGTGAATTTAGAGTGTTGATAAAACACTACTTTTTACGCAAAAAAAACCATCACGGACACAAAGAAATGTCTTGATAACTATTGTGGTGAATCTTCTCCGTCATTTAAGACAATTTACAAATGGTTTACTGAATTCCGTTGTGGTAGAACGAGCACGGAAGACGCTTCTCGATTAGGACGTCCAATTGAGGTAACCACTCCAAAAATGCTCATGAAAATCCACGATATTGTATTAGAAGATCGATGAACGAGGTTGAAAGGGTTAGCCAACACTTTAAACATCTCATATAAACGAGTTTTCGTGACATTTCATGTAAATTTGCGTATTTTAAAGTTTTCAGCAAAATGGCTGCCGCGTTTGTTGAAAATTGACCAAAAACGTGAATGAGTGACACTTTCCCAGGCTAATTATCGGCTGTTTGAACGAAATTTCGATGAGTTTTTACACCGTTTCATAACTATAGATAAAACAAGGATTCAACTTTACACACCAGAGACAAAATAATAACCAAGCAGTGGGTGGAAGCCGGTGGAAGTGCTCCGAAGAAGGTCAAGGTTGTTCCATCAGCAGGCAAAGCTACGGTTAAGGTTTTTTGGGACGCACAAGGTACATGCTTATTGATTTCCTCTTAAAAGGGAAAATAATTAATGGAAAGTATAACGCTACACATTCGATCCAATTGAATCAAGAAATCAAAGCAAAACGGCATCATCTTGCCAAGAAGAAAATTCTGTTTCACCACGATAATGCTTCTGCTCATTCTTCCGCCATTCCAATGGCCAAGCTGGTGGAGTCACGCTACAAAATGCGTCCTCATCCAATATATTTTCATGTCCTGGTTCCCAGTGATTCCTATCTATTACAAAATATGAAAAAATGGTTTGGGGGACGAAGATTTGGAACTGATTTGGAGAAATCTCCGAAATTTTGGCGTATTTTCAGGGCCTTGGAAAAGATAACTACAAAGAGGGGATCCAAAACCTCCAGCATTGTCTAACTAAGTATATAGCTATAGAAGAAGATAAAGTTGAAAAATAAATATCATCCATTCGAAAAAAATAGCTCTTTGATTCATTTTTACCGGACTTATCAATCCGCCCTCGTAGATAGGTTAATAGAGATTTTATATTATTATGTAGAGTCATCAATCTCTTTTGCTATTGAAAAGTTTAAATTACATTACAAGTAATAATTACAAGTTATAAATATTTTACAAGAGAACTATTAATTAGTTCACTGGCTTCTTCACTTGAAGATATGCCGTGATGGTCAAGCAAAGACTTCAATAGTAGCAGTACTCATTTCGTCAGAAAAAATATTCCAAAATCAATAATGGGACAATAAAGGTTTCATTTTCACTCCACAACAATAAGTGGTATCTCGCGCTCCTATATAGAAATATTGTACATCCTATATACCTGAGAAAGTCATGAGAGGAACCTTTTAGAACCAACGCTTGTTTGAGACTGATCGATATGAAATTATTTTGACTGCATGATTTGATTTGCTGCATAACCATTTTTTCCTTTGAATTCCTGGTCTATACTATATTTTGAGAATAAGATGATTATTACTTTTTAATACAATGAACAGACTGGACGTATTTGAAATGTGGCTCGATTGTCGTATGCTCAGAATTCCCTGGACCGACATGGTTTCCAATACCGAAGTCCTGAGGCGAGCTAGAGTTGACAGGGAGCTGTTGTCAATCATCAAGTTTCGGAAGGTTTCACATCTGGTCATGTTCTGCGTGGAGAAAAATACCACCTTCTCCAACTGATTTGAAGGGGAAAATTGAGGGACGCCGAGGTCCCGGTAGGAGACAGATGTCCTGGCTGCGAAACATAAGGGCGTGGACCGGCATCCGAAGTGTAGAAGAGCTGTTTCGAGCAGCGCAGGACAGGGACAAGTTCGCCGAGGTGATCGCCAACGTTGGGGGGACCCGACAAGGCACTTGAAGAAGAAGAAGATTACTTTTTCAATACCAAACGCAACAAAATATTAATTTCTTCCATCACGTGTACGTAATGCTTGTTCGGATAGTATAAGAACAAGAGTAGAATTGAATATAAATATATATTGCAATATTTTCGCATCGTAAGTGGTTTTCAATTTTAGGATCCCACCCACCTCAATAATATGACCAAATATTGTACAACATAGCATTATGTACTACGCCTTTAGGCAGTGATCCATTGACAACCTGACAGACTAGCGGTAGCGGTATATACAAAAAATTGTTAAACCGTTCATGGCACCGCTGTTATGACTATAATAATCGAATCATTTTTAGATCATTTCAATAATCTCATTGTATAAACTGTCATTTGATAAATCCACAGTAAACTATTAAATTTTCAGAAATAGATTGTCTTTACATAGTATGGAGATCGAAAGCTGGAAAAAGAAAACAAATACTGTAACACCACGTAATTTCAACATAGCATAATAATAATATAATCTGCCAATCATGACTGACAGCCGCTGTCAAGACACAGGAAGTACTTGATTAGTTGCTAGGTTCATCGATAGATGTCTCATTGATGGAAGCCTCCAGAATGTTCCCGAACGTTGTAGAACCTTCTAGAACACTCCAACCGGAAATAGATAGGCGGAGTTCAGGAACAGGTACATCTCCCACCACTACACTATCCACTTCCAAGGTCTCCATCAGCTGTTCAGTACTGACTCAAGGGTATAAAAGACGGAACCCGTCATACTGAAAGGGAGAATCATGGTGGCTCTTCCAGGGCCAAGGTCTCCTTACCTACCCGTTACTCTCTAGCTGTCCAAGAAGTACCTACTCTTGTTGCTATGAAGTAATTCTCCTTACCTACCGTTACCCTCTTTAGCTGTCCAAGAAGTACCTACTCTTGTTGCTATTAGGTAACTCTCCCTGGCAGTCCGAGATGTGCCTACTCTTGGTGCCATACAGTAGTAGCGACCCTTCTTACCTACTCTCTCACCGACTACCTCAAATTCCATCTAACCTAGCCTGGAGGTGTCTTCGTATTGTTTTACTAAAAGTGTTACTTTCTTTATACAGTATTGTACCAGTTGTCAAGTGATTGTAATAAATTGTGAATTTGCTAAACAGTGTTTTGAACTCTCTCGGTGTACCCCTTCAGAAGTACACCTGGCGCCCAAATTAGTATTTAAGTGTTGACTCTCTGCATTCCCCTTCAGGGAATATTAAGTGTAAATAAGTGACTTGTATTAATAATACCCGTTACAATACCATAATTATTATTATTATTATTATTATTATTATTATTATTATTTGGATGATTTGTAAAGCGCCGTTTTGTGAAAAAAATCCACCTCAAGGGCGCTCTTTGCTAACTAAGGTTGTGCTTGAATTATTCCGTGAGATTTCTTGAATAGATAAGTTTTCAGTTGGTTCTTGAAACGAGATATGTCCTGCGTTTCTCTGATCGTTTGTGGAAGCCTGTTCCAGACTACAGGTGCAGATATTGCAAAAGCACGCTCCACGTACACTGGTTTCGATACAGTACTGGTCACCTCCAATTTAGTTGTTATATCTTGACAAGACCTAAGTGTTGTCTGTCTATGACTTAACGCCTGTCTACCACAGAGTTCCATGATATATTCTGGGGCCATAGAATGAAGTGCCTTAAATACTGTCAAACACACTTTAAATTCAACTCTCTCTGGACATCTGAGCCAGTGAAGAGATTGAAGGGTGGCGGATATGTGTGAAGAGCGATTCAGTTGATAAATGAAACGTGCAGCCGCATTAAAAACGGACTGAATTCTCTGGAGTTGATATTGTGGAAGATTTGCGAGGATGCCATTGCAGTAATCCAATCGTGATACGACGAATGAGTTAATTATGGTTTTAGCTCCGTCGGTTGATATATTTTTCCTTATATTCTTGAGCTGCCTTAAAGTATAAAAACCACTACTAACAGTAGATGATATGTGTTTCTCCATCGTAAGGGCGTTATCAAGATGCGCTCCGAGGAACTTTACGTGGTTAGATGGGACTATGTCCACGTTTTGTACACGAATAGGGTCAGCGTTTATGAGATGTTGTCTTCGTGGAGACGCTATCCAGAGAAATTCAGTTTTGGTGGGGTTGATTTTAAGCATATTGTTAGACATCCAGGATGAAATGTCCGTTATGCACGAAACGACTTCTTGCTCAAGAGCAGATTTGGATTCCGGGGTGCATGATTTAAAGAAAATGCGATCGTCTGCATAACAATATGTTGTAAAGCCTAAGTTTTGAATAAGTTTCACATGTAGTTCAGTCGGAAACAATAATGACATCAACAAAAAATGTTGTAAAAAATAATAGGCTGACATACCAAAAATTATTTTTGGTGCTATTCATCAAATCTTAAGGGTGTTGGTGAAAACCTTAAAAACTAAAAGAACGTTACTCGCGATCTGATGATATGAAAGCGAATGAATTCCTCTAATTATATTATTTATATATATATAGTTATAATATTTGAACGATAGTATACATACTCGTAGATACATAGGTACACCTTATACAGTAAATATACCCAGCGTGTGCCTTTTGTATATTCAATATTGTTATTTTCCTTGCTGAAACGGAAATTTGATTTTTGGGAGCAATCCCTCTGAAGTGAAATTAATTATATATAAATTTCCTATTCTACTTTTATATAATATTTATATACTTAATATATTACATATATAACTATAAAAGTAGACCACGTTGTAACCTAACTATGTAAATGGTGAAACATAATAATATGTAAAGATTCGAAAATTGTTAGTGGGTACGTACATAGGTTTTTGTATATCTGTGGATACTTAAAGTACTGAAAAACATTGAAACCATTAAATAATTTCACGTCGCTTCGGATTTCTCTGTCTAAATCAAACTTATCCTCCAACAGAGCACATAACCACAATTTGGCCCCGAGCCAACCATCTCATATACATTTAAATGTGGCTACTGAAATCGTGGATGTAAAAAAGACCAGGTAAAAAATAGTGAAAAAAAAGTAATGACATATGAAATATTCTAATTTGGTTAATCATCGGTCCATCTGTTGGTCATGTACAACTTTTCGCGTGCATTGACCGCATTCTAGAGAGAATATCCATGAAGAGTCTAGTGTGCAGACGATCGTGTTCTTGTTGGGTTTTGTAAACAAACAGATAAAACGCATTTATTAGCTGCATATTCCAGTATCTGGCAAGAAATTCAGAGATGATGGCTGGAAAAAAACTCGAGCTGACCGCATAGGAGACAGTGTTTTCGCATTTAGAAGTAAATTGAAGACTGCAATGTTTACTGGTACCCTAAATACGTTATATGGTTTTATTAAATGTGGCCTAAACTAAACAAACCTTTTAGAATAAAAATCACTATTACAGTTATTACTTTCTTTTTTTACATTTATTTCGATCTGTTTACTTTTCGTACAACAGATCGTGGTTTCCTCAGTAGAGAGACCAAGACAGTTACTGAGAAGAATAGTTGAAGTCAAACTACAGTATTTTATTTAAGATTTGTCACCCTGAACAGTGATGACAACTAGTTTGAAGAAATTTTATTGACAAAAAAAAACAAAATTACAAATCATTACACTTAAACCATAAATCATCAATTATTACAGAAGATGAGTTTATCGCTGTGATGTGATATCCTCCAACTAAACTGGATATATATAAAAATGTATTTAAAAATGGCAAAGATTAATAAGATGTATTGATTCCACCTATAATATAAACATGATTGGTCCTTCGATTTAGTCATACCTTGCAACTAGGTACTGGTTTAATATAAATATTATTAACAAAATAAATTTCTCTTTGTGAGTAGGTACCTACTACGATTTCAGTAATACTTCTATTGCATAGTATATTATATTGTATTCTATACATAGATGGTAAAAAAACATTTTGAATTCCGGAAATAGTACTGTTTTTTTGAAACAGTGAACTGTTATTTGAAATACTTTTTAATGATGCATTTTACCTGTACTCTGTGCGGTGATGTAAAATGAATTACAAAAGTTTTAATTTGATAGTTTTGCCTACATATCTACATACCTTTAGATAAAAATTACCTTTGCAAAAAAATTGTTTGGGCTGCCCGATAAATAGGTTTGTAATTTTTTTTTTATTTTACTGTTTATTTTGCTTACTCGCCCCATTTTTGGAATACTTTAAGATGAAATGTTTAAATATGACTAAATCAATTATAATTTACAGAAACGGTCGACAGCCTGGCTGAAGTATTCTCAGTATCGTGCAGAATTAATTCCAAAGATCAAACTTTGCAACGTTGTCATTAATCTGGTGGTAAAATGGTGTTCATGTATATAATTATTAGCCGTAATTAAAACTTCGATTAGAAATTCATTAAGTTTATTTTATTTATCAATTCATTAATTCTTCATTATAAGTGTATTTATTGGAGAAAGTTCAACCATAAGCTCATTTTTGTAGTTTATGTGGTCAGTGGCCTAATGATAGTGAATCAACTTTCTCCCGTTCCGAGCTCGAATCCTTTCGATGCCGAACACCTCCGCTTTCACAATACAAAAGCATTGTTTTTTGTGAGAATGTTTCAGAATGCATTTGGATTTATTATAAAATCAGATTTTTTAGTTACAAAGAGAGAATATTCATTATCGTTTCCTTGTATAGTTTTTAACTATACGTAAATTAGATACAGCGTGAAACGAATTTGTCGAATTTCTCACATAATAATTTGCAATTTAATGTAGGTATAAAGAGATAATATTTCGCTGTATTGCAATAAACCGACACTTAATAAAAACGTTTTGATTTGTATTATAGGGATCATAAAGCTTATATATTAATGAGTCATCAAATCAAAAATAATGAAGGTTTATTGGAATTTTATCACTCGCTTCACCACTTAAACCCGCTGTGTTCAGTATAATTAATAACCCAAGAACGAAACTATCGACATTAATTATGTACTATATTATTTACTCTGAATATAAATCACAATAATTCTTTTACTACTTCCATTACTATTCTGTTTATATAATATGAGTTTTCGATTCCGCATTCTGTGATACCCATTCGTCAATATGTGTCTAGCTTTATTTGTTTATAATGGCAACATTACCAGACAAAGAACTAGAAAAGTAATAGGTAGGTACTCTGTCTCTCTCTGTGTACCAACACAGTATATCACGCAAGTGAGGACTTACTGCAAGTTATTAAGTTATAAACATACAGATTGTCCTCTCCGTGTTAGAGAAAAAGAGAGATTCAAAATGGGTGTCATAACTTAAAAAAGTTGCCTTTTACAGTCACTTGAACCCTTTAGTTAATTATTGATTTATGCAAAATAAATGAAACATTGTAATTTTCACTCAAATTTAGTGATAACATTTGCGAAACTACTTGTTCCGTCATCACTTTAATTGTACATGGTTCTTAACAAATATAGTTTCCACTAAAGTTACTTTCTCCATTTTGACATATTATTTGCCGAGAAAAAAAGAAAGAAAAATATGGTGGTGTTTAATAGCTTAATATCAAGAAAAGAAAATAATTATTCCAAAACTTTAAGCTCAAACAATTAAAAATTTAAATTTTCTTCCAATTCGTCAAGAAAATTGTGCATTAAAAAAACTCATTTAATAACTAGTTGTCATTTTCAAAATGCGACTTAGTAAAACCATCCTTTTTCCATCAAATCAATACGGACAGGTCAATATGTCTTCTTTTTCATTTCTTTTTTGTCACTCTTATAATACCTACTGTGTCGTGCACGCGAACCCAAGTTTACGTTAATTCGACCTCTGTCACAAACAGTTAATACGTATTTTCCAATTCAATTAAATACGAGTAATACCTACCAATTCTATTACGTATCTATAATACTTATGCCAGCCAGACTAGTGGTGCCCATTATATGTTATCGTGTATTGTGGTGCGACGCCCAAAATCCATTGTGTATTTCTCACATAATAATTGAATTTGTATTGGAAAAAGTAAATACCCACGTCAATTTACCATTATATATTATATTCAAGCATGTAAACATGTGTTAAGAGATTAATATCTAAGAGATTATTACTCAAAAAATACACATCGGCGCATGAGCACCTAAGAGATTTTTTTTTTCAATAATAGGTATCTAAACCCTTATGCCATATCCTTTATCCATACACTATACTATAACCTCACGCTATGTCCCGAGTAGGGTAGGCAAAGAGAATGGAACATCATGTTGTTCTATCCTTACATACTTCTTTCGCCTCCTCATGCACGCCAATTTCTCTTATTCAACACTCGATCGTCCTTGAGAATTCGAACCACGTGGTCAAATCCGGTAATTCTTGCAAATTCACATCTTTCAGATAGATAGATCAGCCTTCTTCACTAACGTTCAAATTTCTTTCTACGTACATAAATCTTTCATGTCCTTATCGTATCTTCCATCCGTCGCAATCAGACTACCTCAATATACCTACTCACTCAGTTGCTCTATCCATATCCCCACAGCGTTTAGTTAGATTGCTATTTATTATTATGTAAAATTCCTTCAAAACATGTAACAATATTAAAAATCAATAGTTAATTATCAGAACCAATGAAGAAAACCTAAAAGACCCTGCAATCTCACTTTCATCAATATCGATAGCTAATTGTATTTAAAAATAAAGGTAAAATCTTAGGCATTCACGGCCGGTTTTATATGAATCAATTTGTCCCGAGCTGTATGGCCGTTCCACCAGATCAAAGACCAAAAAGGTAACCAAGAGTTACATGCAGAAATTTGAGGCGCTTTAGTAAAATATTTGTGAACTATGCAAATTACCACATTTTAATTCTTGATTAATTATGAGTTATCATTATAAATCACATTTTTTAGTATTTTCTGAACAATATTAATTACATAATATGTAATTAATATTGTTCAGAAAATACTAAAAAATGTGATTTATAATGATAACTCATAATTAATCACAATATCCTTGCAAAACTAAAAATTGAGGTCAGTTTCAAAACAATTTGGAAACATGATTTGTAAATTTTAGTTGGTTTTCCAATGATGCATTTGAATTTATTATATAAGAAAATAAAATCGTCAAGTATATAAAACATCTAAAAGTCTAAACTCCAACTCAAATCCAAACATATCCAATTATTTGCAGTGATCTTTACACACAATACATTTTATAAAGATTGATACAAATGTAGTAACTGGGGTAATTCACGTCATTTCACCAAGAAAAAGTGCAAAAAGTAACCCATCACCTCAGATTTTAATGATTTTTTTTTCATGTGTTACTATAACCAAGTTATGAAACCATGCCAAATTTTTTTGGTCTAGGCCAAATACTTTCCAAGTTATTGAGGTTCAAAGTTACTCGTCGAAGTGAATTTTTGCTGACTTTGTGATTGGTCGGCTTGTAAGAAAAATAATCATATCTCTGTTAATTATGAATATTTTCACCCCAAATTTTTACTATGTATTCTCTAATATATGTTGATTCTATAAATAATTTATTTGGTGTATTATATTGCTTCAAAAAATTAAAAAAAAATACTTTTTGCAAATTTTTAGGTTAAAAAACATGGTTTTTTCAAAAATAAATATGGAGGAGAGGCAGTATGTTTACCAATTTATTTTTTATTTTTTAATGTGCCTAAAAGTACAATCTAATAGATAATAAAAGAAAAAGTATGGTTTTTTTGCTGTCTGTTTCACAGTTCAGCTTTATTTTACCTTCACTTCTTGGTTAAAAATACGACATCGGAGAAAACTAATTCTACTTGTATGATTATACTAGCCTTCTACTGGAAATTAAATTATTTTTCATTAGGTGCAATATATTTAAAATTTCACCACATCCCATAAAAGGTAGCTATCGAACGTCCTCTATGCGCTAATTTTGTGATGAATTCAAGATGGGAAGCATATTTTGTCACTCACACATTTTCATGTAAAAAATGTGTCATTGTATTTTAAAAGTATTAATTTTATTAAATTTATATCCACAAAACTGATTTCACATATTATATCATAGGTACCTTTTTATATTCCAATGAACAAACTTTCTTCATGTTTAATGAATATGAAAACAAAAAATTTCCTTATAATATATCCAACAGAAATTATCATAGTAAGTTTATGTTAAAAAAAATGTATAACAGGTACACACAGGAAATATTTAAGAATATTAGGAAAATTGGAACAAGTTGCTACATGAAATACACAGTACACTACAAGTTCATTCATTGTAATAAGACGTATTCTCACAGATCAGTTCGTGTTTATATTTAATGGAGTTAATTAGTGAGCTGTGCAGCAAGATTTTTAAAATATTAAATTACATTTTATTGATCTAAAATGGCTAGTAATATATTGGAAAAGTGTTCAATTGGAGAAATAAATGGTACTGAATGTCATAAAGTTAGTTACAAAAACAATATTGGAATTCTAAATATTGAAGAATTCAATCAACTTGACAAAGACCTCATAATTAAAAGAAGTAACATAAACCATAATTTAGTTAAAACTGTTTGTGAATATCATAAAACATACTATTTGAAAAAGTTTGAAACATATCACACATGTTGCTTTGATCCTTACAAAATTCATAATAAAAAAATAATACAAGGTTTAAGAACTGTGTCCTTACAACTTTGTGAAAATATTGAAAAGCTTTCAATACAAATTAACGCCTTACCAGGATTTAAAATATGTCATGCATGTAGGGTCAAAATTCAAAAACAGATATTTTCATCTCAAGATGATCCAATACAAGATATCGGAAGCGACATTGAAATTTCAGATTTGGATACAATTGTTTCAAGAGAAGAATCTTTGGAAGAGTTAAATTCTTCCTTTATAAATATTGGAGAATCTCCTATAAAGTTTCACTCTGTACCACCACACCTCAAGAGTACTTATGTTAAAAGGAAAATTGAATCCGCCTGTGCAAGTATAAAAACAAAAGTTGGTAAGGTTTTAGATAAAGAATTGTCTCCGAACAAAAGTCACGAAAAGCATGAGACAAAACAAATGGAACAGAAAGCGAAAGATATGGACAGACTAATACATCTTATTAAAGAGAAACTTGAAAACACTAGTATAAGAAGAGAAAGAATAAAACTTCTAACAATTGCTCCCCTTTCTTGGAGCATTAAGAAAGTAATGGATGAATTTAAAGCAAGTGAGTATGCTGTGCGTCAAGCTAGAAATTTGGTTAAAGAAAATGGAATATTAAGCACTCCGCAGCCAACAAAAGGCAAAATGTTAGGCGAAAACACAATTGATTTAGTTAAAAACTTTTATCAAAGTGACGAATACTCACGGATTCTGCCAGGGAGAAAAGACATAGTGAGCGTGTCTACCAATAAATATATGCAGAAAAGACTCTCATTGCAAAACTTAAAAGAATTATATTCTACGTTCAAAACTGTGAATCCCAGCGTAAAAATTGGTTTTACAAAATTTTCTATGCTACGTCCAAAATGGTGTGTTTTAGCCGGGTCTGCTGGAACACATTCAGTGTGTGTATGTGTAATTCACCAAAATGTAAAATTACTACTTATTGGAAGTGGCATCGAGGAATCCTATAACGATTTACTTAGAATGTTAGTGTGTTCGGTAGACAGTAAAGATTGCATGTTGGGCCATTGTGTTAAATGTCCTTCCAAAGACAACTTGAAATTTTTTTTAGTAGATAAATTCGAAGAATGGGACCCTGATGATGTCATTTCATATTCCTCATGGGTGTCTACAGACAGATCTCAACAGATTACTATAACCGTCAGTATGGAAGAATATATGGACACACTAATCAATAGCCTTGAAACTCTCCTGCCACATTCATTTATATCAAAGGCACAATCCCAATATCTAAAAACCTTGAAAGAAACACTTAACTATAATAAAGCGGTAGTTTTGCTGGATTTTAGCGAAAATTACTCTTATGTTGTTCAAGACGAAGTTCAAAGTTACCACTGGAATCGAGATAGCTGTTCACTACACCCAGTTGTTATTTATACTCGTTCTAGAGAAACAGAAAATATAGTGGCTACAAGTTTGTGTGTATTATCGGACGATTTGGAGCATGATGTAGTATTTGTATATGAAACACAGAAAATTGTCATCCAGTTTTTGAAAACTCATTTTCCGAATATCAGTGAAGTAGCATATTTCAGTGATGGTTGCGCTGGACAATATAAAAACTGTAAGAATTTTATTAACCTTTGCCATCATAGTGAGGACTTTGAGTTAAAAGCAACATGGTCATTTTTTGCAACAAGTCATGGGAAATCCCCTTGTGATGGGGTTGGAGGAACAGTGAAACGCTTAGTTGCAAAGGAGAGTCTTCAAACTTTGGGAACTGCAATTGATAACGCCGACAAGGTATACAATTTTTGCGCAAAGAAAATAAAAAATATTCGTTTCTGGCTATTAAAAAAAGAAACATTATTGGAATCTCGTCAACTTTTACAACATAGATTTAATCAAGCCAAAACAATTCCTGGAACTCGGAGTTACCACCATTTTGAACCCATAACAACAACATCCATTGGAACTAAAAGGGTTAGCGTAGAAGAGGACTATAGTTTAGTTTTCAAGTTTACGGGAGAAAAAGTTTCTACCATGACATTTTTAGAATTGTCCACAAACTCATACATAGCATGTTTGTACGATCGTCACTGGTTTTATGGAATGATATTGTCGAAACACGAAGAGGAAGGTGACATAAAAGTAAAATTCATGCATCCTTTTGGACCATCTCCATCGTACCACTGGCCTTTAAGGGAGGATATATGTTATGTACCTTTATGTAATATAATTGCCAGAACCAACGCTCCAATCACCAAAGGATCGCGTCGAGTATATTACTTCTCCGAGACTGAATCTATTCAGCAACAATTTTTACACATTTTCGACAAGAATTGAATGTAAGTAAAATTTTTGTACAAAATATTAAATAATATGGGAACTATCTTCCCACCAACTGTATTAAAAAAATGTTTTACACTATAAAGGTATCATTCAAAATGAAAAATTGGGCTAAAATATTTAATATGTAGCAAATATAATACATATCCCAACTAAATGTGTGAACAGCTAACATTTGGTATTAGCGTAATTTTGAAGTTTTTTATCAGCAACATAAGTACACAGACAGCAAAAAAACCATACTTTTTCTTTTATTATCTATTAGATTGTACTTTTAGGTACATTAAAAAATAAAAAAAAACTTGGTAAACATACTGCCTCTCCTCCGTCTTTAATTTTGAAAAAATCATGTTTTCTAACCTAAAAATTTGCAAAAAGTATTTTTTTTTAATTTTTTGAAGCAATATAATACACCAAATAAATTATTTATAGAATCAACATATATTAGAGAATACATAGTAAAAATTTGGGGTGAAAATATTCATAATTAACAGAGATATGATTATTTTTCTTACAAGCCGACCAATCACAAGGTCAGCAAAAATTCACTTCGACGGGAAACTTTGAACCTCAATAACTTGGAAAGTATTTGGCCTAGACCAAAAAAATTTGGCATTGTTTGATAACTTAGTTATAGTAACACATGAAAAAAAAATCATTAAAATCTGAGGTGATGGGTTACCTAGGCTTGGTGAAATGACGTGAAATACCCCAACTACATACCAGTGACGGGACGAGACCTTTTATATTGTTTATATTAAATATTTATTTATTTCTATTTCCACAATTTGGTATGATTTCTACCACCACTTATCTCTCCCTTCCGTCGCCAAATTTTTAATTTAGTATAGGAATTTGAGATAAATTACAACCTTATCTTTTTTTAATAAAAATATCAGATAATACCAAATATTTCTTTTGCAGGCATTCGGTGTATTTTTAGATTATGTGGAAAGCACGCCAATGCTTCATACGTAAACCGTACTATTGTCAACGAAGTTAGCAGTTCATTCAGTGCTCAAGGAGTTTCTCTTCGTATCTATATATTATTTAGATAAGTTGTTAAAGCAAGCTCTGTATATTATTTTATCTATGGTTCTGTTACTAAGTACAACTGCACATCAGAGACGATGGAAGTGGATAAACAACAGTTTTGAAAGTAGAGAACAAATAATGAAAATAATAATAATATATGGAATTTACTTTTAGGTTATTTTACACGCTATTAAATGGGTTTGCGACAGAAATTTACTCACTTTACGTCTCCTGTGTGAATCTTCACTCTCTTATAAGCAGTGACAGACATTGCCTTGACATTTTCCATAATACATCTACCAAAAATATAAATCTTTTTATATGTATTTCATTATAATGCGTACATTAAACCACTTCTACTTAAGCCAAGGCTCAAGAACGGAAGGTACCTACTAAATTTTAAAAGTAAGTGTCTTAGGAAGATTATGTATCTTACGTGATATATTTATGTAAGCATGTCACAAATTTGGTGTTTAAAGTGTCACAAATGATACTGTGCGCCTGCCCACTCAGCAAAGATTTGTAGTATCTGTAATACAGGAGACAAAATGGTGCTGGCTAGATCATGTTTTGAGAATGTCCAATGATACTTATATTACAACGGACTGGATTTTCGAAAACTAACAGAAGGGGTGAGAGTTTGTTGACTTTTTTGACAAAAAAAAGCACACTGCTCTTTCGTCTGCAAAGAATCCGATGGATTGAATTTCATTCTTCCACAATTCACCACTCCTATGAAAACGATATTGAAGTTCTAGGAATGTAATGGGAAAAGGTAATTTAAAATAAATCTACTTTAAAAGAAGACTTATTTTTTAAAAACCTTCAAACATGCAATCAATATTCTGTGAACATATTTTTCAAAATAAGGTATTTGTGGACATGCGACTGGTATCCTATGAAACATATGTTAGCGTGTAAAAGTTCTGACTTAGATTTGCGCCTAAACATTATAATTATACAAAACGAATATTGTGTCACTTAAATATTACACAGATATTTGAAAATGATGATATTAATATCTTGTGAAAATTTGTTTAAATTTAGATATGTTTAACAATGCATGTTTTAAACACCATTTTGATAAACCGAGTATTTCCTAGTACTATATAATGTAGATTTTTCAAAGATACAGCATTGAATTCTGTCGTAATTCTGTATTGTCGTGATCTATGCCACCTTAAGGCAGCAACAGCAAGAAGGTGCGCGATTACGTAACAGCAGCCAAAAATCTTACGCACTTGTGTCTTATGGTATACTAAAAGATATATCTTGCTGAAATACTATCCCGGATGAAATTGGTAAACGTAAAAACACGTTGTAATGCATCACAGTGGCAGCATTTTGCGCAGCTTGCAGTTGCTACTTGAAGTTGATAGTGCTTGACAACATACATACCATAAAAATGTGTTACGAGATAACGTGTTTGTTTCATCATACCACGATCCACGATTTCAATATCCACATGAGACTCTTGTTTGTGAATGCAAAATTTTAATAATCAAATGTTCAGATTCCTCTGAATATTTTGGAACTCAAGCGATAATTAATTAATATTCTTAAGAATTATAAAAAAACTTTGATTATCTCATTTTCATTAACAGGCCACTCATTTAATATATTTAATGTAAAACCATTATGGTTATTTAATTTTTAATTAAATTTATTTTTAAACAAAATATATTGATTAATTATTATCAGCACCAATAAATTAATATTGTATTCCCTTCACAAACTTCCATTATATTAATTAAATTTACAAACCATTAATACGCCATATGAATAAAGTGTTTCAATAATGGCTTCCGATAATCAATATGTACTGATTTATAAAAGATAGTGCAACGACTACCAATATGCATATTTGTTTAGACCATTCACAATATACAAATAATATTTTACCCTCCCATATCCAATTCATCGGGTCGTATGGAAATACTGATTGATATTTACAATCATTTATAATGTTTGATGTCCCTACTTTACAATATACTCGTAGTACACGTAGTATGTAAGTAGTATTAGGAAAACATGTGATTAGTGTAGTGGGTAAATGATGTTGAGCTCTATGTTTTAACTTACTGTATTATAATATTATATGAATATCTACGGTTATACCAGTTTTCAATCAACGTGTCAAATTAAAGGAAATGAAACTGGCTTTGATTGTAACACAAGTGATAATTACAGAGCACAGTGTCTGTTTACTATACATTAGAACATCTAGAGATGATCAGCTGATTTCGATGAAGGTACACATTGCTATCGTAATGAACAAACTTGTCGTATATCTTCTCAGTCTCCTGTAAAATTATCAAAGTACAGAATGCACATCAACATTTACCTCAAAATCTTTATTTTATTCAAATTAAAGTAATATTATATTACTGAAATATTAAAACAACATTGGGTTGATAATGTCAGCTCATCACATGAAAATATTATCCAACTTCTAACAAACCCAAAAATCGTTTCCTTCACGGCATTTCTCAAAAAATTTGGGCTATGACATTGGCGGCCGATTTGGTGCGGAGGTAACGCTCTTGCCTTTGAGTCACGAGGTCCCGAGTTTGATTCCAGGTCAGAGCAAATTGAAATATGATATTTTTAAAATTGTTCTGGTCTGGGTGTTACATATTTCAAGTGTAGTGTTACAAGTATATATTATGTGTATCGTCGAGTTAGTACCCATAATACAAGATTCATATCTGAGTTTGGGACTAGCTTGATATGTGTGAATTGTCTGTACATGTTATGTTATGTTATAGAAAGTTTTGAAATATAAAAGAGAGGTCTTTCTCCAAAGATGCATAGTAAACGGGTTTGTATTCATATCAAAAGTTTCCTTCCACTTTCCCTCGAATGTTCCAGGAACAGGACTCTTATAATTATCTAGATTGTATTGTATAATGTACCCACTCGTTGTATTTTTTTTAATAATAGGTGAATTATCGCAGCGAACGTGTTCCATAAATAAATATTCATAACAGTTATGAGTTTTCTTCATAACTTCCAAAATAATTACAGTGGATCTCATTTTTAAATTCATGGTATTTTTACTGCTAATGAATCTTTTAAATGTCAAAACAGTGGAAAATATTATTTATTATGTTACAGTCTATTACATGATTAATTGCACGGAGCATTTTTGAATATAAATTATCACAGTATTTACAACAATTTAATTCACTTGTTGTCTGCTAACAATAATGTCTAATTAAGAAAACAATTACTGGTTTATATTTAACAATAGTTAGTTACTTTGAGATTTTTTTTAAATTTTTGATTTGATTTTAATAATGAAATTATTGTTATTTAAAAAAAAATATCTGTTTATTTACTTAGATATTTTAAATTTTTATTCAGGCACTATATTAAGGTACAAAATGAAACAAACTTTGTCAAATTTAAGTCATTTAAATGGGCTCTAGAAAGGTATTTTCAGTATGCTTTGACACTGACATGATGAATTTGATTACGACCTCAAACTTTATGAATAATTTTTCTAACATTGACTTGCACTAGCACTGCTCAATTTTAGGGGTCAAATATATACCTAACAAATGTGTTTTTTAGTAATAAGGTGTGTATGTAATATTATTAAATTGTTAATTTTATTTAAATAAAAATATTTGAATTTGAATTTGCATTTTACTATAATACTGCTGCAATCCTATATATCCCATAAGTGGGGTAGCCAGCAGACCAGTTGCATGCAATAAACATGCAAGCTGTCGTTTCCGTGCCAACAAAAAAATACGTCATTCACCATGGGTGGCAAACCTCTTCGCTGAAAAGTATACTATACTATACCCTCACGCCGTGTCCCAAGTGGGGTAGGTAGAGAGAACGGAGCGCCAAACAGATCTATCTTTACACACTTCCTTCGCTTCCTCCACATTCATACAGTTTCTCATACACGCACGTCGGTTCCTTTTACTCAACATGCGGCCGTCCTTGAGAATTTGATCCACGTGATCAAGCCACGTGGTTCTCGGACGCCCGCGTTTCCTCACACCCTTTACAGACAAGTATATCCTCTTTGTCATTCTTACCTTGTTCATTCGTTCAACATGCCCAAACCACCGTAGTTTATTTACGCGCATTCTGTCCACAACACTCTTATTGCATTCGCTCATTCTTCTAATATCCTCATTCTTCACCCTAACACGCAGCGTTTTACCAACCATTCTTCTCAACGATCGCATCTCCACTGCATTTATTCCACTTTCGTCCTTCTTCAGCCACGTCCATGTCTCGCTTGCATACGTAAGTAAGTCATACTTATTAATAATAATTATGTAAGGAGAACTTGCATCTTACAAAAATAGAAATCCATTATTCTGAATCACTCACCACCGAATAAAATATGGTAAACGAATTTAGCATTCGTGATATTTTACGAATTCTTGCACAATTAACGTAAATATTAAATCATATTGTAACTGAAGTTAGACGATTTGGATATTATGATATCGATATTACGTAGTCCAGGTTAATAAACAACATCATTAACTCAACACAATTGGGCAGTATTTCTAAGTGTTACATGTCTCTATAATATTATATTATTTTCGTATAATATATTGTTGTAGGTAACTATTATTACAAGGTCCGGTTCCGCTTTCATATCTGACTTCCGATTTGCTTTATATTTGCAGACACTATACACAACATGCTATGTTTGTAATATTAGGTGGTCACTATTACTTTGCCAATACAATACACATAGATTCACATACATACCTAATATAGGAACGTCCACCATTTATTTTATGCAATGCATAAATCGATTGTAATGACATTTTCAATTTATTTATTTTTTTATTGAGCAATATATTTCTACGGAGGTATTCTATGTAATATTACCTACTCGTTTATTCTGAAAATAATTGAAAAATTAAAAAATATATATAGGTATATATTACAGAGGATAGAAATAAATGGTGTAGTACTTACTTCCTTTTGTAGTACTGAAGAGGTGTAGCATTGAAGAGAATTCTATTCAGTATTAGATGGACAAAGAAGAGAAAGAGAGAGAGAGAGAGAGAATGTACAATCAAAGAAGTGTATCGTTTCATAATTAAATTTGATTGCTTGGTATTATCAAAAATATAATGTCCTCAGGTGATTGGCTGAGGTGTCATTGAGAGACCGTATAAGAAATACGTATGTTCGTGAGACTCTCAAGGTGGAACCAGTACTCCTGCATATAGAGAAGTCACAGTTGCGATGGCTGGATCATGTGCTCCGCATGTCAGAAAACAGACTACCACTTAGTTCTTTGGAGGCTGCGAAAGAGGGCAGAAGACCGGTGGGCCGCCCTAGAAGAAGCTGACAAGGGCAGGTGTCGAACTTGTGTGTTGAAAGACTTGGTTTGGAGTAGCCAGAGGTCCTGGAAACAGCTGTTAACAGGGATCTCTGGAGGAGGTACTTAAGCGCAATGGCTCCCGACCCAACGAGGACAAGGGGAAAAAGATGTACGTATGTATGTATAATGTATTTATTAATTCACGTCTAAGATTCATGATGGGATTTACAGGCAGAGGACAGTGCACAGTGGATGGGTCTTACACCCAATATTCATTGTCGTCACGATCCGCAGCGGTGATGATCGATTTGGAAAAAATATTATGTAAGAAGAGCGTTATTTAAAAAAACTCCCCGAATAGGTACATATATTCAATTTACATAGAGGGTAATGATGCTCCTATAACTTGTTTAGAGATAGCAGCTTTAACCGAACATAGGTTCTTACTTATATGTAAACGGACATAAATTATATATGCTTATGTTTTCGTATAGTAGGTTTCTAATAAACTCGATGACATGTAATAATATCGCTACCCCCTATATCTATAATGACTTTTCAACCCTAAAGCCTACGGTGTTGGTTAATTATGTGGCAAACAAAAAACATTTTTCCGCACTGCGTTACAAGCGGGACAATACAAATCATGCCTATAAACTGAACATGTACATAAACATACCTACATACGTACAAAATAAAGTAGCAGAGTATTGAAGATCCTGCTAAAGGTGCGCTGAAACCTGCACTGAGAAAAATACTGAAAACGAATCATTGGTACAGTACTATCAGATTAGGACCAGAGATCGTACTAACGATTCATTGGTATAAATCTATAATATTAATTCTTCGCAAACAAATCATTGGTAAATTTACCAACAATTTGTTTGCGAAGAGTTAATATTATAGATTCGTACCAATGAATCGTTTGTACGATCTCTGGTCCTAATCTGATAGTACGTACCAATGATTCGTTGTGAAATTTCGTTAGTATTTTTCTCAGTGTGCAAAGGTTATTTGAAGAAATACTTACGAAACTATATAACTATATAAAAAATAAAACTGTGTGAAAATAATTCATGTTTAAATCCTCAAATTAGCAAAAATCTTAAATATATTTACTTATTAATATCTGCTACTAAAAAATTAAAATTATAAATGATTAGTATGATTATTATGATTATTTATGATTAGTAAAGAAAAATAGCTATTTTTTGACGATTGGTCAGTTTTAGTTTCACGTTCAATAATAAATATAAATTCCAAATGATTAGGTCCGTTAGTCCAAAAAAATTTATCTTCGTCAAAATCTTACCAAAACTCGATAATATCCTATCATCATCATCATCGCCTTCATTGCTCCTTTTGGGAACACAGGGCGAAAACCAGCCTCCTCCATTTAGAGCGACTCTGCGCCAATTGCGTCACCTCTTCCCATGACATTCCCTGCACTTTGATGTCGTTGTTATAAGAATGGTGTATTGTGAAAGAGGGATTCCAGGGCCATTGGAACCCTTGCGGGTGAAAGAACAGTGTTCTTTTTGGCAAATTATCATTGGTCATTTTCAGAATATGACCCAGCCAGAACCATCGCCTCTCCTGTATCTGTAATCTCCGTGATGTAAAATCTGATAAAATTCTACTAAAATGGCAGAATAAGCTTAATGTAGTCACCCTGCATAGTTACTACATATTTGTATTGTATCAAAATATGGGAGTGTTTATATTAGATGATAAACATCATTATTAAGCTCTTTATTGAAGTGAAGCGTTTCCACGATGTTTCGACAGGTATCTCGTAATTAAGCCTCTTCACCTATCTTACAGGAGACTTGATAATAATTATATAAATAGAATTTAAAACATTACCCCGTGGAGTCCCAAAGGCAATTGAAAAACACTATTTTAATTTAAACACTATTTAAAAACACTATCTTATTACGAATTTTGAATTTCAACATGTTCATGTTGTTTTTTTATTTTGATTTTATTCTTTTGTATTTTATCTCATGTATGGCATTGTTGTTGCATTCATTATTTGTATTACATATTGATTATGATAGGGGACTTTGCTGGTCCACTTATGGCTTTATAAAATTTTGTTAGTATTACTTGTAGGTATATGACTGTTTGTATCCCAGTAAAAATGTAATAAATAAATTAAAAAAAAACAATTTGGGTATCTAATAAGGTAATACGCAACAATATTATTGTAGGACCCCAGGAAAAGTACATTCATGCAAAAGAACTTCTGCTTTCATCTTTATGTTTTCTTAAAAAACAAAAAAGCAGGTAGGTTTCCATTAAAAACAACGCACTTAAAAAAAAAAAATTTCAGCGATTAGATACGCCATCCATTCTGAACGTCTTATTTTTTTTGCCTCGCTTGCAGGAAGTGAGATAATATTATAGACGGAAGTTTGAGGATCTCATTTTGGCGAGCATTTAATATTTTAAAAAAGGTTTTCCAACCTATAGAATATGTATTTCCAAATTATCAGCCCATAACAAAGGATTATTTAACCTATTTTATGAAGAGCTAAGTATCCCATATAACGGCCTTTATATTTTCAATATTGCTTTTCTTTACTGAATTATAAGCGGTTACCCAGCGTGACACCAATATTTTATTATACAAACTGCGAGTCAAAAATAGAATGTAAATTGTTTATTAACAATATAAAGAATTTTAGAAAATATATTTTCTACAAGTTTGTAGCAGCTCTAAATATTCAATATTTTTTTTTTTTTAATTTATACACCAAATTTATACATCAAATAAAATAAAATAAATATTTATTATTATTTTGTTTTGTGTTACTGTTGAGTAAGACTGGTGCGTTAGTCTTACTCAACAGTAACACAAAACAAAATAATAGGTAATAAATATTTATTTTATTTTATTTGATAATTTAAAATGAAGTGTTACAAAGTAAATGCCGATACAATTAATGAAATTATACGACTACTTCCATTTTAAGAATGTCCGATGATAGTAAACCAAAAAATATAACCTTTTTCCTGTCCACAAGATTTCTGAGCACCTGGATAACCTTTTTTTTCATAATTCACCATGCGGATTCATATCAGGGTTTTAGGAATATCCTGAGAAGAAGTAATTCAATCAGCACAAGTGTGTTTTTAATGTAGCTGAGGCTTTTTCCTTCTTATGCTTCCCAGAGGAGCGGTTAAGATTGAATGCAGAAGAAGAAGTAAGCAATTGCTAAAAAAATTACGTTACTTTTAACCATGAATAGTGACCTATCTAATTAATTGTTGTTACTAAAATGTTTCCTTACCAAAAGTGCTATTCTATGTTCAAATACAAGTTATTTCATAATGTCATCATATCAAAAACTTTTTCAAACGATAGCTTGTTATTAAGACTATTGGCATTATTACATCGAATAAGGTAAAAAATTTACTATGAACGGCTTGCATATTTTTAGTTAACTTAAAAGTGTCGTCAATTCCTAAGACTGACCTTACGGGTGATTTATCATGAATAAAAGCATCACATAACAAAAAAGCATGAAATTTCATTAATTGTATCGGCATTAACTTTGTAACACTTCATTTTAAATTATCAAATAAAATAAAATAAATATTCACTATTTTTTTTTGTGTTACTTTTGAGTAAGACTAACGCACGACCGTTTTCGCGGACTCCGAGTTCGCATCATCAGGTGCTGATCTATACTGAATTAAACAAAAACAAATACAAAAGTTCGTTAGGATTTACAGTGGAGGTGTAGGGGTAGGCGGGGTCGTGTTGGTTTCAGGCGTGGAGTTCTTGGAATATGAGATAGGGAATAGTTGTAGTAAGGGAGACGAATTCGGAAGATTATTATTATTAATAGCTGTTTTAGTCGAGTTATTATTTTTATTAATTTCTATTGCTTCCATTGCTGTCAAAGTTGGTCGGTATGTATGTGTATGTAATAATTTTAAACTATGGTTGCTAAAAGAGTGGTCAGTTTCTATTATACGGTTTGCGAATTCTGAAAAATTGTTATTGGTCATGCATCGTCGGTGTTCGTCAATTCTAGTCTTTAAGTTCCTAGACGTCTGTCCTATATATACGTTGTTGCAGTCCCCACATTTAATTTCGTACACCCCGCTTTTCTTTAGAATGTCCGTCTTCGATTTTGAATTGGCTAATAAGTTGGCAAGTTTGTTGTTCGTGTAGAAGGCTGGTCGAATTGTGTCAGGAAATATAATATGTAAACAAACAAACAAATTATCAAAAAGACGTTGATGAGTATTTATCAAATATTGAAGCGAAGTAAATATTGTGAAAGGTCAGATGTCAAACTAACATTTTATTAATAGAACAAGTAAAGCGTAGCATGGTACAATCATTATTAAATTAAATCACTTCACAAAATGTATCAGATTAAATTATTAATATAAAGGTAGAATATTAGTTATATAGCGAGCACTTAATAAAATTACATTTTTTGTAATATATTTAATGTTTATGTACATATTTTTATTTTATTTATTTATTTTAACTTTTCAGGTAATATATGTAGGTACCTACACATTGTTACCGTACGTACTATCATCAAAAAGAGCACTGGCCAAAAAGAGCATTGTTTTTCCGTCCGCAAGGGTTCCGTCGGCCCGGGCGTCCCTCTTTCACAATACACCGTTCCTATGACAACGACATCAGAGAGCAGGGAATGTCGTGGAGAGAGGTGACGCAATTGGCGCAGAGACGCTCTGAATGGAGGAGGCTGGTTTCTGCCCTGTGCTCCCGATGGGAGCGTTGAGGGCGATGTGTGTGTGTTACCGTACACTAACGATTTATTCCAATCAAAGAGATTGGAATAAATAGTCATTTAAACCTTGCATGCATCAGCAGGGCCACACTTGATACTTAATTTTGTATTGATCTTCATAATACGACGCGGAGTGTGACTATAGTCAAAAATAGGTGTTTACCAATCTCGCAGTAGCAGTAGTGTAGTATTTTTGACTATAGTAGCTTTGCACCTCTTTATGATTATGATAAAAACAAGATCACATCGTGTTTAGATTGTATCAAGAACAACCTTGCACAAAACCAAGAATGTGTTGGAAATAGGTGACTGGATTGATATAGGGATGTTCAGAATGGAGGTGACTGGTTTCTGCCCTATGCCAGAAAGAGCGTTATAGGGCGGAAAAATACCAGTTGGTATACGTTATATCACTAACGTCTGAATATGGAAATGTGCCGCTGTCTAGATAACTTGTGCTGACAAAATGAGGTTATTCTCATAACCTTAATTAAATTTCTGTGGAAACATAACAAAAAAAGATATGTCCAACAATGCAAACTTTACAGGAGCAACGCTTTCAAAGAGCATATAATAATTTTCAGCGTGTAAAATCTTGACCGGTTCATATTTCTATACATATTTTTTGTTGATTAAAATATAATTGAAGTATTTCGCTTTATCTCGAAGGATTAATGCTCAGTTTCGAGACTTTTCTATAATATAAATTATTTACATAGCATAAATGTTTTATGTTATAATAGTTTAAAAGTATTTTTAGTGTAATAAAAAAATAGCTTGCAAGAGACATATCTAGCAAAAAAAAAAACAGATTATCATACAAACCGCACATGTCAAATTTTCCATATTACTTCATGCGACTGGTCTGCTGGTTACCCCATTTGTGGGATATTCTGTGATGGGATAGAAGTAGAAATAGTATCATAATATAATGTGTATATGGGAGTTTTCTCTTTATATCGAGGGTATACAACCAAAATGCACTAAGTCATTTCAGTTTTGAGATGACATGGTGGCAATTAAATGAAAAAAAAAGTGTTTAGATCAATACAAATTCGTCATGTATTATTTGAACTTTAATTAAGATGATATTGGTAAGTGACTTTTAGGCTTTGCAAACAAATTTAAACATAGGAAATATGTTAATTACTTGAATAGTTTTTGAAAACTTTTGTAGCGCTAGACTGACTTAGTGCATTTTGGTTGTATACCCTCGATATTCTCTTTATTATAATAATAGTAAGATTAGATGTTCATTTATTGATACCATAATCATAACGCAAATTACACCCAACATTATTAACATTCCCATAGTAGTGGTGATAACTTAGATTGTTTACTTATTGAATATTAATTGACATACATTACCTATACCAATAGAGAGGGTATCAATAGAATAATGATGTGATATCACTATGATACACAAGTACACGATAATAGACAATAATGTTGATCGAATTTGATACAAACGTGTCTAATTGATAACTTCCGAATCGAACTACTTACACACTCATACAATATGCTTTTCAAAACATATTATGTCATTATAATTATGCCCTATTATGATTTGCAATAATTACCTTAGGAATTGTATTGTTTAAATAATAATTATAACTGAAGGTTCATCTTTTCTTATATACCATTTCTATGGTAACGATATGTGAAAAATAATGATATATATGATATATAACATTATGTGACTGTGGTGCAGCACAGACTATGCCACACTTGTTGGAATGTCCATTGTGCCCTGTCACTTGCACTATGGAGGATATTTTTGACGCATCTTCACCTGCTGTGCGTTTTGCGCAGTACTGGAGATCAGTTTGATGGGTTTTTTCTCTGGGTTTCGACACGATAAATAAATAATAAATAATGGTAACCATATGAAAACATTAAAGATGTCGTGGGAAAGTGTCTCAATTGCTTAGAATGAAGAAAACTCGTTTCCATCTTGTGCTCTCGGGAGGAGATTTAAAGGGAAAATCGAAGAGGAAAATGTTTAAGTCGTAAATTGTCTTAGAAAAGACCAATGGAAAAAACTGATGAAGATAAAAAATGCCGGGTAGTATAGTTTTTAAATTTTCAATAGTCATGGACAAGTCAGGGTTTCCCGAGCTCGAATCCTGCTGCCAATCTTCTTTGCCTTCACGATTCATGTCTATTATTATTATTACTTTAGAAGTAATTATATGGTAAATGTAAAGGTTTTTCTCAAAATAAAAAAGGTCATTTATGAGTATAGGTAATTGATTTATTGACGTCACAATATTTTCAGAATACTTTGGTAATGGTTAGTTAATAAATTGAAAAATAAAATATCCATAGAAGAATCAATAAAACCGTCAAGTCACCGATCAAATATCGTATTTCAAAATAACATCACAACAAACTTAAATATTTAATGTCTTAGTTAACAGCCGTTCTTACCTAAGGTACAAATTAGATTTAGCTCGAGTGGTTTCAGGCAACAATTTTTAGTAGGTGCAGAGAAAATTATTCAAATAATTAATGAAATAGCTTTATTAATAAATATAAGCCAAAACTTATTTATTATATAAATATATGCAAAAATATTCATGGGTATAAAAAAATAGTATGTTATCACAAATAAATAATATTTAAGTTGTATTTATTCTATAAATTGAATTTATTTATTTCCTGATTTAAAAACAGAGCGAGTACGATCTCACATCCGGCTATTAGGCACGCCGTGGGCCTTCTGAATCTTAAAATTTGTGAAACTCGCTATATTCATGATTATTGCACATAATAACGTTATATATGTAGTATGCACGGTAAACAACATACCATATTATTATATAAATAAAACAAATGGTTGAATTATAAACATTTTCTATGATTTTTTTAATAATGAAATTTATTTTTGATGTGTATGCAGTTTGTCATAATAATTAAGAAAATCCAAGGATTGTAAATAAATAACTCAAGGTGTATTATAAAATTCATGATATTTTAAGATTAATCTTGGTTTTAAAATTTTATTAACACTCTTGTATTATTGAGGATAATTTATTTAAAATAGCACCACTCAACGTATCATCATTGCGACGGTAATCTTCAAAAATTATTTTCACTATATTCCTCGCAGCAAAATAAAACTAAAATGATAAAATCGCATTTATAAATGTTCAAAATATTATATTAATATAAAAAATAACATACATGTGATCCAGAATTTAAAATATTTAAAAAATAAAATGGTTGTAATTTTGCTAATTCATTTGCATGAAATCACAAAGAAGGGGTGTAGAGCCCTCTTAATACATATTTAAATATTGTATATTACCAAGTTCAACGTGAGTACAGCAGCGATACACATTGTCTTGAACTTTACTACTTACCGTTAGCTGTTATCTCTCCTCTGCTGGATACAGATCTTTTAAAAACTTTTCCATAATTCCTTCTCAAACTACAAACTATGTACATAAGTTATCACGGATTAGAAATATTTTTAAGAAAACATTTCATTCTTTTTTATTAACATACCTAAAATCACACAATGGCTTCATAAATAATAAACGATTTTTTAAGTTGCATGTCGAATCAAGACATTCAGGATGGATGAAATACCTCATCGCTGAACTCTAGACGACATACTACGTTAACTTACAAATATTAATGACAATAAATTAAGTTTAATCACTAAATTTAGTACATATATTATAACTGAGAACATTAGTTTCAGATAATGAACTTTAAATGTCAGAAAGTAAAGTTCAAAACAAAAGAAATGAGATTTGTGGGTCAATTACTTTATTGAATACAAGCCTTTATGCGGATTAATACAATAATAATAATATTTATTTTTTCTTTTTTTATTTTTTCTTTTTTTTTATTCTACAATGCGATTTATTCACAATTTTTTTAAATTTTTTTTTTTTTTTAAAAGTTATACAAAAAATTAAAAAAAGAAAAAACAACAAGACACCAATCCAACATGCATAACAGGCAGCCAAAAGAGATATGTGACTGAGCGTGCGCGCCGGAACAAGAACAACAAACAATATTGTTTAAACATTTGTTGGTTTGTTGCCATAGTAATCATAGGGGATATTTTCCAATCAAGTAAATTTGTCAATTAAATCTATGCAGATATAAAATTACTATTTGTGTCTATTTGCAATGTATGTTTGTTGATATGGATGCTTTTATTAAAAAAAAAAAAACTATCACGCTCTTCACAAACTCTTATTTTATGAACATGTATCGGCATGAGATATACCCTATTAATTTGTACATGCATAAAATATAGCAATAAATATATTACACATAGTTATAATAACAAGGGCCATCATTTCTTTAAGCTGAATGTTATGTAGGTATTAATATAATATCTATTATTTTCGTTTTGGTGATTTGGTTATGAGTAATTTAGGTACAATTCTTAGCAAATAATTAGTTTTCCAATCTTTACTTTAAGCTTTCGAGTATCCTGTAAAGTGCGTGGTCCTTATCACGAATAAAACATTTAAGATGAGGTATACCACTCATTTTCTAAATCTATTTTTGGCACGGAGAGGACAGCTTACATACCTACTTACTCTTGAAGTTAGTCTTGTAGTTACACCACTTGTAAGAAATGTCATGATGATAGAGACAGATAGAGATTTATTTATTTTTATTGTCTTAAAGGACACAAACAGTTTAACTTATATTAAAATATCAACATTCAAATCTCATCAATAAACAAACCAATCAAGGTCCCACAAATTACCAAAACGTATGACGAACGAAAGCAAACAGTAACATAATTTACATTTTTTTTACTGAAGGTAGGTACTTATAAAAAAGTTGTAGTCTTGATGTTTTAAGCTTGTGTCTTAACTCTGATTGTTTACATCCTTTATAAGGCTATTTTTTCATCATGTTTTTCATCTCGATAGACTCATCTGAATGTATTATACCGAGAAGCGTGGATGACAATTCAAACGCCATTTAAAATTATCGTGATATTTATTCATATTAAATAATGACAGGTATTTTGTTAATCATGGGTATTGTTTGATAAAAATACGTATTACTGATACATTATAGTTATTATCATAATATTTTGTATAACAAGTATTTTATAAGCAGGTACCTACAGCAAAATTATATTGAATATAGGGACTAGAATTATTATTTGGTAAGTATTTTAAGTACACAGTGGTAGTCAGCTAAACGAATAACCCTTAAAGGGGACGTCGACCACGGTGGCAAGAAGTAGTAGCTATTAAATATGATTTGTTAGGTATTTAGGAAAATGCGTATTTTAATTTCACCTGGAAAATAATATCAGGAATAATAATAATAATATGATATAACAGACATTCCCCGCTGAGGGTCGCTTCACCTTCATTTTTCATAAATTTCATAATAAGATTTTTAGATTCATAAACTCAATCACTTTCATTTCTGTTTTGCATGGATTCGAACAAAGCTTTAAACTGGTCATTTCATAGAAAATACCAAAATCCTACGAAAGGCGTTAATCTGAATGCTAGAAGCCTAATTTATGTGTTATTTTTAGAAACATCAAATTGGCTATTTTTTTTAAATAATTTGTGGTTTACACTAAGTTGCCAATCCAACTGAGATTTTTGAAAATTGTTAAACTATTTACTTCTGTATAACATTTGGTACTTTTCAGCTAAACAAGTCTATTTCAGAGAGTACTAATTTGAAGTTCGTAATGTAAAACCTAAGATAGTTTCATCACTCACAAAAGTGACCCAACTCTCATCATCTAGGGCAGGCCTGGGCAAACTTTTTTACTGAAGGGCCAAATGAGATATTTCATAGGAGTCGGCGGGCCGCCTATGGGGGCATTAATCTATTACGCGAAACGATTCAGGGGAGGGGAGTCGACCATGTCTTATCCTTTCTTACAAGAGTGTGGGAGGGAGTTTTGATAATTCTTACGATCACAAAAAATGTGCAAAGTTAAATTTATACTTTGAAAAAGTGCGGGCAACTAAACGTTTGAAAATCTGGCAACAACCTTTTTTAAGGTCCCAGCTTGAAATCTTTCTTATACTTTCTTATCTAGGAGGGAGGAGGGGGTCAAAAACTAGCAAAAAACTCTTACGCAATAAATGAATGGCTCTTATACCTATAATATTATCCGCGTCATGATGCGGGTGAGTTAATGGAAAATATTGAATAATTAAGTAATTTGAAAATAATCACGCGGTGCGGCCCGCGGGCAATAGTTTGCCCGGGCCTGATGTAGGGAAGGTATTTTTATTTTTTTTTAAATAAAAAAGGGGTAGGTATTGCAATTGCATATTTTCTTAGCGTTTTTCTCTTTTCACAAGTTTAGTCACGGTATGAAATATTCATAGTTACTTATAATTTCCTTACAATCAATCTCATAACTTATTTTATTATTACAAAAAACAGTTTTTCTTTTCATTGCAATTTTATTTTTTTCAACAGTTGATTATGTTTTCTTAGTATGTATTTTATTTAAATTCAATATATAAGATACATTGTCTGCAGAAAATACGTTAAGCAAGGAGTGATTGTGTTTGAAAAGCTACCTGCAAAATAAAATTATTTATGGTACAAATTATAATTATTATTATGGTACAAATTAAACACATCTATTATTTTAAGCATTGTTATTTGTGAGAGAAATTTTGTATTAGGGAAATATTTTAATTATCAATTTTACATTTCTTTTTATTTTTTATTACATTATTCGCCTCAAGACAATTACAATTTTATTACAAATATATTTTTACTCTTTTCTATATAACTACATCGCATTTCGAATGAATGGTGTAATTAAGGAATTTTACATTTATGATTAGCTACGTTTAATTTTCTTTAATTGAGATCATACAAATCAACTGACTTTACCAAGAAAATATTAATAATTTTTAATTTTCATTTTCCAGTGGGAATTAAAGAGACATTTGAAAATAATTATAGGTAATTATTTTAACAATATATTATAAAAAATCGATGTTGTATCGGATTCTAAACCGTTTAAGGATTTACTCAATCCTAATTTAAACATGCATACATGTATGTATGTTAATATGCATGCATATTAGACCAATGGCTAACAGACAAGTGACAGCAAGTGAATGGAAGTCTTAGGAAGAGTAAAATATTTCTGTTTGCTTTTTGAAATGATATTAAATCTATCTTCAAAAACCATCTTCAATAGTTTCAACAAAATAAATTCGAGGTAATTAATTTAATTTTAATCATTCTGAATGCTTCAGATAGATTTATTTGCTGGTTTAAAATGTCATTACTCAACTCTTTGCGTGATATTAAAAAAAACTATTACATATTAGTTTAGAAGAAGGCAACGGTCTCTCTGCAATAGCAAAAAGATAAAAATGATTTTTTCAAATTTCTGAATCAATGCACTAGTGACTAGATAATAATTTTCTATTTGAATGTTTTAGTGCTATTTTTATATATATATATTTATAGACTGTTGTATTATTGATTTGTCATACATATGTATTAAACCTATTGTAAAAGGCAAATTGCCGTTTATTGATCAAATAAATAAATAAATAAATAAATATTATAAAGTGTTTTAGAAAATACTGAAAGAGAATATTCCTTTTCAATTGTATTACTACTACTATACCATCGCGGCATATCCCACAAATAGGGTAATCAACAGAACAGCTGTGTTTTATACACATGAAAGCTGTCCTCTTCGTGCCAACAAAAATTTATGACATTCAGGATGGGTGCTAAACCTTATCGCTGAATTTAAGATGTAAAGTGTCTTTATTTATTTTTTCGAGCACTTGCCATTTACAGCGTATTTCAAAGCTTAGGGAAATGAGTGGGCGGCCAGTTCTTTGCCGGGTGCTCCGTGGAACTCAATTTAAAATCAAATTATCAAAATATTATGTAAATATATCTTTACAATTTGAAATTAACCTTGATCAAACAATAAGTACAAACAAATCATTAAAAACTTCGATAATAAATTGTTCGCGTGTTACTCCTACATAAAATTTATAGTAAATGGGTAGACAATAAAACGCAAAAATAATAATAATAATTATAATTGGTAAAACACTTTATTTATCTAAGCCATGTAGAAATACTTTCAATAGAAAAGGAGACACGTTGCCGATATTAAGTCTAGTTTTCATTGTAAAACCCGATATTTGAACCTAAAGTAATTGAAATATACCCCTATTAAAATATAAACAGTCCCCTAAAGCCTTAACCGATTTTATGTGAAGTAGCCTTGGGCTCTGACTAATACTGCCTAATACCACCCCGAATGTTGACTGAGTAAAACGGTGAAATTAATAATCGTAATTCACCACTTCGCCGACAGGTGGAATTAATTTGATGTTTATTGAAAAAAAAATATGTGTGTTCCTGATAGAGTAAGTTAAATAATTGCTGCTTGAACACCTACAAACTATATATCTGTCTTTACAATCAAGGCATAACCTACAAGTGGGGAAGCGAATAGACCGTGTTCGTATGTAATGAACTAGCAAGTCGTCCTCTCTGGATCAGTAATAATTGAAAATCAGAATTAACATAAAACTTACTGAGTTTTAATATGTATAAAAATATTTACAAATACAAAACCACACAAAACAGTTGTAGCTTCACAACAACAACAACAAAAAACACATAACGAAATTGGTGTCCCACATAAAAGACAAAAAACCTATAGTTTTCGAAGATCCGAAACAACCTGATATATCTTAACAAATTAATCAATTAATTTCATATTAATATTATTACCATTGTGTATTCTATCTAAAATTTATTCGATATCTATTCAATTTGGAGACAAGTGTTGTCATTCATATTTTTTTCAAATATATTAAAGCGCGATGTGGCTAAATTATTTCAGCTATCATACTATGTATTTATTCCTATGTACAATATCAAAGTATTTAAATTGGCTCTTACCTCCGTTTACAATATTAATAATATCAAGGTAAATACTAATATTACTATACACAGGACCTCTGTTATTCCTGATGGTAGTATCTGTTTATCACGATAAAATATTATGAGCAGATAATATTGTCTCTTTTAGGGAAACGCACTTTGAATGTCTTTAGTCAGCAATCTATTACTTTAATTACATGTTTATAAAACAAAATTGGTCGTTTTAGCTGAAAAAGAAGAATATAAGATTTTGTATAAATAATAATAATAAAAATATTGCTGTTTGAGGCTGGGTCACGTGCTCCGCATGCCAGAAGACAGACTATCACTTAGATCTTTGGAGGCTGTGGGAGAGGGCCAGTGGGCCGCCTTAGAAAAAGCTGGCAAGGGCAGGTGTCGAACTTGTGTGTTGAAAGACTTGGTTTGGAATGGCCAAAGGTCCTGGAAGCAGCGGTGGACGGGGATCTCTGGAGGAGGTGCAATGGACTCCCGACCCAACTAGGACAAGGGGAAGAAGAGGTATGTATGTAATAATAACAGACAATTTATAATGCGCCGTTTTGTGGAATAAATCCACTTCAAGGGCTCATAATGTAGTAATACATAAATAAATGGAAGAAATCGTGCCTCTGCAATAAAGTCCCCTTTGTATATTGGTTGTATTTTATATTGAATCTTCTTCTTCTTTCTCTTATAGTAGATCCAAGGATTTGTTAAAGGAGAAGAGGACTCCTGGGACATCGAAATCATAGTTGTAACGCTACCTCTTTGTTGATTTTTCAGGTTGACGTCTGCCTTCTGCATTGTATGCCACCTCGTATGTGAGCCTGTTGATTTTCATTCTCTCAGCGTGTTCGCGCCAGGATCGTCTTCTTTTATAGACTTTACAAAAAATGTCTATTTGTCAATGAAATATTGAATTTGTGTCTCCAAATGTTTTAAATATATTTCTTTGGATTATTTCCATATTCAACATGTACTCCAATTATGTTTTTAAGAAGGCTCTAGAAAACTCGACAATGGGAGTAAAGGTCAATGGCGAATGCATCAATAATATAAGATACGCCGATGACACTGTCATCCTGGCCGATAGCATCGCAGATCTCCAGAAGCTCCTTATAAACATTAATAACGCAGGAGAAGAATTAGGCCTTAATATCAACAAAAAGAAGACGAAGTGGATGGCATTTAGCAGAGCAGATTACTCCGCTATAACATTGCAACTCAATGGTGAGCTGCTGGAGAGGGTGGATCGATTTAAGTACCTGGGTAGTATGATTACGTCGTCTGTGGACCCAGATGTGGAAGTGAAGTGCAGGATTGAAGCAGCCCGTAGCTCATTCAACAAAATGAGATCAATATTCTGCAATGACAATATAAATTTGAAACTCAGGCAGAGAATGTTGAAGTGCTATGTGTGGTCTGTGCTGCTGTATGGCTCAGAAACTTGGACCCTGAAAGTGCACACTATGAACCGGTTGGAGGCATTCGAGATGTGGTTGCACAGGAGAATGCTTCGCATACCATGGACAGATTTGGTCAGCAACTCGGAGGTTTTGAGAAGAGCCAATTGCAGTAGACAGCTGCTGAAGGACGTTAAGGTCCGTAAGATTTCATATCTGGGTCACGTTCTGCGGGGCGATAAGTATAGTCTGCTCCAGCTGATACTGATGGGGAAGATTGAGGGGCAGCGTGGTCCTGGTAGAAGGCAAACGTCTTGGCTGCGCAATATAAGAGACTGGACCGGGATGAGACATGTGGGAGAACTGTTCCGGGTCGCGCAGGATAGGGAAGCCTTCGCCAGAGTGATTGCCAACGTCGGGGGGACCTGATACGGCACGAGAAGAAGATTTCCATATTATTCCAACTCAGTCAATGTTATATCTTTCATTTTTTCATACCTATAAGATATATCACGCAATAATAAAAGGGTAAAACTGCACTTTTAAACACGTCATGTCTGAAATTACAGAATTCTAAAATAAAATATTCTTTATATCGAAAACTGTCGTTATTTCGATATTCACTCTAAGCACATAAAATGAGTAAATAATATTATATTTCAAATATGCAAATTACCAAAATACTCGATGCCAAAGTACACAATGTACAACCACAAACTCAACGGAACCGATGAAATTATAACCACGGTTATTAACGTTAGTATTTAATTATAAACTAATCGACGAGGTACACATATAATATGGATAAATTATTAATACAAAATTAATATATTAATATTTAGTAAATGTGACGAAAATATGTTATACGTTGGCATGATCATAGGCATATATAAAGGTAATTTTTAATTGTCAATTTAAAAACCAAATTCATACAGCATTATGAGTTCAAAAGGTTTCGTATTATTTTACGATGAACATTTATAAGTGAATCATCAAAGTAATAGAAAAATTATAAATTAATTTGCTGGAAAAAATAAGAAAAAATTATATGTAATCAAATGAGGTAATTCCTATCTATTTCATATTATTATAGTGAAGAACTTTTACACCTTTTATGTAAGAAAATGGATTCAATTAAAAATTTAGGGTGGGCTTGGATTTATTAAAATTCCAACACCCCCACATCAAGCAGGAGCTTGTTACGTAAAGGTGACCTCATAAAATGATAACAAGATAAGATGAATCTAGATTTTGCAATAAAAGCAAAACAACTTCCAATAACCAACAGTAGGTGAAAGCTTTTGCAGTCACAATAAAAATTATTTATAGTTATTTCGTTATATCAACTCAAGGAATATCTTTATTTTAAGCTCCACCTCTACACTAATACTCCATATCCCTCATATATACCCTATCCCATAGCTAGCGGACTTATAGCGTGTAATGAACGCAGGGATATTCTCTCAATGACAATCATAAATGTTAAATATACAGGATGGGTAGCATGTTTCATCGCTGATCTAAAAATGTTAAGTTTCTTTTATGCTGAGCTGTTGTCGATTGTCAAAGTAAAGAACGTCTCATATTTGGGTCACATGCTTCGTGGAGAGAAGTATCGTCTCCTTCGCCTTATATTGGAGGGTAAGATAGAGGGAAGACGGGGAGTAGGCAGAAAGCAGATGTCCTGGCTGCGCAACATTAGAGAGTGGACCGGAATAAGGACAGTGGATGACCTGTTCAGAGCAGCACAAGACAGGGAGGTTTTCGTCGGAGTGATCGTCAACGTCGGGGGGACCTGACATGGCGCAGAAAAAAGAAGATCTTTTATGAGATATATTGTTACAGAACCCTCAAAAATTCCAAAAAGGGTGGGATACTTATTCCTTGCCTTAGACTCTAAGGGATGTACGAGTATAATTAATATTAATTAAAATCAAAGTTGTTTATAACTTCGACTCATAAGATAAATTATTATTATTATTATAATGTTTAACAAGATTTGATGAGTTTGTAGTTACATAGGTAGTAGAGTGTCTGAAGAAGTTGTTCGTGATGGGAAAGTAATAATTTACAATACATAGATACTATTGTAATACTTACTACAATATCTTGTTGCACGCAAGATGAGAATTAGCGTGATCATCTTTCACCTACTCAGCTTCTTATTATATAAGAATATTCACAGGAATAGTATGTATTACTTTGGTGTTATCTACCTTCCAACAATAAGAAGTTTTTCTTAGTAATTATTATCTTATTACTTTGTTATAATAACTATAGGAACCATCCTATAGTATTGTAATACAATCAAAGATTCTTTATTATTATACACAACGGTATTTATTTAATTTGCACATCATCATTATGTAATAGAGTTTACAATACAATATAAAATATATTAGGACGGTATGCAATGGTGAGATTATCACTATGTAGCAATTTTTTCCATATAACCACTAACTAACGTCTAACTTGCCAAGTCACAGTGTCTGGTGTAAGCCTGAATTTTTTAAACACCATAGTTAAAATAAGATTTCATGAGTTTTTTCAGTAGGGGAGAGTGGTGTCGAAAGTAACAAAATTGACATTTTGATTTCCAGACAAATTATTTACTGGTAAAATTTGATGATTTTTTTTATATGAATAATTGTACCACATATTTAGAAGGCATGTACATAGTTAAAAGAAGACAATAAGTACAAAAATATTGTTTTATTTACAAAATGAAAATATCGGTAAACTGTTACATTTGACATCCTTTATATTTGTTAAACATCACATATTATGTAATATTATTTTTAACAGTAGGTACATTTTACTGAATGAGGTATGCAATCTATATCGAGTGTCTTGAATTAGATAAAAATAGACTGTTTCCGTTTTAAGATATCTTACGAAACGTTTTTACTTTTGTAAGTAAGTTTAGGTTACACGCTGAAAATATTTATGTAATACCTACTACAAGTAGCTTAGTTTATCTACTCTTATCATCGTATGGTACTTACTCTTCTGGGTATAATAAAACAACTATTTTTGTAATACCTACTACAAGTAGCTTAGTTTATCTACTCTTATCATCGTATGGTACTTACTCTTCTGGGTATAATAAAACAACTATTTTTGTAATACCTACTACAAGTAGCTTAGTTTATCTACTCTTATCATCGTATGGTACTTACTCTTCTGGGTATAATAAAACAACTATTTTTGTAATACCTACTACAAGTAGCTTAGTTTATCTACTCTTATCATCGTATGGTACTTACTCTTCTGGGTATAATAAGACAACTATTTTTGTAATACCTACTACAAGTAGCTTAGTTTATCTACTCTTATCATCGTATGGTACTTACTCTTCTGGGTATAATAAGACAACTATTTTTGTAATACCTACTACAAGTAGCTTAGTTTATCTACTCTTATCATCGTATGGTACTTACTCTTCTGGGTATAATAAAACAACTATTTTTGTAATACCTACTACAAGAAGCCTAGTTTATCTACTCTTATCATCGTATGGTACTTACTCTTCTGGGTATAATAAAACAACTATTTTTGTAATACCTACTACAAGAAGCCTAGTTTATCTACTCTTATCATCGTATGGTACTTACTCTTCTGGGTATAATAAAACAACTATTTTTGTAATACCTACTACAAGAAGCCTAGTTTATCTACTCTTATCATCGTACGGTACTTACTCTCCTGGGTATAATAAGACAACTATTTTTGTAATACCTACTACAAGAAGCCTAGTTTATCTACTCTTATCATCGTATGGTACTTACTCTTCTGGGTATAATAAAACAACTATTTTTGTAATACCTACTACAAGAAGCCTAGTTTATCTACTCTTATCATCGTACGGTACTTACTCTCCTGGGTATAATAAAACAACTATTTTTGTAATACCTACTACAAGAAGCCTAGTTTATCTACTCTTATCATCGTATGGTACTTACTCTCCTGGGTATAATAAGACAACTATTTTTGTAATACCTACTACAAGAAGCCTAGTTTATCTACTCTTATCATCGTACGGTACTTACTCTCCTGGGTATAATAAGACAACTATTTTTGTAATACCTACTACAAGAAGCCTAGTTTATCTACTCTTATCATCGTACGGTACTTACTCTCCTGGGTATAATAAGACAACTATTTTTGTAATACCTACTACAAGAAGCCTAGTTTATCTACTCTTATCATCGTATGGTACTTACTCTCCTGGGTATAATAAGACAACTATTTTTGTAATACCTACTACAAGAAGCCTAGTTTATCTACTCTTATCATCGTACGGTACTTACTCTCCTGGGTATAATAAGACAACTATTTTTGTAATACCTACTACAAGAAGCCTAGTTTATCTACTCTTATCATCGTATGGTACTTACTCTCCTGGGTATAATAAGACAACTATTTTTGTAATACCTACTACAAGAAGCCTAGTTTATCTACTCTTATCATCGTATGGTACTTACTCTCCTGGATATAATAAGACAACTATTTTTGTAATACCTACTACAAGAAGCCTAGTTTATCTACTCTTATCATCGTATGGTACCTACTTACTCTCGTGGGTATAATAAGACAACTATTTTTGTTCAACTCGTTCAAGGATAGCAACATGCTATCTTCATGCCATACTATGTATAACCTTTTACTTACCTTAAGAATTATTTTCTTTACTTACTCGTCTATGAATAACAGTTAATTTCTTAGAAAAAAAAACAGTTAAATAAACAAACGCTTTTTTAATTTTATGTTTGATCTGTCGACGCTTGAAATTATTTTACTCATTTTTAAAAACGTATCTTTGTTATTGATGTTATTTTTATTTATTTTGTGTACGTGTTAAAATATTTTTCGCCATATGTATTTCTAAAATAATTTTTTAAAAATAATAAAATATTAACTAAAGAAAATATAGTGCAATATATTAAAATTTTAAATAACTTTTTTGACAGCCCTGAATTACTTCAGTTCATTAACTTTCGTGTGCCTGGGCGATGTACGAGAAACCGCGAACCCTTTTATTTTGACAACTATACCACCAACTACGTCAGACATACAGTCATCCCTCGTTTACATCGCTTAGGAAACGAATTTCTGTCGGACATTGATCTGTTCAATACGAGTTTTACTTCACTTAGAATAATTTTGAAAAATATATTTGATTCCCGAAATACAATATTATAATTAAATGATCTAAATGTTATGTGCAATACTTGCTCATAGATGAATATCCTACTTGTTGTTTTTTTGTATATTAAATACACTATGATACTTGTAAGTAGAACATCTTGTTTTTGTTATTTTTTTGTTTTAACTTTGTTTTCTTATATTGTATATTGAATACACTTTGGTTTTCGTAAATGCAACTAGCATACGTGTGTCAGGTGTTCATGAAATACTCAATAATATGTTTATAGTTTCTAAATTATTATTTGTAGAAAGAGAGTATTGCTTGCTCATATGTATGTATATGTTGTCATGATTGACAAAAAATTGTCGAATAAACTTACCCAATGAAAACTTAACTATGCAACACTTATCTAGAAGACATTGCGTGCTTATGCACTGAGTGAGTGGAAGTATCGCACAGTATTGATTGTACTCACAGCGAAATTACTTGTATTTGATTATTATTGTCGCCTGATGGGTAAGACATTATTTTTTGATAATTATAATTTTTGGCAACGCTTGCATTAATTTACTACTCTATACATACATACATAGTGATATCTGCATGTACATATCTTTAGACTATTTTTGTTAATCATGAAATTACTATTATTACTTTTATTATTAGATACTTGTATATGTAGATTATTACTTTTATTATTAAGTGCATACTTTTTTTAAAATGGCAATATGTATTGTCTTGTTTTGCTATTAAGTTATTTTTTACATGGTTTGTTTTTTATTAGCCTATTTGGATTTAATGTGAAATGTGTATTTTTTGTTCTGTTTTATTATATTTTATGTTTGTAAAGGCATTAGCCGTTTATTTAATAAATAAATAAATAAATAAATAAATATAACAAAAAAAAAAACAAAATAAAATTTGAATATTTTGTAAAAAGCTGGAATCTTCTTGTTCATAAAACTTCTTCATCATTATCTCTTCAAATTTCCCATAAGCAGCCCAGATAAAAAGCTACGTTGTCATAGAAAAGATATATTGCGAAAAAGCATCTTACATCATCGGAAATCATTGTCGACTTTCGATACGGTGACCTTAGACACTGCTTTTCTATTTTTTTCACCGTCTTTGTCTCTGCACATATCTTTTTTTCAGCGAATTGATCGTTTTTTTTTTAACTGATACATACTTACATTATTCAATATCAAAAAACTTTTTTGAAAATTTAATTGGAGCTAAGCACTTTTTTGTTATATTTTGATATGAATAAAACAAATTTGATGCTCACATTTTCTTTGATAAGATCCGTTGGTAGATAAAATCATTTTAATCTTTGGCATTATCGAAAATTTACTGCTCACTATGAAATTTTCAGAACTTTATTCTTAAGTAATTACTATCTCTGGAGGCTTCGTTTTATATTAGGTTCATTCGTTAAACTCGTATTAAACACGGGGTTATAAAAACGAATGAAATGAAATAATAACATTTAATTGGTATAATATTCCCGTTTTGCAGTTCATAGTAATATTACATCAATATTATATATGCGTATTACAAAGGGAGATAAAAATTTATAGATGAGAGGGTATACTTTATCTAGATACATAAGAAAAAAATAAAATTTGTATTACATCTATACTTTAATATCAAGTTTACTATAAGAAATACAGAAAAGAACAAAGAAATAGCGACTAAAATTCTATACTATGCACTAAACCACATCATTAGGAAACTCTTAAAATAAGTATTCTGTTTGACTATTAAACTGATCGGAAAATAAGTATAAAAAAATGAGTTATGCCACCCATTCTCAAAGTCTTATTCTTTTTTTGTGATAAGAAGACGATGATATTGTAAATACTCTAGTGAATACTCTATTTGGAGAAATATCCGCAACTGTATAAATAACTACTTTTGTTGAAGTAAAATCTCATATTCGCTGCACTAAAGCTCTCTCCATTTACCACTCTTTGTCGAACCGTGTGAGCTTAGTTTGTTCCAAAATTTAGAACTTACCACTCTATCTTACTATTCGTAAATTTGCTAACTTAAGACAGTCGAAAAAATATAGAAATACTCGAAATGTCTTGGAATCAGGTGATTTTTATTTCATGTATAAAAATAAAGATATATCGATAGTCTATTTCCAAGATTATTCAGATAAATTAAAAACTTATCACTTCTTCTCTATCATGTTAATGTTACGTCAAAATGTCTGTTTTATGAAAGAACTGCTGTTATTACTTGTAAAGATACACAATTTTATTACAAGTGTTAATTAAGACGAAAAATTTACACCGTGTATGAGTTTATATACGAGTACATTGTACAATTCTTGTACAATCCCTGTTATAAAGAGGTGTTTTAAATCATATTAGATACCTATTTTAAATAGATATCATACTTATAACGTACAAAGCGTATGTCTTGTTTTCGCTTTTAACGAGATACTCAAAAACTTAAAAAGAAAGTAGAAGACCTATTCTTCGTTGAGAACGGAACTAAAATCTTCCACTCAGTGATTAAGTAAAACTGCTCATAATAAATGTCTTAATTTTTTTATTGGTACAGAGAATTTTTATTCCATGCATTTTTGATCCATTGGCTAATAAAGTTCAGAACGAAAAAATCAAAAAGGTGTTACGTACTGTGTAAAAAAGATATTATACACAATATGAATACTGATATTATATCGTTATTTTATTTTCAATATGGACATTGTGAATTTCAAATAAAAACTCCAAGAAAAGTGGTCATATCATTAAAATATTAGTTTTTTTTCATCTTATTAAATAAATTTAAAATAAATTAAATGAAAAAAACTTTACACAATTTCTACAGAAAAAATAAACAAAGTGAACATTTTTTTCGTGGAAATAAATTTATCATAAATTCCACATATTTTTATAAGGTATGCTAAATATTTACTGGAATACGTGAATTTAATAATATTTATTATTCTACAAAATATAAAACACACAAAACTACGCATGTATTTGGGAAAACCCGCAAAAGGGTAAAAGAGGTGAAAAAATGTAGGAAAACCCCTTAGATAGGGTAAACACCATAGTGACTGATTATTTAGTTATTTTTTCATAATAGGTACCTACTGTCATTAGATGTTTAAAGAGGAGTTTTTGTATATCGACGGTCCAGTTCCCCACATCAACAAGTCAAAATGTCTCATAGTCGAGACATCGCCATTTTGTAATTTTGGTGTATTTATATTATGCTTTTTAAAAACACAACAAAAAAGTGATATACCTAGTCCATATAATAATCGCACTGTAAGAGGCGTTACGTAGTCTTTGCTCCGTTCAATAGTTATACAATTCGAAATATTTATTCGTGGAATTGAAAATAGGGACATTTTTTTCATTAATTTAATAATTAATATATAAAGGGAACCGTGTATTTTTTGATTTATTTGTTTGTGGAATTGAAAGAGTGGAGTTGTTTTATCAATTACCAATTAAATTTAAAAAAACTAAAATTTCAACTTGTTGATGTGTGGAACTGGACCGTCGATATTACTGTTTTTTTTATATATTATAGGCTTAGGAGAGAAAATTAGTGAAACACACATATTTATACTTTTTCACACCTTTTTATATCTATTCTACTCATAAAGAGATTTGACAAACCGTTAAACATAAATAAATCATCATCATCATCATCATCGCCCTCAACGCTCCTCTCGGGAGCACAGGGCAGAAACCAGCCTCCTCCATTCAGAGCGTCTCTGTGCCAATTGCGTCACCTCTTCCCACGACATTCCTTGCGCTCTGATATCGTTGTCATAGGAACGGTGTATTGTGAAAGAGGGACGCCCGGGCCTACGGAACCCCTGCGGACGGAAGAACAGTGCTCTTTTTGGCCAACTATCATTGGGCGTTCTCAAAACATGTCCCAGCCAGGACCATCGTCTCTCTTGTATTACGGAGATTACAGGTCTCTGCTGGGTGCGCCGGCGCACAGCATCATTTGTAACATGTTCATACCATCTGACATCCAAAATCCTTCTAAGACACTTGTTTTCAAAGCTTAGTATCTTCCGCTCTTGAGCCTTGGTTAAGTGCCAAGACTCGCAGCCATCCCAATCCTATAAATAAATAATTATTATTTAAAGGCTGAGTGAAGAAAAATATATTTAAAATTATCCCTTTAAATACAATTAAATGGTGGTCTGAACTCCAGCCTATTAACTTTTCAAATTATTATCATCCATACAATGAAGGCATTCACCAGTGGTTTAGCCAGTAGTCAATTCGCAAACAACAAACACAAGTCAGACTAAAAATTATTGATCTTTCATCTTGATTGCTTTAGAAGTAGTAATAGTAGTAGCATAATTTTTCCAGCATTCCTGAATCATGCATTAGTCGCTTTACCAGCCAATTAACACACTCTTTACCCTACAATAATATTATGAGATATTTTAAATGCCAACAAAAAGACTACATACTAGAGTGTATATTGTAGAATATATAGCAATAATAATATTATTATACATACATACATATATATATACAATGTAATGTATTATAACATCAACACATGTAGGTATGTAGTAGGTATTAAGAGATACGAAGTATAAAAAGTTTTTTCGGTGACTTGTTGAAACTTTTTTCTATATGTCCCGCGAGGATATATATCTTTTGAAGTTTCCTACTTTCTACTAGTTACTTTATGTAAGTATATAGGTAATTCTAGTACTGTTCCTACTGAAGAAATAAGACATCAAAAAATCACCGGTCCTCCCAGAGGAATATCGTTACTTTTTCTTTACAACCTAAAGTTTACTAAAGTCCCGTAGTGACATCTTCACAGTTGAGTATTAAAATCTCTGTAATTCCTCAGTATATCACTAGACACATATTTTTAGTCGATGAAAACTCTAGTCGTAAAATTATAAGTACAATACTTTTTTATTGCCAAGTATTACTATCGTCCACATTTATGTTACAATTCACACGAAAGCTGAAAACGGCAAACGGCATTTTATGGAATAGCAATTTTTATCCGACAGGCTACAAAAAGTTTGCGTAGAACAGAAACAAGTAGGTATCGTGTGAATTAAAAAAGCTTTTGTCTAGGATTAAATTGATACGAACTGACGGTGAGACACACATATCTATCTACAACTGCTACTTAACAGATCCTTCATCTTAGTATAATAATTTTCATATGAGAAAGAAATACTGCAATTCAAGCGTTAATATCTACCACTAATGTATGAGATTTTGCAAGTATTTATTAATAGGATTACAGAGAAGAGTTCATCTTAATAATAATTTTGTTTGCGAAACACGATAGCAACTCAATAAACAGATCAATCTTTCTCCTATAGTAAACTTCGACGGCATCTACAATTAATTCAAACTGTCTTTTTGCGTCAATATTGGCAATTTATTGAGCAAAAGAAATGCAGTTGGGTGCTGTAAAATATGTAGCTCTTACAAAGGAGTGCAAACTAGGTAATGAAGTCTGCCGTTGCTGTGTGCCGTTTGAGCACAACTTGGAAAAGTATTAGATGTAATATCTACTGCTGTTATCTGTTTTTAAATGTATTATTGTAATAATATCAACCTTTAATAAAAATATGTTATATTTGAGATAGTAAAAACAAAAAAGTTAATAGATACCGATATCTTCTATCTGTACTATTAACGTCTTATTCTTCAAATACTTACTATTTTTTCACCAACTCTACGTACCAAGGCGACTGGATATTATTGAAGTTGTAATGTAACAGTTATGTTTCTAAAAAACATTTTTCTTAGATGTGCAACGTTTGTTCATTTTAAAACTTGTGAACGTCAGAAAGACATACTGGTGACAGATTATAAGCTTTCGTGATCTTGAAAAAAAAACACACTTTGAAATGGTTTAGTATAGATACTTTTATAATTTCTCGTCTTAAATACATATATTAAATAAAAAACAAAGAGCAATGAAAGATCTTTTACAACTGTATGTATGATAAAAGTGAAAAGTTTTCTAGTTGAAAGTTTCATTCATCCGCTACTATATTCATACGTTTCAGATAAATTCACTTACCTATATTATATTTACTTTGACTACATTTTGACATTAATTTCGTTTTGAATTGTCTAATTTATACATCCATTTTGTCCTCTGATTTGAGTATGACTTCTGTGTAAATATTTTTATGGATTTATTTTCTTTCATAATTTATTTGATAAATGAAAATTACTATGTCTTTTAAGTAAATTGTTAGACACATATAAAATTACTCCTTTTTTATCCCATGAATAGGACGCGCTGTATATTCATTACATACTATTCTCGATGACAATTCTACTTATTGGAGACGTGGTACAAATTTCAATGACACAGGAGTACATTTTATAATTAATAGACATATTCAATCTTTGTTATGAATTTTCTGGCCTGATATTTAGATCATACGTCTGATAAATATATATCTAATCTATTCCATCACGGCATATCCCACAAGTGGGGTAGCCAGCAGATCAGCTGCATGTAATAAATATACAAATTGTCCTTTCCATAGCAATAAAAATTAAGACATTCAGGATGGGTGGCAAATCTCATCTCTGAGTTTAAGATGTAAAATGTCTTTATTTTTTTCGAATACCAGCCTTCTGCAGGACACTCGATAAAACACTCGCCTTTTACAGGACACTCAAAAAGTTACACAAGAGAGTGGGAACCCAATTTTTTTGCCGGGTGCTCCATGGCAATAATATAATTCCATACATATCTAAATGGTATTAAATTGAGTTTCTCATCCATTTTACTCGTCAATAAAACCAAGAATTTAGCCTTTATCTCAATGTCATTACATACCTACTTCATATTTTATATCTTGCTCTAAAACATAATATGCATAAACAAAGTGCTTGAGTTTAGTCAATGCAAATACATATTTTCTAAATATCTCACAATTGAATAGATGTGATATGACAGATAAATAGATTTCCTCTAATATAAAAATCAATATTCGTTCGGCCGCCACGTCTTCATATCATCACTATGCAAATATATTGAGATTTTCTAAGAAAAACAAGAACATTTGAAAACGTGACTACGACTCGACGCGGGGCGTTCGAACAAAGATATATTCATAATAACAATATTATAATAAAACTTAAAGATTTGCTCCATCCTAAGATCGTTTATACAACGTTATTAAATTATCCCCCGTAGTCCTCGACTATAATATCTAGCCACATTAAATCACGCAGCTAGTGAAGAACTACATTGAGACAATGAACAGAGAAGCTTAAATTTATTTGTTACTGTGATTTACATCACATAACTGTAAAAAATTTAATATATAAACGTATTCCATTGTTTAAACAAAAAAATCAAAATGATTTAAGTTTACAATAATGTTATTCAGAATTTATTACTCCCTTTTTAATATTAAAGAGTACTGAATAAAGCAACTAAAATAGAATAAAATACTTCTTGTTTGAAGTAAGCAATGAGCATCAACTTTCAGAAAATTAACTTCTTATAGAAAAACATTTAAACAACTGTTTTTAAGTTATTTCGTTATTATATTATATTATTTCATGGAGCACCCAGCAAAGAATTGGTCTCCCACTCTTCACCATAAGTATTGAAGTGTCTTATAAAAGGAAAGTGTTCGAAAAAATAAAGATATAATACAACTTATATTCGGCAATAAGTTGCCATCCTTCCTGAATGTCTTATTTTTCGTTGACTTGGAGAGAACAGTTTGCAGCAACTGGTCTGCTGGCTACTCCACTGGTGAGAAATGCCATGATGGGTTTAATAGACTAATTTATTTAAAAGAATCACAAAAACGTTGAAGAGATTATTAGAACATGAAATCACTGGATGGTGAAAATTAAACAAAAATATTTACAAGAGTTAATATACAAATAATAAAAAAGGTGGCTACTAATATTTTAAATCAGATCTAAAACTACTCGCAACACGTACATTATTCTATGAATAGGAAATAATAAAAAAAACTTTCCCTGTTTATTCTTGCTTGACGCTCATTTCAAAAGGTTCAACTTTTTATCGCTTTATACTCCCTAACTCCTTGAGTTTGTTTTATAACTTTTTATTACACTTTTTATAAAAATAATAAAAGTAGATTCTTATTTTCATCCTCGCTAAATCTTATCAACTTAAATATAATTTCAAATTACCAGACCCTCCTTCACAGATTCGAGGAATTTTTAATTTTGAAAACAGAATGGGTCTCCGCATTGTGATCCCAAGTGAACAATTAAAAGTAAAAAATAAGCGATTGGATACATAGATATGTAAGCTCAATAATGATACATTAACCAATAAACTGGGCATGCTTACTAGTTCCAAGCTGAACTCCAGAGACACAAAGTTTTTCAGAAAAAAATAACACTCAATTTTGATTTCACAATTCAGTCAATCTTGGATCTGGCCAATTGTGGAAAAAAATCATTTATCACGGTAAAATCTCCAGATACGTTTGAAGCTTTGTACAAAAAAATGCAAAATATTGCACACCCATCATGATTAAGATTTTTTTATTTACAAAAAATTATACACCTACAGTCAAACTTAATCAAACTCAAGTCAAACTCAAGTAAAATAAAGAGAGTGTACAAATGTTATATTACTAAATTACATAAAATGTTTTTCTGTGTATGCTTTTAGTATTAATATTTTTTGAAAAACAAGTTTGAAATACTTCATACTTATTTGAACACATGATTGATTCCAGGAACAAATTTTGCTTAAAAGTGACAAAAGTACCTATGAATTAAAACAAAAACAACATGCTTTGGTCTGATTTACGAAATTTATACACTAAAATAAAAGGAAACAAATGAAAATTATACAAAAAAAAGATAATATGATGAACAGAAACCACATTGACTAAAGAGGTATCAAAACTTTAGCCGTGAACAATAACAGAACCAATTCAAACGCTTTTGACACTGAACCATTTAAATTCAAAGTTGTTTTAAGTAATTATTAAAATCATCAAGTTCAAAATGTCTGTTTTATTTTTGTTTCATTTAGATAATAATAATACAATTAATAGTATCAACAAAAGGGCAAACTTACCTAGTATAAAGTACCAACACCATCTTGGAGACTTCCGGTCCGCCATCTTGTTTTGAACTTGCGATTTACATCAGTTTAAGTTCAAACTTCACAATTTGACACAAAGTTATCCGAAGCGCTCACCAGGACTTAACTTCTAAAGCCTTTTCGTTTCACTTAACAATTTATATATTGTACATAAGTCGTAGACACTGACTTTGTTTCGTACTGAATTAACTGTTACTATACAAAAGCTTTCTCTCACATTCGGGGGATTACACTGTCTATGTTTAAATTTAAAAACCTGAAAGAAAAGAAATAAAATAGATTAAAACATTTAATATTTAAAAAACGAAAATAGGAATTGAAAAAGACATAAAATATTAAGAGTTGTGACTAGATATCCAGTCCACGGTTTGTATTTCACTTATCAAATCTTACTCAACATATTACAGGTTGTAAATAAATAAATATCAAAAATACATGAAGGTATCAAAATGTACAGATAATTAAACCTTAGTTATTTGTGAAAAATAACAACGGCATTAGATAATCTATTATTATTAGGAAAGAAGATTATTAGCGTATAGCTTGTAGGTGTGAGAAATCTTTAAAAAGAGATTTGAGAGCTAATTATGTTGAGATATATTACAACAAGTTGGAATAATAATGAACAATACAATTTGCTTCATCTAGTCATGAAGAAATATCCTGCCTGAAAAATATTATAAAATGCATAAAAACCTAAAGAAAGAAGGAACTGTTTCAACCAGTGCATTACATAGAAGCTTACGTCAGGGTGATAGCCGATATTGTGGGACCTGATATGACACTCAAATAAATAAAAAATAATGAAACTTAAAGTTTTTACAATACTTGAATATTTTACTTTATTTATTTATTATTTTTGCACACCATAATTATAAAATAAAGTCAACAAATAATATTTATGAAATCAACCGGTTTAAGAAAATCAAAATTACAGGTTCTATTATGATAAAACAATAATAACAGATAGACAAATACATCATAATAGACCCGATTTAGTATTACATGATAAACGTAATAAAATAACGTACCTACCTAATAGACATCGCTGTTCCAAATACACATAATATACAAACAACCGTCGCAGAAAAAATACGTAAATATACAGAACTAGCAGGAGAAATATTTGGCATTCTAGGTCCGTTTATATAATACCTTTAGTCATGTCAGCTACAGGGGTAACTCCGAAATCTTTAATAAATAATTTACAAAAATTAGATTTACCGGTTAATTTGTACATTAAAATTCAAAAATCTATTATAATAAACACTTGTAATATTGTAAAAAAGTTTATGAACACAGATATATCAGGCACAATGCTGATATTTTGAACCCGCGTTCTGAGCCTAATCCTTTGATATCCTGTAGGTATATCTGGATAGGTGAATTTTTCCCGGCATTAGGCTGTTAAGTTTTTGTGTGACCATGACTGATCACATGGAGACTTATCTGGTTGTATAATGCTGAGAAGTGTGGATGGCAATTCTGCCGCCGCGTAAAAAAAAAAAATCATATGACAATGCTATGCATTGCCGAGATTATCACCATAAAACTATTGCTTGTATCTTACTTTTAAATGTTTTTGTAACTAGACATAAAAAAAATAATTCGAATATCAAAATATTACTTATGGTACGCTTCGGTAAATTATGATAATAAAATTTTACATTAAATTTTTGTAATTAGCATTTTAGTACCTCGAGAACATCACAATGTGAATGATATTCATTGATGATATTACGTTTTATGCGTACAATAGAATAATATTTGAAATAACATTCTATTAATATTTGAATAAAGGCATATTGTATTTCAAAATTAATTATAGTGTGTTCACCACACAAATATTTTAATATGTCCATAGGTATATAACTAGGGCGTCCACAATTACTATATCGAAACAACTCACAAGTGGACCACACACTGCATGTTATAAAAATCGTTCCTCTCCGTGCCATTTGAACTTCAGACATTAAGGATACGTGGCATACCTTATGACTGTACCTGAGGTTTTACGAGCACCTACCTTTTAGGAATGTCGTGGGAAGAGGTGACGCAATTGGCACAGAGACGCTCTGAATGGAGGAGGCTGGTTTCTGTCCTGTGCTCCCGAGAGGAGCGTTGAGGGCGATGATGATGACCTTTTACAAGCCACTCGAAAACTTCAATAAAAAAACGAGATACTTATTATTTCCTGGGAACTCAACGGCATACATTAATGCAGTGGTTCTTAACCTGGGTTCGATCGAACCCCAGGGGTTCGGTGAGTCAGTCTTGGGGGTTCGGTGAAAATCATTTTAAAGGCAAGATAGTTTTGCGAGTTGGAAAAAGAAAAAAATACTCCGATAATTCCTTCAAACCGCCATCACAAGCATCACAAGTTTGATGAAATCATTGAAATTCAGCAGAGCCAGGTTCAACAACAACTCTTCAGAACATCGCTCTCAACGTTTTGGTGTCAACAAAAGGAAACATACCTTGTTATTGCTAAGAAAGCTCTGAAGATTTTTATACCGTTTTTTACAAGATATCTTTGCGAGCAATCCTTTTCGAAGATGTTGGATATAAAAACGAAGAAAAGGAATAGACTATGTTGTGAAAATTACAGAGAGAGTGGCACTTGCCAAGGTAAAGCCGCGAATTTCTGATTTGGTTTCTGAAAGGCAACAGCAGAAGTCGCACTGATTTGAAGTAAATATTAATTAATATGTTTCATGTTTTGATTTAACCATTAAAATTTAATGTTTTGATCTTTGTTTTTTTCATTTTGTACACCTATATATAAATATACCATGTTATGAATTTGTAAAAATCTAATTTTATTTTTCAAATTAGGAGGGGTTCGGTGAATGCATATGTAACTGGTGGGGTTCGGTACCCCCAAAAAGGTTAAGAACCACCGCATTAATGTATATTATTAGTATGATATAAAGTTATGAGCATTAAATGTAAATATTTTTTAGATGTTAGATGGGCTTTTAGATTTAGAGAAAACCGGGTACTATAATAATTTTACAAGATTCACGAAGAGTATTAAATTTAAAGCCTTTTTATAATTACCTACTCTTTTCAGTATATACAACATTACGTTGATGATTATAATAAAATTGAAGAGAAAACCAAATTTGTTTTCTTTTGAACATAAAATCTAAACGCACTCATTGGTGTGAGGAAAACAATATACTTATTAATAAAAAAAACTTTTAAGAAGAATCACAGCATGTAGTATGTTCACACTTTTTATGTTTTGATACCGAGAGATCATATGGAAATTAAATTTCATTATTATTAAAGTTTATTCATAAAATAAAATATTTACATAGAAATAAGGAGACTTGGATGGCGTCATACAAGAATGTATTAAATCATCTAAACTATAGCGGCATCACCCACACCAACCTCAATTTGAGTTTCTCAACCAATATTTTGATTTTTTTAACGCTTCGAGTTGTATTTGTTTAAGTCGACAAATAGTGAAGACATGATAAGTTTTTTCTGGTCAGTAATTTTGTTTATACTATTCATATCCTCACGTCGAATCCTAAGTGAGGTAGGGAGAGAAAACGAAACAATCAATATCTACCCTTACAAACTTCTTTTACTTCCTTCAAATTCGTGCAATTTGTCAAACAAATAAGCCTTTTTCTCTTACTCAACACACAACTATTTGGTCATATAATTAATATGTTTGGATGTAAGACTGTTTTTATTTATATATCTTTCATCTGTTGTGTACCGTGTTAATAAATAAACAAATAAATATAATTTTTATGATTGTATTATAATATAAAGTAATTTTTTCCATTTTATGATTTGATACTTTGTAACATAACCCAACCCAGATTGCTTTTGTAAATATTCAATGAATAAAATGTTCCTTTTACCCTTACTACGTACGAAAGAAAACTTTCTTTAGCTGAAAACTTCTAAACGTAAGGAATAATTGATGCGATATAAGCAGCAGCATAAAAATGATATGCTTTTACTTTTTTGAGCAAAAGAATCGAAATCTTAATTATCTATTAAAAACTTGAAGGATCACTCATGCATAATATTTTCGTCGTAAAAAAGAATATGTTTCTTTTTTGAAGAGAGAGGTTTTATATTTAAAAACGCAGTGTTTTTTTACTACAAAAAGATGAATGTGGAATTTTTAATTAATTGAAATGCACCCGAATATACTATGCCATATTATTTCCTCACGCCGTATCCCAAGTGGGGTACGCCGAGAGAATGGAACGCCATATATGTCTGTCCTTAAATACTTCTTCCGTATCTTCTACATTCACACAATTTCTTATGCACGTCATTAAGAATTTGATCTACATGGTCAAATCATGTAGTTCTCGGACGTCCTCGCTTTCTCACACCCCTCCTTTCAGACAAGTATTCCCTCTTTGTCATTCTTTCATCTTCCATTTGTTCCACATGACCAAGCCATCTCAATTTATTTACACTTGTTCTTCTAATATCCTCATTCCTCACTCTATCACGCAACGTTTTACCAACCATTCTCCTCAGCGATCTTATCTCCACAGCATTTATTCCACTTTCATCCCTCTTCAACCATGTCCACGTTTCGCTTACATACATAAGTGTTGGTACCAGGATGATATTGTTCTCTAGCAGTTTTGTCACCTGAATATTCTCTCACTAAATAATGGCATTTATCATGAAGGTTTAATCCAAGATTTATCGATCGAATATCCCAAATTTAACCATCGACCTACAAACCACCTCAATTTTCATAATAAGATTTACATAAATTCCCATAGCTAATTCAATACAGTGGGCCTAGTCAAAACACATTAAGCGTTACGTTTTCGTTTCGTTTTCGTTCAAACGCGGACGACGTTGCGAGAACGCGTCAATTTCGGAGCTAAAATACACAAGTAGCTCCGAAAATTGACGCGTTCTCGCAACCTCGTCTTGTTTGAACGAAAACGAAACGAAAACGTAAAGCTTAAATGTGTTTTGACTAGGCCTACTGGTCATCATGTGGCTTAGTCTACTTTTTTTCACAGGCCTTCAAGGTCTCACGCTTTCGTCAATTTAAAATATATCGCATCTTTTACAATTATTAAAGATATTATTATCTATTGTGAGTAATCGTGGATTCTCCGGCAAATATCTCTATTTTATATTTTTTCGAATTTAAAATAAATATAAACATCTATGCCCATTGATTAATCTCTTCACAGGATATTCGAAATAGTTTTTATCATAATTTTATACCTACATATTAACATGTTCCTCAAACAACATATTAGTATAAGCATTCATTAGTTTCCATTTTAAAAAAACTCTCTCGATCTCGGGTGCTTTGCTATAAAACAAATTAACACAACAACATACAACATTGATTATCAATCATCAACTAACTCACTTTTGGAAAATTCCAACATAAATACACCTTTTTTATTGAGAAAATATAAAAAATAGTACCTATATCATCGGTATTTATAGTGTAAAACTCCATTTCCATTAATTACAAATAAAAATATGGTTTAAAGTTTTGCTAGCTACTTTATCATAGTGATCTAGGTTTCGACATGCGATGTCGTTTTCAAACTGAACTCCTCAGGTTTGACATTATTCTCAAACGATATTGCATGTCGAAATCTAGGTCACTCTAATAAACTAATTAGTTAAAATACATTTCGTATTTCTATCGGTAATTAATAAATATCAAATAATTTTAAATCTTTTTGGAACTTTCTCGTTAATAATTATGCTGTTAAGTAAAGATTTCATAAATTATAACACTCTTGCAAATAACCAAATAAACATACATATAACCGAACTGATACATTTATGTGGAAGTTTGAAAAAAACTTACATTTGAAATTAAAAATTCATCGCGTTATTTAGATACGATCTCGTTATAACTGTGACTCTTAATTTATCTCAAATATTTGATGTATAAATTCGGTGTAGTAATAATATAATTTAATTTATTTGTAAAAGAAATTTAGAAATTAATTGAAAAGAATAATAACAAGACGCTTTTATCTTTTTTTCGAGAAGAATTTCTGTATTGTTTATTTAGGCTTATTACAAATCTAAATAAAATTACTTTCTTTGTGAAAAAATATATTACACATGCCTTGTGAGATACTTTGAGTAGGAATTTCTATTGAAATGATCTCGGGTTTGTTTGTTCATATTGTGGAAAAGACATTTTGAAAAACACATTGTGAAAAGACATTTTTTAACATATTTGATATAAACACAAAACACCATTAACTTTTCACTATTGATTTTATTTATCCCGAGTACTGTCGACAAGTTTGCTTGACATTTTCAAAAGAACTCTCTTGAAACTTGACGAAAGAACTCAAGATTTATAAAATCAATAGTGATAAGTAAACAGTGTTTTGTGTTAATATAAAAAATTTTCATGAAATATTATCTATTCTCAACAATGATTTGAGAACTCGTTACCTTACTTTGAAAAGGTTCTATAATATACAGGATTCCCTATATAGATAGAACCTTTTCAAAGTAAGGGAACGAACTCCTAACTCAGAATTTAAAATAAAATACTTTTTGGATTAATAAAATAAAAGGATTGGAAAAGAGAATAAAAAATGTAACTGCTCATCTACGACGTATGTTTCAAGACAATGACATCAGAAAATGAGAAATTTTACAGAAAAATGTGAATTGATTGACGCAGAGATGCTTTGATTACAGGGAGTTGGTTTTCTTAGTTTTCCCAAAAGTGTAATTCAAAAATATTTTAGTTTTTTACTTTGGCTCTTCAAATATCGACAGATCATCTTTTCCAAAGCCTTCAAAGTCTTTGTACACTTTTTTGTCCACTGATTATTTTTAAAAGGTTTAAATTATTATTTTTTCCACTGAATATTCAATTCAACAATAAATTATATTTCGTAAAGTATAACTGAACACATTTTCGTATAGTACAATAACTTACTCGAGGCGATTTCGGTCAAACAAACTCTCTAATAATCTAGTTAGGTTCGTACGTGAGAACAAAAGTTTTGCTTAGAAGGACTAGGTTTTGATATCAGAACGTGAGCATGATTAAGTTACTCAATGGGTGCAAAATCTCTTTGATTTAAAGACGCGCATTTCTATCTAGTGCTCCCGAGAGAAAAACTAAAGAGCAAATGAATAGATGATGTTCCATTTTACCATTTGTGACATAACATTTCCTTCAAACAGCATTTGTATGAATAAACTAAATAATGATAGTACGACATGATAATATTATGTGCTAGTAGTAATAATATGAAGGTATACGCAGCAATTTATAGTCACCCTTGCACTGTTGTATGAGGACCTTTGATAACATTTTTACTATTGAATAATGTATCAAACGTTTTTTCCTCCTTTTCCGTTTCAGTTTTCTCTATCACATCAGAGTATATACATTATAATATGAGGAATAATTAGAGAGCACAATGACTCGAAAATAAAAACAGGAGGATTTTTTTTGATAAAGTCGATGTTTTCTTTTATAAAAAAAATTATCATATAATACGACAAAAATAGCGACAGAATATAATTTTAATGCACATTATCATTTTTTTTAATTATTAATAATATAACACTGTTTTATACAACAATTACACCTAGCGCTTACACCAATAAATTTATACTCCGTCCCAAAGATGCCAATTTATTGGTGAAAGCGCTAGGCGTTATTGTTATATATTTGTATTATAAAAATGTTGTTCCACAAAATCCACACTGAAACATTAAATTCGTTGTTTAATTTGATTAACATTGCAATACTCAAGAATTTAATTCATGTTTTAATAAAATAGGTGGGTAGTTCTAAGGAGGTTAAAATAAGGAGATTCTGAGAACAGAAATATATTTATTTTGAGTAATACGTTTAAAAATTTGTGTAGATTTCAACACTGAAAAATTCATATGAAAACTTGAAAAAATCATGTTAAAGGAAACATGCAATCAAGTTGAAAAATCTTTGTTGTGTGCTGCACGTGAATAGGATTTACGATGCAAAAGCACATCGAGATTTTTATGTGAGTAATTTAACATTCCTACGTCCGTTGGTACATTTTCTTATTATGCCCAATGTACCCTTTCTTGTTGGTAATCTCTAAGGGCTTTACTTTCAAAAAACGACAAAGTTCGTTGTGTATACAGTAATATAGTTTCTTTATAAAAGTAAGCAGTAGTATTATGGGAGAAAAAGTATGTTTCGTGTCAAATTGTAAATAAGCCGAATTAGACCACAACGGTGTGCCTTTTACTTTTATTTGTATTACATCCATAAAAATGTTGCGAAATAAATTTATTTATTTATTTTATTTATTTTATTCTTCACTGTAGGTACATTGTTTACAATAATACAAATTAACATAGAAAATATCATTTATACAATTCAATGTACAGAGGGCGAGTTTATCGCTAAAATGCGATGTCTTCCAACTAACCCGTAAATAAAAGTAGCTAAATACATTTTACAAAGTATATTGCATAATTCACTGTTTTTTTATTTGAGAAAATTATATTTATGTATTTCGAATGAAACGAGCATAGAGCTTAGGTACATGTATTTTTATATGTTCTAGCTTTAAACCTCTATATTCATAACATCCAGTAAATCTACTGGTGAAACGAAGTTCCGAATAAATTGACAGAGATGCAAGATGAATGAAACATTTTTCAAAATGTTCAGATAGAATTGGTAAACCTACACAAACCTATAAAGATATTTTAACCCTTTCTTTTTTATCCAAGAGAAATTAAAATATTAATACGTATTTTAAACAGATCTTCTCTTACAGCTGAGGCTGGAGTAAAAATATTCTATGTCACATAATTTCAAAGTTTTTTTACAGACGTTAGTGGCAGGTATTATAATTTAAACTATTAACCAAAAACTTTATCCAAAATCTTTTATAAATAATATAAGAATCATGTCATAATTTACTGAATAAAAGTACTAAATTTAATAAATAACACAAACTCTCTAGAAATCCGTATAATGAATACGTAAATTATTAAAATTGTGTAAAAGATCTATTATTCATTCATATCACATAAATCTTCAATGAAACGTTAGCAAATATTGTTATTATAACAGAGTACACGATATAACCACATTTATTAAAATCTTGCGGACTAAAACATACATTATTCAATGTACTTATATCTACTGTCAAAGAAAAAAGGAACGAAAAGTCCAAATAAATGCCCCATCCACTCAAAGAAGCATTCATCATTGCTAGCCCTCTTGGATATAGGCCTCTTGAAAACTTTTCCTTACTTTCCTATCTCGGGCAACACGATACCACTGTTTTCCCATCATCTGGACAATATCGTCAACCCATCTTTTTTGGGGTTTTTCTACCCTTCTTTTGTCCTCCCACGGCCTCCATTCAAGTCCATCTGCCATCCTCTCGTCTTACCACATGACCAGTCCATTGCCATTTCAGCATGGAGACTTTATAAACAACGTCAACGACTTTTGTCTTTTGTCGGATGGCTTTATTTCTTATTTTGTTTCTCAAGCTGATACCCAGCATTTGTCTCTCCATGATACGCTGTACAACTATACAACGCTGTACTCAAAGAATATGTAATGTAGTATTATTATGTATTAGAACATTATGAATATTATGAAAAGAGGTGACTTTATTGGCTTATAATCTGTCTGAAAAAAGAGATGTGTTTTTTCTGGCCTGTTGCTCTAGAGAGAAGAAATGATGGGCATAAAAAAAGATATAATCAGCACAAATTTGTTAGCCAATCATGGATGAAATTATTTTATTATTATCGCCTCAGCATACGAATATTGTAACGCAGAGCAATTTGTTTCAAATCAGAATAATTTTTATTTCATTGAATAAGTGAACAAGAAGAAGAAGCTCTGTGAGTGTGTATCACCCTTTTAATTTTCCATTGTACGCAATATACAGTATGTCTACTTCTTTTCTAATATTTATGAATACAAAAATATAGAATATCCCAAAAAATCGTAATATTTTACTCTATTTAACATGTCCATGAATTCCATTCCATTTTTTTTTTCAAATAAAATTCCGCTAGTCTTGATATGACCGGATTATATTTACAAAAGTTTATCACTGAAATTAATGTAGGTACCATAGTAATTCAGGTTTTTATTCATTCGTTTGCCCTTCAAAATTCTTCTAAGGAACGTAAGACAAAAACATGCATTTTTCACTTAATGTGACAACTTTCGAATGCATTTAACTTTTGCAATGAAAATCGTTACGTTTTGACTCATTAAAACCATTACGCAATTTCTCACATATGAGGTAGCCAGTGAAATAAATTCACGTAAAAAGTATGCAAATTGTCCTCTTTGTGTCAATAAATGTCAAAGAGATTCAGGATAGACGGCATACTTCATCACTGAATTGAATATGTTAAATGTCTTTAAGATATGTATAAAATTTAATGTCTTATATGTTACAGAACAGATCAACAAATAAAAAGACATCTTTTATAATAAAACACGACCTAGATTATTTCTTAAAGTAATAAATAATAATATTATAATATGTATGCAGATTGAATCAAATAATAAACTGAGAATGTTGAGAAACCCATCTTAAGCTTTACCACAAACGATACAACGGTTCAAAGGAAAGGATAATTAACATTTCTTACATCCATTTAGATTATCCTGCTTGGTATCTAGTTGTGTATATATTTACATACTATATAACATCCATCTACTCATTCTTGTTTAAAGATATTGTTCTCGTTGTGATACATTTACTAATCATTGTGTTTGTTTAAAGACAACAAATGATACAACACTACTAGATGTGACGTGATAAAACATTAGATACCATGTAAATAGTGTGACTTCTATTACTGCTTTACCATCACTGCACATCCCGCAAGTAGGTAGTTAGTGGATCTCCCGCCGCGCTACCAAAAGATATTCAGAATGAAATTAAGACATTCCGGATGATCTCATCGCTGAATTCAATTTAGAAATTGTCTGCTTCTTCGAACACCTGTCTTTTTTAGGACACTCTAAAGCTTACGGTAAAAAAGTGGGAGATCTATTCTTTGTCGGGTGCTCAAGGCAAGATTTTTAATCCTGTTTTTTTTTTTTCATTTTTCGTACAGAATAAAAATGTGAAGATTTCAAAAAAACATCTTAAATTCATTAATAATATTGGAATCTTCAAAGTTCTTATAGTTTTTATCGTTATGTCGTATGCAAGATACATACCATCATCACCGCTATGAAAATCACATGAAATTACGCCTGTTTTATGCAACCTTTATGACATTCTAGTAATTATTGTCTGAAAAAGAACTGTAGATTTGTACAATAATATTACCCAATAACCTCGTAATTATTTTTCCACTTTTTCTTTGAAACATTAATATACATAAAATTAGTTTGAAGATACCAGAAAGGAAAAAAATGTATCACTTTCATGATTCACAGGGGGACTAACAGAATTTAGGAAAACTCGTATATTATTTGTCGCTTCAAACAAATCATACTAATACAAATATTTTTTTTTCGTGCTACGCACTTAGGATTTTGAACTAAATGTGAGAAATTCTACCCAATCTCCGTATTCTTCGATTGAATTCACGCACCGCACCGTTACAATGTTATTATATTTTTCGGTGGGTGTGAAAAACATTTAGAGTTTTCTATACACCGGAAGATTGGGTTCGGCTGTAAAGTCCTTTGAAAATGTAATGATATTTGCAATACTACTTTTGTACCTATGCCAATAATATAACGTCTTATGTTATTTTTACAAAAATTGTTCCATACGATGAAACATATTCTGAAAAGAATGTGTACAATTGTACATATATACTATGATGAAATCATATTATGATACAAAATACCCCTTTTTACTAAGGATTTAAAGTTTTTCACACAAAGAGTTTAATACATACTCTTTACTCCAGATATCTTACATGCTCTTTCTCATGACCATTTTTTCTGAGTTTTTTTTTATATTTAAAGATCTCTCAATTGGTGTTAAGATTTTCAATGGGCTACGATATTTATATCCGCATTAATTTTTTAACACGCACATAGAAAAAAATTAATTCTGTGTATCCAACATTCAATGTTGAATTAATTAACTATTAATAATTTTTAACATAGAAAGGTACAGAGCAAAAGATCATAAATGAGTCAAACCGAAGGTTTTTTAATAAAATCATCTGAGGTTGGGAGGAGCTTTACGCTAGAAACGTTAGGAAATCCATTGTACAAGATTGGTAATCCATTGTTTCAAAAATACTACAAATTTATATGAACATCGTTCGTTTATAAAAAAAATATATAGGTGAGAATACAGAGCTAACAATTTTAGTTGTATCAGTATTGTTCATGAATACTCGTAACAAATAAATTTAAAAAAAAACTTAATTACTCTGCTTGTTACACCGATTTGCAAACATATTCTAATAAAGGAAGTAATATTCGTTGAAAAAGGAAAATTTTCTTGAATGCTTATTACCTATTCGAGTGGTTGTACCATTACTCTTATTGATAACAATATTAATACGTATTTAATAACAAATTGATAAAAGAGGAATATTATAATGTATTATAATAATAAATAATAGTGCTATACCCATCTTTATATCACGCGAAAACCTTTAATCTATTTTTAATGTTCCTGAGCCGGCCGTCTTTAGAGTACAACAGGATAATATTATGGGTACATTTAATAAAATAACATATGCTAGTAAGTATATTGTTGTATTAATATCTCAAGTTATAAATTACCCATCTTTTATATTATACGATTGGAAAAAAAAAAAAAAAAAAAAAAAATATTATACGATATAATAATAATTTTTCGAAATATAATGTGGAAAACAGGAGTATTGCATACGAGCTAATCGCTTTTTTAAAAAATATTAATATGTAAAATGTCTGTTTCTAAATCACTCGCAAACGAGTGGATGGTCTGAAATAGAACAGAATGGAAAATGCCTGTTAAAATATAATACCTATTAAAATTTAAGATTTTATCTCATGTATCTTATATTTATGTATTCTTTTAGAGAAATCAAGAGTATTTAAAATAATGATTTTAGACGCTCCACATTCCTGCACGTAACGTCACAATTGATTCACCACTGTGTAAACGAGACTCACTAGAACTACTGTCTTTTATTTAAGGTTTACATATTATTGTAAAGGTTTATTATTTTTTACTGTATGAGGTATACGGGTTAAGTCTAATCCCATTTGAATAAAATGTAAACTTAATATTTGTTATTAACCGGTTAAATAAGCAGTCAAAGAAGGAAAGAATTTAATCGTTCCGGTGGCATTTAGACGAGAAATATTGAAATATTCAACATAAGAAATAGGAGAGAGATATCATAAAATGCTTGATTCTGTGGTTTGCATTAAATTAATGTTTCTGGATTGGTAGACCCTATATCACGAGAATGAAAATGTCGGAATCGGTGAACATTGTCTAGAGTTCCACAAGTACTCGCTCAAGCCAGCATAGAGCCAATTCGTATGTGTCAGGATGCCTTTCTCACTTCTTCCGATACGAATTTGCATGATGTTTCATTGTGTAAACAAAATTCTCCGATAGAAACATCTTATTGAAGTCAAATTGAAAAAAAATGTACTTTATTATTTATTTATTTATTATTTAGAAAGACGTCTTCCCAAATAATAAACAATATAGTAGAAATAACATTCGATTTTGATTTCATTATGGAATTCTACTACCTATGTAAACACCGACACAGTGAATAGGTTTCTTATTTATAATATAATATTAGTTTGATGCGGTATATCCATTGAAAATCACAATTATCGAGGATGACGAGATGGTATAAATAAACAAATAGTTATGTACAAATATTATATCAATCACATTATTATTTTTTTATCAAATAAATCTAGCAAATTAAAAAGTATTATCAATCCTAACAGGAAACATTATTTATGTTAATTTATATTATTCGTGTATTAAACAACAAAAATTTTAGACAAAAACTATTTAAAAAATAAAACTTAAGAAACACAAAACATACTTTGGCTTTTACCTGAAGAGGCGAAAGAATCGCGTCACACCACAAATAGCCCAGAGCAACCTTAAACCTTATCGCTTGGGAGAAAAGCACTTGAGCTTCAATGTTAAGTTTACAACATTCTTTCGCTCGTATATAAATAGTATCATTTAATGTTTTCCTATAAAAATTTAACCATAAGAAGCTTACTATGTAACAATATTGATATTTATACCATAACACTTAACAGCATGCGCCTGTTTTCTTTGTTGGTCACACACTTTTGTGAAAAAAACACAGTCATTTGTGACTGATTGTGTTTTATACTATTTGTTAATACTCACTATCCCCAAAAGACATCAATCACTTTTATTTTATAAACTCATATTTAAACATTACATAACTTTATTTATTTATTCATTCTATACTGTACATTGATCACAAAACATACAATTTCATACAAAAATGCATTAAAGTAAGATATTATCAAAATACAGAGGGCGAGTTTATCACAGAGACGAGACAGCAGAGACGAAGGCAAAGATCTTAAGTTCAACAAACTTTGTGGTATACATCGCATTATATAATTATTTGCATCCTAAAGTTATGCAGAATAAATAAAAGATTTTCATTTTTATTTACCATGATAGTGTTTAAGTCGGAAAATTTAATATAAAAAGTGAACAACGAAATCTACTAAAATATTTTATTAAAAAGGTCTTCTCAAAACATTCTAAATTGATTACCGAAGTTGAGGATTAGAAACTTTTATAATTTAGAAAAACAATAGAAAAGATTCACCTAATTCATGGGAAGTTAATTTTACCTTTAAAATATTTAGATGTACCTTATAACGCTTCCTACATTACAATACGCGGTATTTCCTCGATATTCGTATGAACGGTACACAAAACCTACTGCAAAACTGTTTTCTTTACTAAGTATGTTAGTAAAATGTTTTTATCTTTGTGTATTTCGTTGAAAGTATTTCTGAAGTAAAGTGTATTTATCTACTTATCTAGAATGGAAAATTACCTATATTATTTAACAACGTTCTACTTACTCCTTTAACGCTATCTTCGTAAAATTCTCAACGAGGTAAAAGCATAGATTTTAAAGTGACATTCTTCTGTGATAACATATAATATTAAAAAAGATTATTAAGTATAGATATATTTAACGATCTTTATAAATATATCACTTTAATAATATCTAGGATAGTAAGTATTATGAATAAAATACAATCAAACTGTATCTTATTCTTATGATCTAGTTTTAAGCAAGTCAATTTATGACCTACTGAAAACCGAAAACTGTCATACGGTTAGTTAATATTTATATCCAAATATCTATGCATATGATGAAATATATCTTGGTTTCGGAATAATAATATATTTTGAATAATTCCTGGAGTTTTGAAGCCAATAACATTAATTCTTATAATTATCTCTCTTCAACATTACCCATCGAAGTATAGGTCAGAATTAAGCCTTTTACTTCCCAGATACTACATATAAAGATGTATATAAAGATGTTATTACATATATAAGCATTGTATTGTATATCAAACAAAATGATATGTTTGTTAGGATTTTTCGTAAGTATCACCGCAAACAGTCGTTAGAACAAAGAGTAGATAGTAGTAAACTTCAAATTCCGAAAGAAGTTTCGTTAGTCAGAAACTAACAGAAGATAGTAATATATTACTTTCGTGGTTTTACAACCAAATATTTTGTCTTGTGTTTTCAATTCTAAGTACATAAACATATACAATGTACTCCAACACAGATAAGAAAACATTTCTCGAAGTCATGTAGGTATACCATATAGGGAACAACATAGATTCTTAAATTAATACTAACACATTATGTTCCTCGAACTCCCAGTAAAGTATAGGTATCCCATCTTTTCTTTAAGAATAACGGATCCGTAAATTTTTAACTAAATTATGTTATATGGATATTCTACCGTAATTAATTTACTAAGAAATTCTTTTTTTATGGTGAGAAAAAGGTTAATGTCCTGAATAGGAAATATAAGAGACTTGACAGAAATCTCGAAATGACCTCTTTTTCTGGATATTTCAGGAGTCGAAGGACTTCTATTTGTGTGGAGGATTATTCCAGAGTTCATCTTTTCTTTTCATGGATAAAAACTGCAAAACTTACAGAAAAGATTGGGAAATGCGCCATGGAAAACATATTTCATTTAACCAGTTTTTGTATTTATGTTAGTAAGTTTTTTCAATAAATTAACGTTAATTTCAGACGTGTCTAATTAGTCAAGTCTAAATATATTTCTTTATAAGTACGATTGATTATGTACATATTATATTATTGTAGTAGGTAAACAGATATTATTTTATTTACATCACTTAACGCGGGAATAATTTATTACAACCGCCAAATATGCCGTAGAGTTCTGACTTGTTTGAAACTTTTGTGCTGTGACATACTGCCTTTCACTACAAAATATGTACAAACTATACATTATCTATTGCTTTGTCAACCGACCACAGTTTTGTATAGTAGGTAAGTACCTTATGTCTCTGTGATTACTCAATGCGAAATCCGTTTCTCAGATGAACAATTTCGTACTGAAAGAAAAAGTTTCAAAACTTGATACAATTTAATACAAACTACATATTATAACATAATATTATCAATATTTTCTATTGCTAATAATGATGTCACAAAATCTAATATCAAGCAAAAGTTTAACATGTTTACGGAAACTCATAGACAAGCTTACGTTGTCACTTTATACAAACTATTTTGTTAACTTTCAGAGAAATGTAAACTTTAATATTGATCAAAAATAGATACTTTCGTGATTTAATCGAAATTCTAATAATTATTTTCGCCCAGACGTATTCACAAAACTGCGTTCATAGACTTGCCTTACTCGCCATATCTAAAAAGAGGTTAAAGTTATCCCTGATTAAACCATAAAACAATATTTAAACAATATTTGTTCTTCGGTCCAGATACTCAATGCAAAAAACACATTTTTTGATGTCATTTTTGAATTGTTAAATGGCAGAAGTTGTTTTACGGTTGGACTGCATTAAAAGCAATTAACAGCTGAGAACATTTTTTCCAGACACAATGTCGAATAACACTATTTTTGGTTTGTGATTAACGCTCCACTTAGCCAGACATAAAAGTAGGAATAAAAGTCATTCCATGATTTATTTTAAGTACGAGTGTATATGCTTATTAGATAACAATAAGCATAATATTAGATAACAATAAGCATAATTTTTGGTTTGTGATTAACGCTCCACTTAGCCAGACATAACAGTAGGAATAAAAGTCTTTCCATGGTTTATTTTAAGTACGAGTGTATATGCTTATTAGATAACAATAAGCATAATATTAGATAACAATAAGCATAATTTTTGGTTTGTGATTAACGCTCCACTTAGCCAGACATAAAAGTAGGAATAAAAGTCATTCCATGATTTATTTTAAGTACGAGTGGATATGCTTATTAGATAACAAAAAGCATAATGTTAGATAACAACAAGCATAATTTTTGGTTTGTGATTAACGCTCCACTTAGCCAGACATAACAGTAGGAATAAAAGTCTTTCCATGATTTATTATAAGTACGAGTGTATATGCTTATTAGATACCAATAAGCATAATATGTAAATAGAACGTTAATAAAATATAATATAAGATAAATTATGTACCCTTACTTAAGCCAAAAACTTTATGAATAATATATAAAAATCACTTCCTGGAAAGTTAAATGATATATCACTATCCAAATATTTTTTATTTAGGCTGTACAGTATTTATATCATAAAATAAACAGTATTTATTATTGTGTAAAAATATTAACTGATTTGAATAATCTTGATGATCGTTGGAAGTCTTAGATACCAAATTATCATATCATCTTACTAGTTCATTAACTAGACACAGAAAACCTTTCAAATATTCAGTATTTTTAATATTTGAAATATAAAATTATTTTCAGACAAATTTAGTCCCCAAGAAATTATGATATAGTATTTTCACTTAAATATCCTATTTTTTGCTGCTTAATTTCTTATTTATTTTGTTCCCGGCAAAAGCAAAACATTCTTCTATTCGTTTCTGCTTCCGAGATTCCTGTAAAAGGCAAGTTTTCGTATAACATAATGAATAAAACATTCAGCGCTGAAGTGCACCACTAATTTTGAAATGTTTATTTATTTGCATGTAAAGGACAACATGCGTGGTATTTAATTCATAGGGTATTTCACACATACAACTGGCCACCACACGTATATATACATCCATCACCCAAAACTCCCAGCAAAAAGGTGCGTCTTCAGCCTTCTTCTAAAGCTCTCTCCATTCGCCTCCTCTAGCAGACCCAGAAGCAAAACCTTGCACTTAAAATAAAAACCGTGTTGGTATAGATAGATAGATTAATAGAGATATCATTCAAATATTTCTCTCGTTTTTTACCAACGTTTATTACGACAAGTAATAAATATCGAGGTCAACTCTGTAAATATTATGTTTTTTGATTACCTGTTTCATCAAAATCTGTGACGTAAAACCGTAAAAGGAACTCCTTAATTTCTCATGACCTTATCACAAGTGTGATCAACTTGTTCAACGAATCATTAGTGCGAAAGGCGAGGGCGTCTTATTACACACCTGTATGATTCTACTTGGTGAGGGTAAACAGAATAATAAATGACCGGATAAGAGATGATTTTGAGAGATTATAATGATTACAACTTTAGTTTAATATTTTCATGTTTTCAAGATAAATCTGAGTGTAAATACACCTTCCCAGTGATTAGTAGATATGTATACTTGAGTAATGAATGTGGTATAAATAAACGGTGCAACAAGAGAAATCAAACACAAAATCTCTTCAGTTATTGTATAATAATTAATGGGGATAGAGACACAAAATTCAAATGAAAAAATTCTTCCTTCAAATTACTTTTCAACGCTCCTCTTGATAGCATAATGTAAAAACAAACACTAAATTCTGATAAAAAAAACACGCTATCTTCCTTATTTATGTTTTAAGTAACATTGTGATCTTTTCCAGACAACAAAATTTAATAACAGAGGAGAAAAGTGGGGGAGGGAAGAAAACAAAAAACATACAATATGAGATAATACTTTACCATCACAGCATAATTATCCTACACGCGGACTAGCTGCAAGTAACAAACATGCAATTTTTTCTCTCCGTGCTAATAAAAATGAGACATTCAGGATGGATAATGGTTGTTTACCGGGGACTCCACGGGGTAGGGTTTCATGACTAAATTGTTATTTTTTTGAACATATCGAGATGATGACAAAATAAGTCATATTGATACTAATGTCTGTAACGAATAAGTAGGTACACGATAGTGCATATTTCGGAGAAACGAGTTTCGTAATATTCTTAATTACGCGAATTTGATTATAGAAAATACTAAACTTCTAGTGTTCAAACACTATTCATGTAAATAACGTGGCATAAAAAAACTTTGGGCATTTAATTTATTATCTACTCTATATTATGTAAGTGACATGTTACACAATGCCTCTGTAAGCTGGAAAGAAGGAATAATGTCTAACATTTTATGGTTTACCAATTACATTTGTGTATATTATGTACTATCTACCTGGCGGAGGATTACAAAGGTTAGCACATGTAATATTTTTATTGATATTACTTTATTCGTCTATAAAAATATATTTCTATCTCAATTTCCACTTCCCAACTCAAGTATCATAAACATATTGCTTACTGAACGCCTGTCTGAAGTATTTTTGGGCTTATTACGTATCCAGATTTTTTGTAAAAAAAACTTAAGAATTACAAACCTTTTTATTTTGTTTAGGTATTATTTTTATTTCACTCTTGAAATCCTCTCCATTAAAATACAGATCAAAAACAGACAGCTCAATACTGCGCCAAAAATTTGGATTCGACCAAATTTCAACCAAAACAAAATTATGATTTATATAGAGTTTATTTGTTCTTTTCTGATAAGTTTCTAGTATAGAATAGGTATTCCAATGAGTTCGTCGGTAGCCTGGAGGTAGAGTCTCTACCTCGTGAACATGGGGTCCGTGGTTCGATACCAGGTGCCGGCAAACTCCCCTTTCACAACACAAGCTTTTAGTAGCTTACTATAAAATGTGTATAAGGTTGTATTTGGGTTTATAACAAAACCCAGGTTTATATTTATCTTTTTTAAAAAAAAAATCTTCTGTATAATTTTTTGGGTGTCTTAAAATAAAGAAGAATATTCGTCATACACATCATACACAAAACATTATTGTTTTTAATGTAGCGATGAGGTATGTCAATAAAGGACGATTCAATGTTCATTATACCTAATATTATGCAATAAGCTAACTTTCTTTTTTTTTTTTAAGATATATCTACTTATCAATTATATTATGCGAGATGCCATGATAGAAGTGTGAAGAGATAGTTGAGTCATAACAGTTCTAATTCGCTAATTCGTATTCACAGTTTTCCGTACTAAAACTAATTTAGTTATTAGTTCATTTTGACATCTTAGTACAACTATAAATTTCGTCGCTCCATGGATTTCGTATTCAGAATGAAATTTTAGTTGACAGCTGACGACTAAAATTAGTTGGATTTGGCAGAATTTTATTCGCGACTTTTAATGTGCGATTATTATTAGTTTCTGTCATTTTTCCGCAGAATATTGCTATATTTTGAAAGTTTAAAGGTGTTTTTTCAATTAAAAGTAAAAAATGGATATTTTTAGGGCCCTCGCAACTCTTGTCATGTATAAATTGTAAAAATTATACCACCACCAACTCAAATGCGAACGTCAAAATATAGCTGCATATCTGACATTTCACGCGCGATAACTATTAAATTGTTGCCAGAAATGTAAATCGGAACGTGAAAAATATTTTGTATTGCGGCATCACCGACTAATATTAGTTTTTCCTTGATGGTTATCGAGTTTATAGTTCATAACTAATGCTGAATACGAATTTGTACTATAATAACTAATATTAGTCAACTATTATTAGTTAGTTTAGTTTGTTCATTATGATTCAGAATTGGCCCTAGGCTAGGGATGACTATAGATAGATAGGAGAAAATATTTAGAGATACCCTGTCAACATTAATTGTGATGAATATACATAGGTGGATATTAAAATAATGTAGGGAACAAACTACAAAGAGAAAACCAATATTATTATTATGTGAGATAGATTGACATGTGGATGCGTGTTTTTTATTACATTCGCACCCTCAGCTCTTACCTACTTAAAGTTCAGGGTGTCCATAGTTAAGAGTTCCATAGTTTGGTATTTAAAAAGACTATAAAAATAATTTATGTGGTATTTATGCTCCAATCTTTCTTAATGGCGTGTTGACTTTTGTTAGAACCAAATCAGATCTTAATTAGAAAGTATTATGCAACAGTTTATTGAGCTGTCAAAGTGAAACCGGTATTCTTTTTATAAAAAGAAGACAGAGAATCGGGTACTTCGCATGTCAATAAACAGACTACCACAACAGTCGTTTGGGACTATGTAAAAGAGCAGAAGGCCACCGCAGAAGAAGCTGACAAGTCAAGTAGGAAACATATATCTTAAAAGACTTCGTTTGAAGTGGCCAGAGGCCCTGGAAGCAACGATGAACTGGCCCCCAAACCTAACCAGAACAAGGGAAGTAGATTTACGTATTAATGTATTGAGACACAAAATTGAAAAAAATAGGTGGGCCATATAAAAAATAGAAAAAATATATGCATTCATTTACCAAATAATTTAGCGTTTAAGGAAGACCAATCTTTAACAATACTTTGATTTGTTAATTCATTACCTATAAAACTGTTAGTTGGAAGACATCGCATTTTAGCGATATACTCGCCCTCCGTACATTGTATAACTGATATTTTTATGATAATTAGTTTTGGTTTGAAATATTGTAACTAGTGTAGAATGAAGAATAAAGTAAATAAATAAAACTGTTTCTTGAAAAATGTTGCATTTTATTTCGATTCACAATCTTATTTTTTCTCAATCCTGTTATTCTGTTATATTCAACAAAACCTAATTATTTCAGATACATAACATCAAACAGAATACTGAATTCTAATGGCACCCCGATAGAACAATTGGATAATACCACAAAGTAGATATATGCATGAAAGTGGGTACTTCACTTCATACATAATATAAAGTTTATGAGTACCTACATATACATAATTATAGGTACCTACCATAAGCGTTGTTATATAAAACGCTGAGCAAGCGAAAAAAGGACATTAAAATATTATCAGATATACTGTGTGACTGATTTATTGCCATTCATTAGGGACGTCACGCCTCATGGAGTCAAAGTGTTCATCAGAACCGAAATCGAAGTTGGACATTTCTGGCAAAGCAAATAACTAACTATGGTAGAATTTATTCTTTTACAATTTATTTTATGCCAAACAAACATAATAATCTGAAAAATAATGCAAAATAATTTTAAATTTTGTATTGTTATTATTTACTAGCAACGTGTTCGTCATACGCTTCGGTAATTTGCGGGACCTTGATTGGTTTGTTTGATGGAGAAATTTTAATGTTGATATTTTGTTTGGTTGAACTGTTAGGTTGTCCCTTAAGATTATAAAAATAAAATAAAACCATTAACAACTTATGATATAATATTATTAACATTTATACTATACTATACTCTCACGCCGTGTCCCAAGTGGGGTAGGCAGAGAGAATGATAATTTTTCTCACGACTGCAAAAAGTGAAATGAAGACACTTTTTAAAAGATTTTGTTTTTAAACCTTTGGGTTAGTTGTAAGAGATCGCCTTTACGATAAAATCGCCCTCTGTATATTAATGGCATCTAACTTGAATGTTAACCTTACACGTAATTGTTTGTAATCAATGTGCAGTAAAAAATGGATAAATAAATAAAAGTGACAAAGAGCCAAAGCGTTTTCTTCATTTGTTATTCTTAAAAATAAACTGGTGAATAAGTTCCACAACGTATAAATTGTCCTGAATTAACTAAAACACACATAATATGAACTCTATATGAAAATAAATTTCCATTTGGCCAATATTGAGAAGGATTAATATTTGCCAAAACTCTAACCGAAACTCAATTTAGGTCGAATTTTCGGTATGGCACTCAAACGAAAACATGTCTGTGTAAGTCGTATTATCGTCAGGGCAGATCACATATCGGGGATAAGTGGACACTTTTAATTATTCACTATACCTATGCTGTTTATTTTAATTGGTAAACAAGTCAGTGAACCAAGTCTATCCGAAATAATTAAAAGTGATAACGAAACGTTGATGTTTGAAAGAATCACGTGACTCTTTTTTTCTCTCTCTCTTGCTCTTCTTCTCTCTCGCATCAATGTCAATCAACTGTTCAGGATGTATGCTTTTAAAAAATGGAATGTTTGAACCTAAATGAAAATTTATATTTTTGCCATTATGGAGGACATTTTATTGAAGAAAATGATTTGTTTTTCACACATATGAGAAAGCGTTTTAGATTAATATAGGTATACTATTTGCGTTAAACTTTGTTACAAAGCAAATATGTCATTGATAATCACGTTTCGTGTTTATCAATTTCCAAAATCTGCTTAATTCTTTGTTGAAACTCTCGGAAGTATATGGTGGTAACAGACTCCTAATATTGATAGTGATTCTGTGCCACTCACATAAGTCGTTTTATCCCGTATTGTTCTGATTGCTTTGATATACTTTTCATTAGAACGGTGTACAATGAAAGAAAATAAAGAAAACTTTAATAATAACAAACATTATGTAAATTTAACACATTAAACTACCATATTAGGCTTAGCTTCAAGTCCTGTCCGGGGCACTGCCGTGACGTTGTCTTTTCTAACCCTTATATGGTAGTGTCGTGTGTTAAATTTACATATAGAACCTCATACAATACTTTATTGTAAAAATAACATCGATCAAGAATAACAAACATTCTTAGAGTTAATATAAAGGTTTATATTTAAATCAGTTTTAATACTAGAGCATGTAAGTTTGCATCAATGCATCTTAAAATAAATACATCGACAAACAAGTTTCTTTGAATCAGATATGAGGATACTTGCATTTCTTGAAAAATCGATTTATATTTTACATTTCATCGACCAGATTTTTTTGTATTAACTTTTATATGGCAAAATCACCTAATATTGGGTGGTGTGCCTAAAGAATGGTAAATAAAAATCTTTTATATGAATTTTTAATATTCATCTTTTCATTGCACTCATGGTTGTCTAACTCTGTATTGAATTATGTACTTTATGATAGTAATAAGTACTTTCTGTTATTTTTGTTTGAATGGATGTTGTGTATGGAAATACTTCGAGAGAATTTATATAACGTCCATGTGTCAAAACCATTTACCATGTCACATCACCCACAGTTTCAGTATTTACAGTAATGAACAATACAACGTATATCCTGTATGAAATGTAATGCTGTACTGAAAACACCCTTAAATTGGACATTTTTTGTGAATAAATCAATATAATACAGAGTGTAAAAAATGAGGTTGAAAACCAATCCTAAATATCATAAATTTTTGTTGGCATGGAGATGACAATTTCCATGTTTATTACACGCAACTAGTTTGCTGGCAACCTCGCTTATTCGATAGGTATGTCATAATAGTATAGTAGTAGTAAAATATAATCACATTTCAGGACATCATATTTGTTTGTTTAAGAAATAAACAATAAATTTTACATTCGTTAATTTAATACCTTTAAAAATATTTAGTGACACAGATTAAAAAAAAATACATTTTTTCTTAAAAAATACTGTAACAAACCAAAAAAAATAAACCAACCAATAAAACAAAGATAATCTCAAAGTACTGTATAGCAGTGGCGAGACGAGGGTATTTTTGTCAGTCACGCTTAGGTTTGTACCTAGGTAGGTGCTTAGAAGTAGTTACAGAAGATACTTAGTAGTTACATATATACTTATGGCGCTTTTTCATAAAAATAACTTACCTTATAAATATTCTTGCAGGTAAATTAACTACTGTCATGAAAATATTGTTAATTCATTCTTTCTTTTACTCTCTCAGAAGAACGGGGTGAAAATAAACTTTTCGTTCAAAGCAATTTTGCAACCAGTAATTCACTTCTTTGTACAACATTCTGATGATGCTGTAATTTTTTGAATACGTCATTTTCAAAATATGATCGGCCAAAATTATCAGTATCACCCGCATTCGACACTATAAATTATTTTACACTTTGTTTTGTCTTTGTATGTATTTTATATTTTGTTAATATGAAATAGGCTTGTTGCCCTGTATATTTTTAAATAAATAAATATTACGAATACTCACTAGAGTATGTCAATGTATTGCTTCATTTTTAATAAATTCAATGTCCATACCTATTACCTTACATTCAATATCTTCACGAAAACTTTTAAATTTGTTTTGCATATTCAACAATATAGGTACTGGAATTCCAAACTAATAGAGTATTGAAATTTAATTGCATTCACATCATAGAAAACATATTTTTCAAAACACCACGGAAAAAGCAATGTAAAATACATGGATAAAATATGATTTTTCAAAAAGAGAATCCTTACAAGTACAAAAGAGAAAAATAGGTAGGTGCATGTGATATCAGACTTGATGGAAGATGTCAAACTGATACACGTTTTTGGAAGGCAAAAAAAAGTGGAAAAAGAGGGTTTTTTGTGCTAAAACTCTCATCATCATCATCATCGCCCTCAACGCTCCTCTCGGGAGCACAGGGCAGAAACCAGCCTCCTCCATTCAGAGCGTCTCTGTGCCAATTGCGTCACCTCTTCCCACGACATTCCTTGCGCTCTGATATCGTTGTCATAGGAACGGTGTATTGTGAAAGAGGGACGCCCGGGCCGACGGAACCCCTGCGGACGGAAGAACAGTGCTCTTTTTGGCCAACTATCATTGGGCATTCTCAAAACATGTCCCAGCCAGGACCATCGTCTCTCTTGTATTACGGAGATTACAGGTCTCTGCTGGGTGCGCCGGCGCACAGCATCATTTGTAACATGTTCATACCATCTGACATCCAAAATCCTTCTAAGACACTTGTTTTCAAAGCTTAGTATCTTCCGCTCTTGAGCCTTGGTTAAGTGCCAAGACTCGCAGCCATATAGAAGGATTGGGATGATGCACGCATTGAACAAGCGACATTTTGTCCTGATGCTGAGTCCAGACGCCTTCCAAACTTTGTTCATGTTGTTGCAAGCCCCGCTAGCTGCTCCTATGCGGATTGGTAATTCCGACCGGAGATCACCCTCTGGCGTTATGGTTGCTCCCAGGTACCTGAATTTACTAACCTGAGATATTTGGGAATTGCCAACCATTAGTGGGGTGTGAGTACTCGTGCATGTACTATTACATATGTACTCCGTTTTACCAGCGTTGATACGAAGGCCAAGGCGCAAGGAATTTTCATAAAGAGCATTAGCGTTGCACTGTAATCCGTCCACAGATGTATCAAAAAGGGCTAGATCATCCGCATATTCAAGATCGTGCAGCACTCCCACAGACGTCTCACTGTTTTCACGCTGTGATAAAAGCACACCGCCAGGGCCCAGAATAGATTTTCTGAGCAGGTAGTCCATAATTATGGCAAAGATAAAAGGTGCCAATATACAGCCCTGCCGGACTCCAGTGGTGATCCTGAAGGTGTCAGTTGGACCACTTGATGTTCTGACAGAACATTCAGAGTCCATATGCAGGGCTTTGATCATGGTTACCACCTTGGGCGGGATGCCATACGCGCCCAGTATTTTCCATATGGTTGGTCTGTGGGGGCTGTCAAAAGCTTTTTCGTAGTCAATGAAGCAACATGCAAGCGGTGAGTTGAACTCTTGCGACTGTTGGAGTACACATCTGGCACAAAAAATTGCGTCCGAACAGGACTTGCCAGGTACAAACCCGCATTGTTGCTTTCTCAGAGATGCCAACACTGGTTTTTGAATGCGACTCAATATGATTTGTGAGAGAACTTTACCGGGCACACTAAGTAGTGTGATGCCACGGTAATTTCCGCATTCCAGTGGGTTTCCCTTCTTGAAAAGTGTCACGATGGATCCATTTCTCCAATCTTTCGGGCAGAGCTCCTCATTCCACACCTTGTTAAAGAGATGGTACAGTGGGTGGATAAGCGCATTCATGCCATACTTAAGGAGCTCTGCGTGGATTCCATCTTCACCTGGGGCCTTGTTGTTTTTTAGCCTTTTTACAGCTGCCTCAATCTCCTCATGTGTTGGGGGGGTTTCGGCTATCCCAGATACCTGTGGGATATCTAGGTCGCTATCCTCATTGCCAACATCAAAAGGTGAGGAGGGGTCCGGTCGGTTTAGAATGAACTCAAAGTGTTCTCTCCATCTTCCTCTTACTAAGTCAGGGGCAGAGATCAGGTTTCCACTGCTATCATTAATTGAGTCAGCAGTCTTATTCTGACCTCTTCCTCCCAACATGCGGGTAATTTCAAAGAGAGTCTTCGAGTCATTCCTGGCCGCGGCAGTTTGTGCAAGCTGTATTTTGGCTTCGACATCACGTCGTCTGTCTTTGCGCACAGAGTGCTTTACCAGGCGGTCTAGCTCTCTGTACGAATTTCTTAGGGCCTCCAGTTTCGTAGGGGACTTTTCAGCATCTCTGAGTATCTTGACTTTTTGGCGATCTTGAATATATCCCCAGGACTCCATAGACATCCATGGTGGTTTGTTCCTCTCTTTGAACCCAATGGACGCAACCGCTGCAGCCTACACTACTCTCCGGAACTCCTCCCAGGCCGACTCTACTGAGTCAGTATCGGAAAGATACCGAGAGAGTTCAAATCCTTGGTGCAGCTCAGCCTCATACTTCATGCGAGACCGAATATTCCCCAACCCACAAACGTCAAACACTCGCGGTGCAGCTGGTCTTGCAAATTTATTGAACCTTAGCTTCATGGCTCCGACAAGGAGCTCATGATCCGTTTTCAGGTCCGCTCCACGAAATGTCCTGACATCCTGTAGATCAGAGCGGTCTCGGGCCTTAACCAAAAGATGGTCAATTTGGTTTCTGGTACGTCCATCAGGTGAGGTCCACGTGTATTTGTGGATATCCTTGTGAGGAAACAGTGTTCCTCCAATAAGGAGTCCTTGGAGTGTTGCGTATTCTATAAGACGGGAGCCGTTGTCATTTAGCACCCCCATGCCATGCCCCCCCATTACGCCAGGACCGTTTAGTGGGTCGTTGCCTACTTTGGCATTGAAATCGCCCATCACAACGATCCTATGCCTTTTAGGAATTTTGGATGTGACGGCTGCCAGACAGTCATAAAAACTGTCCTTGACCGTCCCCTCCGCATCCTCTGTGGGGGCATAACACAAAAGTACCGTCAACGGGTCACCCGTTGCCCTAAACGAGGCGCGTAGTAGCCTGTCGGAGATGGGTTCCCAATCAAGAAGCGAGCCGGTGGCCCGTTTGCTCATTAGCAAGGCGACACCATGCTTGTGTTTTGTCTTGTGGCCAGAGTGAATCATGGAATAGTTCCCCGCCTCACTCCTACCACAATCCAAAAGACGTGCCTCAGACACACCTAGCAGGTCTAACCCATAGTCACTCGCTATCTTGGCGGCAACCAACTCCTTGTCATGCCTCAGCGTCCTCGCATTGTATGTTCCGATTTTCAATTTCCTTATTCGGTCCAAGTTCTTATGGTCAGGGGGGCTACATGTAAATGGACCCCTCCCCTGTAGAGGTCCAAGTGTCCGAGGCTTTATCCTGTTTCTGTTTGCAGTCGGTCACTTTAAGTATGTTGGGAGACAAGCCCAACGATACCGAGGCCCGGGGAAAGGACGGCTCCATCCTACCTAAAACTCTATGTGGCTATAAAAATAAATTTAAATTGTTATCAGTATTTAATGATTTTCTTCCTCAATTCTCCAGACAGACTAACTCGTTTTAAAACGATCGATCAACTTGAAGACTTCAACTTGAACCGATAAAAACAACTATTCTTTATACTACTATCACACATAAATATTGAGGGTAGAGATAAAAGAAAATAAAATTCAAACACTTTATGGATGAAAATAAAATGAGAATTGTAGGAAGACCCTTTGAAGATATGTACATATATGTAGGTACTACAATAAGAGGTTTTGAAAACAGACATAATAAACCATCTTATAGGTCACATTTCAAAGATATAAATCAATTCAATGGATCTTTCAAGTTTTCAACGACCTTAGAAAGGTATACTCATAAATAAACGTCTCGCGTTATTTTATTTTCACGGTGAAAGATTTATTTACTTATCCATCTACTATAAAACAATCTGCTTTTTTATCTTTATTATTTATTTATATTCCTACGAAATTCCACCAAACTGTTGAGAACAACCATATTATATTTCTATTTGTCTAATTGCTTGGTTAATTAATGAATTCGTAAATTAAGCTAGAAGTAATTAGTAAATTAGCTTAAGGCAATAAATTACTTACTACAACAGTTCATCGTCAGCAAATAAAATAAAGGTAGAGCATCTACATTTACAATATATATTAAATTTAATTAGAAATACAATTGTAGGTATATAATAATCTAATATAATATCTTGTATTCACTTCACAAAAATGAAAGTAAGACTTGAATTTTCTGCATTGACTGTTGAGATAATTTATTTTTTACATAAGAATAGAAAACAGGTAGGTTGGTTCTTAAATGAAGATGAAAAAGAAGGTGTATTTTTCTGAAAGAATTAAAATGATACCAATTTTTTTTTAATATAATAGTTTTCTTTTAATGGAAAAAAATATTTATAAAAGATTATTTCTCCATCGACAACACGATTGACGACTCAAACTAAATATGCATTCGAGGTTGTATGAAGATGGATGCTTCCGATGTTGTTTCCATTGAACTGCAACAGATGTCTTTCCGGTTTGAAAGCACAGTAATTGTATGAAATCGTATAAAACTTGATTTCAAGAGTGGAAAAATATTGAGTTGTAAGATATATACAACTTTAAAAAATTTCAAGTCATGTGATAAGCATGACACAGAGGAATTGGGAATGTTACCCAGGTTTAAAGAGTAGGTACTCTTAACCAAGCCTAAGTCGATTCATAAGCGTCGAAACTCTGTGTTGTGCACTCCTTAAGGAAGTTCACATATGTATGTGTATCATATACAACATACCTACCTAGTTAATACCTATTCAAATACATAGGTTGACTATGGATGAGTGTGATCAGTTGGAATGATTAATCTGTAGTAGTTCAAAATATATTGTAGAATGTTATATTGATGTATGATATTCCTAAAGAAATACGACCACATGTAGATAAAGCAGCAGCTGTTGCAGCAGCTCAGAGTCGATATCTAGAGGGATGAAGATATGAGAACATCCAGTAAGGTCCGTATCTATAAGACAAACGTGTGCCGTAACATACTCAGGTATGACATACCTAATATAAGCAAGGACGGACATACGTTGTATACACGTTTGTGAAACATCGAACAGTATTAATTTAATATTTTTAAATAATTTCAAATTTATTTAAAACTTTTTTAAAGGAAACAGTATTTGTAAATAAAAAAATTGTAATTGTTCGAGAAAATATGCGTAAATATTGTGAAAAAACAAATTGAAGAATTTTAACAATACATCAATAGAAATAAACTCTGTTTATTTTGTACACTTTTTATTATTATATTCGAGCTCTTTCGTCAAGATAGGTTGACATTATCAATAGAATTGAGTTTAAAATTAAAGTCAAATTAAAAACAGCAGATTTTTTTCTTAACCTTTTCGTGTTTTAAATTATGCGGCAGCCTACTCACTTCTTATCTCAAATAGGCAGAAAATACTAAAAATTTATAAGGTCGGTTCGGAACAACGAAACAAGGGGGGAATAAACCAGAAGACTAATTACAATAATTGAATATTCAAGAGGGTAAACACAAACATTACACAGATAAAATATACCTCAGAAGAAAACGAAGAAGAGAAAATAACATTTCTTAATACAATCATAAATCCATGCGACCATTATTTTGTTTTATTTCGGTAAGACGCCGGAAATATTCACGGAACTGTGTTTCGCTTTAAGATGTAATGTCTAAAAAAGAACTACGATGTCTTAAAATAGTCTATGGAGAGTTTATAGATTAAGAGTTTTTGGGTAACGCTGAATTCCAACGAATGTTTTTTTAGCGTATTTGAAATGGTTAAACGACATAAAGAAAATTCATTGATCATTGTAACTCTTGTCTCTTCAATGATGCTACGAATTTGCAACATACGTATATAAGTTTACTCTTCCAAAGCTTTTTGAAAGAAATATTAAATCAATTTTTAAATTAAGCCCTTTATTCAGATATAGACAAATTACATTTTTTTTTCTAATATTGCTTATTTCCAGAAATTAATAATGTCAATATTATATTTCATAAAATTTAATAAAACAGTATCGTAAATAAAGACATGTTTATCTTTTTTTAAATTTTTTATATGTTGATAAAATTTTGAACTCAATATTGTTGCATTATCAGTTCTTATAATCCACAACTCATAGATTTGTAAATTTTTCATAAACTTAAATTTTGAATCTTAATATTATTTCAAACTCGAGTTATCAAATAAATTTAACTTTTTATGACATTTTCATAATCATATGAGAATATACTGAGTATTTAAAAAGCTTTAAAAAAAATTGACAATTTTGAGGACATATTCCATAAAAGTTTCGTTTAGTTAAATGAGGAATTGTAAAATATTTTGTGATGATTGCCATATCTAAAATCTTCTAACAAACAAAGAACAAGATTTAGTTGGATACAAATTAGTCACGGAAGACCTAAGCACGTCCTTCATTTATGATCCAAGACAACACATTCGCTTTCTGAAATGATTAACTCGAATACTGTTTGTTCAATAAAATTGAAAGGTGGTTGGAAGATTTTTGCGTCAAAATAACTCTTTTATTGTGTCAAGCTGTAATTAAACATATTACTTTTTATCAATTTAAACAAGAAATTTTTCAATGAATGAAAAAGTTCACAAGGCAACTTGTTCTTCAGAAATTTATGTATTTATTTTCGTAGAAATCTAGTTATCAACAAAAAAGTTAAATAATGCATCTTTTAGTTCAACTATGCAAAATAACTAGAAATTTGTTTTCAAAATTCTTTTACATCTTATGCATTCTAATGACCAAGAAGCCTATACTGTTTATTTGTAGATTAATCGTTATAAAGTCATTTTTAATTAACTTATTTAAAAGTATTTGCATTGTATGTATGTACATAAGAATTTGCTCAGATTGCTTTTAAACTTAAGTGTTTTTTTAGTAAAACAAAACATTCAATATCATAATACAGGTATTCGAAAGTGTTTTCATATTTTTTAAGTCACTTTTTAGACAACAAGAGTACATTTTTTAGATTAATATTTGTATGAATAAAATATTATGTCCCCTGGGTATTTTTGTAAGTAATAATATTATCCTGAGACAAAGTTTTACCCAAGACTATAAATAGGTATCAAATATTATCTATCAATCTATTATTTAAACATGTCATGTCCTGCTACGCATTAAATAATCGCTGCGGAGAAGTTCATACTGACTAATGTTCCTACAGTCAATTGTTGTCTGTGAGTCTTCCGTAGTAATAATAATAATTGTACGTTACAAAGAACACGTGACGGGCTGATGCTTCGATCTGCACACGGCACCACATCGTATGATTCTCATTCCCTTGAAGAATAACCGTTAAACGTGCCTGTTCCTCCTCGCGTCGCTTGCAAGCAAATTCAGTTACCTGCAAACCATGGCATAGGTTGGACGAAAGAAGGGTTTGTCCCTTCCCGCCTTAGTCGCGAACAGCGATGTGCGTAACTCCGACACAATAATAATAATAACAATAATTATGTAATAGTACTTAACTTCGTAATGTGATAAACAAGTGTGTTGCCCTCTATTGTATGTAAAACTATCCTTATTGTGTGTCGTTAATAATGTACTTTACAAGTCTGTGTTAGTTTTACGTGCGCGACCAATCTTACCGCCAATATCAAGGAACAATAGTAACGATTAATAATTAATAGTAATTAATAAATTGAATAATGTTATGAACAGGCTTGTGTTACCTTTGAGTTATATATATTGGGTTATTGAAGTGATATTAGGATAACATTTGGAAAGTTTTGAGTAAATAATATATGTCCGTTAGGGTGTGGTTTCGTTGTGTTCCCGCCAATATTCATAACCGTGTGAAATAAGATAATCCATTGTTTCTGAACAACTATTCCATGTTAGGAATCATACAAACCACTTAAACAATTCTTTATACTTGCTCAGTGATGTAAATTTAACATTATGAATGTGTTCATAAGTCTGCAACGTGTACCGCTTCATCTCGGGTAGCCTGCGCATTGCTTATCGGTGATTTACCGATGTAACCCTCATTCCAATGTGAATTTGAAAGGACTATTGAAATAGTGACGCCTTCTACCTTTTACACAGAGGATGGAGTGGAAACATATAAGGTTTCTCAAGCCTCTCGAGAAGTAGTGACCTCTTCCGTCCTGAGAACAGAATCTATCAGATTCTGACACCACCTACGCACCCCTGTACGTCTTTGGAATGGCCAGCGACCGCCATAGATACCTCAGAGTATGTTTCTTTCACGAACCTGCCTTCTACCGTCAATGTGTACAAAATACGTCATCAGTAACATGCACGTCTTTGTGTTATTCAACGACTGTTCGCTTGTCCACCTGTAAGTGACTATATTACTATTGAATATTGTTGGTGATGATAATTTTTCCATAACTTAGTTCCTATTATCATTGAACTGACCTATATATTAATTTCCTTTGTGTAATAATATCAGATTTTGAGTTTGAATGAAGAATGAATGATTCCACTTAATGTTTATAGATCATATGATAAACCAGGTATTGATTTATATTGATAATACCAGGGTTGGTTTATTTGATAATTACCATTGTTTGTTTTATTGTCTCTGTCCGAATATGGTATAACTTTCATAACTTTGCATATTGTATGTTATTATGTCTCCCTACAAATTTACTTTGAAAATAACTGTCTTGTTATGTAATATATGTTTACACAATAAATGTAAATCACTTCCATCCGATATCTTTCTGTTGAAATTCATTTTATATACCCGCCAGTAGATTCAATACTCTTAATAATACTAAAGTACATCTCTCCGCCTCCTTGTATATAGTCTTCCAATAACCTAGTTATACTTGGAGTAGTTATGTCACAAAGGTTCAATTCCTTGATCAACCAATGGATGAAAGACCCTATTATTTTACTATGAAAGCAACAAAGAGTTAAAGGAATGGCTCCACTGATGGAAATAATATATCCACTTTCTTGGAAAGGTCTGATGTACTTATGATAATCTTTGTTCCAATTGATATAATTTTTGATGGTTTACTTGGAGATATTTATCTATAATTTTACTCAAGAAAAGATATAAGTAGAATCTTTGCAATATAAAGTATACTAACAGAAGAAACATTATTGCTGAAATTACCTATGTATTCTATAATGATATGATGACCATAAGAAAATGATGAAACCGAAGGATAAAGAATTCTCTGAACTTTGCGTAAGTATAATATGTATAATTGAAGTATGTAACTGACACCCACACACAATGCATTCCTCTTGCACAGACTAAGTAGAATCATCCCTAGACATGAACTTGAGCCAAAATATTAATCTGTTTTACTTGCAAATATAATTGTAACTTTCTCTATATAATATAATTAATTTTCTATGTGTTTCGCTTACGTACATTGCAAAATGTATGTAGCGAAGCTGGGGGTTACGAGCCAATTTATATACTTTTCTTATGTACAATTCATGTAAATTCATTTCTTTTAATATTTGATAATTTCTCATTTGATAATTTTGTAAAATGATATGATGCGATCGTCCAAGTGGACGAAATCGTGTCAATTTGTGGGCATCGTTTCGGGATATTATGAATTGTATATTCATAGACCCTGGAATTTTAAATGTATTGTGTGGTGAATATGCCTAATCGTGAAGTTCAGAATTCTTGTCTTTGTTGTGTAATAATGTGTATTGATATTAATTGAAAATGTAATGATTTTAATGTGTGTATGTATATGAAAACAATTTTAAAAATGAAACAGGAATCGTAAAGTAAATAATTTAAATGTCCGTATTTAAAAAATAAATGTATTGGTGTATAGCGCAAACGTTTGTCGCGAGTATTGTTATAATGTGGAGTAAAAAACCGATGCCGTATAGAGAGAATTGTATGGTGAAAATATTCTGTTGTAAATGTCTCGTATTAAGCAGTAAACAAGACATCGAAAACCGACCTACATAACATAATGAAAATATAGTGTGTATCTATACGTCGCGTGTGCGAACGCCGTAAGAATAGATATAATATTAGAACGATAATATTATTATACCGCAGTATACATACCTACCTATACAACGTGTAGTATGTACCATCGAGAGCGCGTATGCAGAACACAATTGGGTGCAGTCAGTTTTTAAAATAGTGTAAACTATTCCGTTCGTAGGGAGAAGTCCGTTATTGAGAAATAAAACACAGCATAGTATGTATGTACCTATACGTCGCATGAGAAAGAGAGACAGCGCGCAAACTTACCTCGACATTGTAATATTAAATGAACACACAAATCGGGAAGTCCAAAATACTAGTAAAATGTATAGTTGAAAATAATATTATTTGAATGAAACGAAATAATATGTACCCATGCTGTTTGTGTATAGTAAACCATTTTGTACAAGTAAATTTGTTTTGCCGGTAAACAGAATTTTGTTGTAATGTTATTTTAATAGTAAATTCATTTTCGAACTAAGAGTAAAAATCGATGTTAAATATTAAATTGAATTAAAATTTTTTGAAACAGTAAAATGTTGTATTTGGAATAAATATCTTTATTGAACTCTTGGAGAAATAATATTAAATAAACATTGTTGTGTAAAATATATGCGTAGTAGAATTTTGATAAGAATAAATGTGCGTACGTAGTGATGTGACGAAATAATAATGATGAATAATATTAAACAAATATTTTTGTTTTAAGAAAATTAAAGTTAAAAATAAATCGAAATGAATAATGTTAAACCTTCACGACCGTTCACGGAATTTGAAAAATAAATACACTTAACCCTTAGTGAAACATGACCGAATTTGTTAACCCTTTGTGAATAATAATTGAATTTTTTTTATGTCAAGTATATGTGAACTGTAACTGAACTTTTGAATTTAGTTAAGAAACAGTTAACCCTTTGATGACCATCGTTGAAAATTTTGACATTAACGTAAATAGTAGAATGATGTTTTGTAAATTTTTTTTTTGAAATTACAGAAGTAACCATGTAACGATGTAGAATCTTTTTTTGCTGTTGAATATTAACCCTTCGTGTACGGAATTTGTTATCTTTTGTGAAGTAATTAATTTTCTTGAAATGTAATAATGTGACTTTTGCGGCTTATTACCATCGTGAAATATTGAAGTAACCTATGCCTTGTTTATTTGAGAACTGAGTCCGATTAGTGAATTATTCCGTTAAGGTAAACTAACGAACGCTCTTTGATAAAAAATGAGTTATGTTTATGTAATATGTAAAGCCGTGATAGGAGAGATGTGTTTAAATACTTTTTTGTGACCTTTTGTGTAATCAATATAGAGACGATGTTATCTGGATGTGTGAAAGATAAATCGTAATGCTCTTTTTGATGAATGTAGACAATGTGATTGCTAATCGTTCATGCCTATTATTTTGAAGTTTGAGTTTATATGACGTTTAATTCCGCGTAGGACACGTAGTAATCTCTTATGAATTGTAATTGGAAATGTTTGGATGTAGTATATCCTTGTTGAATTAAATAATTTTGTGACTTTGTGTAAAAGTTGTTTATGTTGCTTGAATACATTGGAAAATGTGATAGAACATTTTGACATTGAACGGAATGGCTTTTGAAGGACACAGAATAAAACCTGTAGTGGAATGTTGGCTACAGATATTCAATGGGATAATTTTAATTAATTGTATGTTAGTGAATAAAGATGATGTATGAATCTGTTTATGAAAGGTGAGCCCTGTATGAAGAAGTAAATGTTGAATTTGAATAATGATGTATGTAAAGAATTTATTGAACTTGTAACTTGTATATTGTGTAGCAAAGATCGAAAGTTGTTCAATGTATTTGTCATGTATTAAGCCTGTGTGAGGGTAGCTCCCTCTGAGATTATCTCTATGTGAGAAATCTGTCTCTGTGTGAGAACTGTGTCTATGTAATATGCGTAGAAGGATTTGACGCCAATAATGAATATCGGTTACTGTAAATGTGATTGCAGTCGTCGTGATTTACCATTATGTCATGTCTGCGTGTAAATTGTTTTTCTAATATGTATATGTCCTTATTATGTATGATTTCTTTCTGTGCTTTGCCAATATCTTTGTATGGTACATGGTGCATGAAATCACTTGTATATGAGTGCTATTAAGCTTAATGGGTTAAATGAAGCGAAAATGTGGTATCTCTAATTCCATCTATACAAAATTGTTTATAATTATTTAGATCCCTTTATGTTGCTTTTCCCTTGCCGGATACATGTAACTGGAATCGAAAATAATATGAACCAACTTCTTAAGTATGTAACTTTTGTTTTATATGTTTGTCATGTTTAAAATATTAACTTGTCGTCGATCGTAGTAAATGAATCCATCAATGAAACGTACGTATATTGATAAATTGAAGAGAATAATTTTATCACCAGTGTAGAACGAACCGTATATTGAAACGTAATACAGATCCTGAGTTTCTTATAAAATTGTATTGTAAAATGTTTAAAGTTGTTGATTTCATGACCTGTGTTTTTCATATACATGCACATATGCACCTGTCTATATATATACACACCTCTATGTACTATTATATTGTTATGATTGTAGCTCTCAAACTTTTGTTAGGAGCCCCGTACTAAAACAACCAATGTGAATTTTGTGTTATTATTAAGAAGTGTAAGTCAAAATATGAAAACAGTTCGCATCAATTTTGACTATGGGCAATTTACCGCGAGTGCTTAATAATAATAATTGAACGGGCTATAGGATGTAAGAAACATTGTAATAGTATATAAGCTACCATTTTTTGAATTGTTTGTCTGTAATTGGGTACCTATGTAGTTGCTTATGTATCCAATGGTTCTCAACTTTTATGTAACCAGTGGTACTCAACTTTTTTATGTGACCAGTGGTATTCAATCTTTTCATGTAACCAGTGGTTCTCAACAATTTTTGTAGTGGTTCTCAACTTTTTTTTGTATAATTGAGGAACTTGAAAATTTGTCGCTTCTCTGCAAATTTTCAAGAGGGGCCGAAAGGGAGAATGCTACGCATTAAATAATCGCTGCGGAGAAGTTCATACTGACTAATGTTCCTACAGTCAATTGTTGTCTGTGAGTCTTCCGTAGTAATAATAATAATTGTACGTTACAAAGAACACGTGACGGGCTGATGCTTCGATCTGCACACGGCACCACATCGTATGATTCTCATTCCCTTGAAGAATAACCGTTAAACGTGCCTGTTCCTCCTCGCGTCGCTTGCAAGCAAATTCAGTTACCTGCAAACCATGGCATAGGTTGGACGAAAGAAGGGTTTGTCCCTTCCCGCCTTAGTCGCGAACAGCGATGTGCGTAACTCCGACACAATAATAATAATAACAATAATTATGTAATAGTACTTAACTTCGTAATGTGATAAACAAGTGTGTTGCCCTCTATTGTATGTAAAACTATCCTTATTGTGTGTCGTTAATAATGTACTTTACAAGTCTGTGTTAGTTTTACGTGCGCGACCAATCTTACCGCCAATATCAAGGAACAATAGTAACGATTAATAATTAATAGTAATTAATAAATTGAATAATGTTATGAACAGGCTTGTGTTACCTTTGAGTTATATATATTGGGTTATTGAAGTGATATTAGGATAACATTTGGAAAGTTTTGAGTAAATAATATATGTCCGTTAGGGTGTGGTTTCGTTGTGTTCCCGCCAATATTCATAACCGTGTGAAATAAGATAATCCATTGTTTCTGAACAACTATTCCATGTTAGGAATCATACAAACCACTTAAACAATTCTTTATACTTGCTCAGTGATGTAAATTTAACATTATGAATGTGTTCATAAGTCTGCAACGTGTACCGCTTCATCTCGGGTAGCCTGCGCATTGCTTATCGGTGATTTACCGATGTAACCCTCATTCCAATGTGAATTTGAAAGGACTATTGAAATAGTGACGCCTTCTACCTTTTACACAGAGGATGGAGTGGAAACATATAAGGTTTCTCAAGCCTCTCGAGAAGTAGTGACCTCTTCCGTCCTGAGAACAGAATCTATCAGATTCTGACACCACCTACGCACCCCTGTACGTCTTTGGAATGGCCAGCGACCGCCATAGATACCTCAGAGTATGTTTCTTTCACGAACCTGCCTTCTACCGTCAATGTGTACAAAATACGTCATCAGTAACATGCACGTCTTTGTGTTATTCAACGACTGTTCGCTTGTCCACCTGTAAGTGACTATATTACTATTGAATATTGTTGGTGATGATAATTTTTCCATAACTTAGTTCCTATTATCATTGAACTGACCTATATATTAATTTCCTTTGTGTAATAATATCAGATTTTGAGTTTGAATGAAGAATGAATGATTCCACTTAATGTTTATAGATCATATGATAAACCAGGTATTGATTTATATTGATAATACCAGGGTTGGTTTATTTGATAATTACCATTGTTTGTTTTATTGTCTCTGTCCGAATATGGTATAACTTTCATAACTTTGCATATTGTATGTTATTATGTCTCCCTACAAATTTACTTTGAAAATAACTGTCTTGTTATGTAATATATGTTTACACAATAAATGTAAATCACTTCCATCCGATATCTTTCTGTTGAAATTCATTTTATATACCCGCCAGTAGATTCAATACTCTTAATAATACTAAAGTACATCTCTCCGCCTCCTTGTATATAGTCTTCCAATAACCTAGTTATACTTGGAGTAGTTATGTCACAAAGGTTCAATTCCTTGATCAACCAATGGATGAAAGACCCTATTATTTTACTATGAAAGCAACAAAGAGTTAAAGGAATGGCTCCACTGATGGAAATAATATATCCACTTTCTTGGAAAGGTCTGATGTACTTATGATAATCTTTGTTCCAATTGATATAATTTTTGATGGTTTACTTGGAGATATTTATCTATAATTTTACTCAAGAAAAGATATAAGTAGAATCTTTGCAATATAAAGTATACTAACAGAAGAAACATTATTGCTGAAATTACCTATGTATTCTATAATGATATGATGACCATAAGAAAATGATGAAACCGAAGGATAAAGAATTCTCTGAACTTTGCGTAAGTATAATATGTATAATTGAAGTATGTAACTGACACCCACACACAATGCATTCCTCTTGCACAGACTAAGTAGAATCATCCCTAGACATGAACTTGAGCCAAAATATTAATCTGTTTTACTTGCAAATATAATTGTAACTTTCTCTATATAATATAATTAATTTTCTATGTGTTTCGCTTACGTACATTGCAAAATGTATGTAGCGAAGCTGGGGGTTACGAGCCAATTTATATACTTTTCTTATGTACAATTCATGTAAATTCATTTCTTTTAATATTTGATAATTTCTCATTTGATAATTTTGTAAAATGATATGATGCGATCGTCCTAGTGGGACGATATCGTATCAGTCCCTCGAGGCTAAGTTAATAAAAATTATACCAGGCATTTTTGTAAGTTCAAATACTATCATAACTTCCGTCATAGGAGCAGCTTTACTGATGGATTTACTTAAACTCAATGAATATCTACATATTTAATTATTTATTAAGCTTAATATAGACAGATGAAATATCTAAAAAGTTCAATCATTGATCTTATAAGTAAATTTGATCTAGATAAATGTTTCAGTATTGCAAATCATTAACAAATTGTTTATTAAAATCTGATTTTTACCTAATAATAAGCAGAAGTAGCACTATGAAAGTTCATTTACACAAATTGATTAAAAAAACTTTCACAAATAATAATTTTATTTATTGGCAGAAAGCTTTTCGGAATAGATTATCAGAGGCTTTTACAAAAGATATCTTAGAAATTAATTCAACGTTTATTCACAGAATCGAGAGAGAAAAGCATCTGCTCAAAACCATCTCAATAGGACGCTTCAGATGGATTGGAAACATAATGTGTCAGGAAAACCATCTTAAAAGAATAATAGAAAGGAAAGCTGAGGGAACAAATCATACGGGGTGCCCACGCCGACGAACAGTTCGACGATGTATGCGAGGATTTGAGCTGGGAAACGTACAAAGAACTGAAGAGTGTCGCATAGGATAGAACGCAATGGAAAGATAAATGTATGACTTTGCTGCAATTCAATCGCCAGGTTTGAAACCAGATAAAGAAATTTTGTTTATAAAACATAAAACAATATGCTGTTTAGCTTATAGTAATGTTATATTGTTTAATTTCCTTTTATCATAATAATGCGCCATTGTTTCAAATGAAGACAACATTACAAAAGGACATTGTGTCGTTATAAGGATATCACAGGATAAGCTTAAGGAATAATGTTTTTCAGTAGAAAACATGACAGGGAGAAATGTTATCCTACATTTATGTTGGGATAATAAGATTAATTCGGTCAACTAGACTGCGTAATACATAATCTTATATTATTATATTGTGAGGGAAGGGCCCAACATCATCTGAGACCGGCCCTTTATCCCTTCTTCATCTCCGCTTGCACGCAGTACCTCTTACTACCTATCTCATCAAATAAATTTGCTACATGTTCAACAGTACTTTTGTAAGATACTCACTTTCATTTGTTATATTTATATAACATTAACTAAAAACCCAGCTTCGCACGGAGAGTACCTGTAATATCCATCGCGATGTGTGAAAGAAAGCTTCCAAACTCAATTTAGCTCATTTACTAATCAGATTATAACGCTGACGTATTTTAAGACGAGAAGCATTAGTTTTTTTAAATCAATGCTTTCATAATCTTTTTTATGTATTATCTTTGTTTTTAAATAAAATAGGCTTATTTATTTATTCATTATATATAACCAATAATGAGTGACATGACAGTTGTTACTTGTTACCTTTGCGTCACTCAAAGTTCACAACACACAAAACAGTTTCACAATGATACGCATACATGCAAACAAACAATAACTATCAAACAAAATATTCCAACATTTAAAACTTAAATCTATTAAATTGATCAATAAACATATTTCCTTTAAATTTGTGTATGGGCGGAAGTATTTACAGCTTTTTTATTTTGTATATTTGGACATAAGAATGGTCGAATTCTGTCACACATACATTACTCCTCTCTTGCACAACTTACATTGGTTAACAGTAAAGCAACGAGTGGAGTATAAGAAATGTGTGATGGTGTTTACGGCCTTGAAGGGAGTATTACCATCTTATTTGTCGGAGATGTGCGAGACCGAGACCATCAGTGAAAGACGGCTCATACTAACTGAGCCATCTCGATCTCACAAAACAGGCTTTGGAGATAAAGCGTTTAGTGTTGCGGGTCCAAGGTGTTGGAACAAGCTGCCTCTGTGTCTGCGAAAGGAGATGAATGGAGAGAGTTTTAAAAGAGGGATGATATAGCTACAACAACATACACAAGTACATTCGAACAGATTACAATTCAGTATTGATTTATGGTAATTAAGTGTACAGTGAAAAATAGAATTAACAAAATATTTTTGTAGAGATTTGCTCCCAATAATCAAATACTGAGATAAAATATTTTACAAAGAGGAAAAGAAATCGAGAAACAAAATCATTCGTTTTTTACCTCTCATTATGAAGTTTGTCGGAAAAAAAAACAACATTTAACTGAATGATAAAATATTTTAAATCCTTAAGGTATTTAAAACTTTAAGGATTTGTTTATTTTTCATCACTTTGTAAGAAAACAAAACAAAAAGGAAGACACTGTTGTCCAAATACACAAAATAAAAAGGCTGTAAATACTTCCGCCCATACTCACAATCTGTTATGCCTGGCTAATGTTACTCACAGATGTTTGCTTTATTCCGGCTGCATGTCTGGCTAAAAAAATCTGACATTCAACTATTTCTTTCAAACTCTGGCCATAGAAGAACAGATAATATTTGAAAATTCATAAACGACATTATGAGAAAAATTACTAACTAAATTTGTACTGAGGAATTTTTATATATAATACCTAGATGGAGTACTCGTATGTATTTTCATTGTAATAATGTGAGGCACCAGTAAATCGCTAAAAACGTCGACAAGAACTTAAAGAAATGTATAATTACGTTTATATAAATGTAAAATTGACATATTTTTATAAAAATGCGAGAAATAGTCCATAAAATGTAGGAAACACCACACGCTTTCGCCAACCGTTCCGTCAAAAATTCATAGATTTTTTGCCTCACTTTTGTAAACGAGTCAGGGTTCTAGGTTTTGTATGGAATTCTGTGTATGGATCAAATTTTTTCTTAGCTAAAGTTTTTTTTATCCTGAAAAAAATTCTATACTCGGACCACCCATGGCTAGTAGCCCAGAGTTAAATATATATATTTGTACAAGTAGTAGTATTATTATTATCTACAGATATATACATGGAAGTAAATATTGGGCATACCTATTGTGCTAACAAAATTAAAAGCAAAAACAAAAAGTCAACAATTTTTAAGGAACAACAATAAAAATAATAAAAATAGTATAAGAAAACTTGAGTTAATTAATTTTAATTAAGAAAAGTCTCAAATAAGAAAATTCTTGTTTTGAATGTTTTTTTTAAAGAAATTAATATTATTGTGTGTATGTTCAATATAAGTATTTTGGAGTAAAAATTAATTAACATTATTTCGTGGATGAATTTTTTTCCTCCATGCTGTTTATTTTCTGCTAAAAATCTCCCATATTAATGTATGATACAATTCACTATATTTTTATGATGTGAGTTTTTGGTACAGAGGAGAAAATCTCAGAGTTTATATTAAATTTTATTGTAAAATGCAATGCATGTCGCTAAGATTAAAAATGGATTTATTTCATTCATTGATTTGATTAACTTGGGAACCTATTACGTGACTTATTAATAAGTTAGATATCCAGTCAGTTTGTAGGCTGTACATTATACTGCACATTGATATGAAGCTTAAAATACTAATAAAATGATCCAAAAAGCAGTTACATATTTCATCAACAACTCTTGTACTTTTGGTCGCTTTACTCAGTGATAGAATTTCCGCCGCATAGGTATTATGTTATGTTTCACCCGGGGTATCCCAACATGAAGGCAATCTATTTCTACACACCAAGTGACTATATAAACAAGTTAGAAGCGGTTACATTCGACGATGACGAAGATCTCCAAAAACATGAATTATTTTTGGGCGAAGTAATAAAATACATACTCGTATCACGAAGTGTTATGAATAAAAAGCTATAGACACAGTAAACAAGCAGGTTCCGGGGTGAGTATTGCTAGTAAAGCTGAGATGATTGTCAAGGCCATACTAGAACATAACTACTAGAACGTTACTTGTAGTATGGCTCTGGATGATTGTATACAATATTATATACAAACAATAATAATTTTGTTTTTCCTTATTGAAATTCAACAACAGAAATGCTGAAATATATAATTATGTATAATATTATATTATACATAATTAATAATAATAGTAATAATAATGTGTATAAGTGAATTTAATTTCTAAGAAATTATTTTATTATCCATCTCTTATTAATTTTATTATTATTATTAATGTTTTTTATCCTGTAAATATATTATAATCTTCTTCTTCTTGTGCCGTATCAGGTCCCCCCGACGTTGGCAATCACTCTGGCGAAGGCTTCCCTATCCTGCGCGACCCGGAACAGTTCTCCCACATGTCTCATCCCGGTCCAGTCTCTTATATTGCGCAGCCAAGACGTTTGCCTTCTACCAGGACCACGCTGCCCCTCAATCTTCCCCATCAGTATCAGCTGGAGCAGACTATACTTATCGCCCCGCAGAACGTGACCCAGATATGAAATCTTACGGACCTTAACGTCCTTCAGCAGCTGTCTACTGCAATTGGCTCTCCTCAAAACCTCCGAGTTGCTGACCAAATCTGTCCATGGTATGCGAAGCATTCTCCTGTGCAACCACATCTCGAATGCCTCCAACCGGTTCATAGTGTGCACTTTCAGGGTCCAAGTTTCTGAGCCATACAGCAGCACAGACCACACATAGCACTTCAACATTCTCTGCCTGAGTTTCAAATTTATATTGTCATTGCAGAATATTGATCTCATTTTGTTGAATGAGCTACGGGCTGCTTCAATCCTGCACTTCACTTCCACATCTGGGTCCACAGACGACGTAATCATACTACCCAGGTACTTAAATCGATCCACCCTCTCCAGCAGCTCACCATTGAGTTGCAATGTTATAGCGGAGTAATCTGCTCTGCTAAATGCCATCCACTTCGTCTTCTTTTTGTTGATATTAAGGCCTAATTCTTCTCCTGCGTTATTAATGTTTATAAGGAGCTTCTGGAGATCTGCGATGCTATCGGCCAGGATGACAGTGTCATCGGCGTATCTTATATTATTGATGCATTCGCCATTGACCTTTACTCCCATTGTCGAGTTTTCTAGTTTTTTTCTTTTTCTAGTTTCTAGTAGTTTTCTATATTATAATAAATATTGTATATTAATTCTATTATAATGATTACAGACAGAGTCCGAAAATTCGGTATTGTATAAACGTGTTAATTTTAGCATTTTCGTGTATAATAAACTCTCAAACAATACAAAAGGCAGATGTTTATTAAGCCTTTGTAATTTGTGAAGCTGTTAATAAATAAAGTTCAGCGATGAGGTATTCCACTGATTACGAATATCATATTATAAACATATGACGTAGAAAACTACACATTCGTTAATTGCATATGGTGAGTTCGTCAACTGCCCCATTTGCAAGAAATGACTTGATGGCATAGATTAATATATTGTTGAATAAAGACAATCCCAGAACTTTTTTTTAAATATCTCCTACAGAAAACATCATATAGTAGATGATTCACATCAATTTCATTTTGTTAATAATACCCAGTTTTTATTCATTATAGTATTGGGTACTGTTTGTTTGTTTTATTTCTTTTACATATTCATGCTTGCTCATATACAATAAATTTAGGTACGGCTGAAAACCATTAACAAAATTATCACAAAAAATCATATCCTGGACATTTTATGGAACACGTAAAACTCTATCTATCATTAAATCAATATGTATAATTAATACAAGAACAGATTTAATAACGAATTTACAAACACTAATACAAATCTTGAACAATTTTTGTCATAAGCAACAATCACAGATGAAGACCACAAACAATATTTAGTGACACTAACTTTGAAAATATAATAATAATAAAATATGTCTAATATTTAATTTTTTAATATTTTATGGTTTTTGTTATTTAATGTTATTTTTAAATTTTATTGTTAATCTTATATTGTGTTCAAAATGTAGAATCAAATATTGTTTTGTTTAATAAATGAGATATGAGATAATAATAAAAATCTTTATTGCACAAAATTAGTATACAAAGAAGAAGAAAAAACATATACTACATATTTTAATAAAATTATTAAATAATCTTTATTGTAGGTACATTTTTTATATGGTACAAATGGCGGGTTTATTGCCTGCAGGCAATTTCAAATAGATATATTATTTTTTTTATGAAATTTATTTTTTATAAATCTTTTGTATCTGTGACATTATCTATTTGTCATTTTTAATTTGCTTTTTGTAATTAATTATTCCAAATGTACAAAAAAACACTTATGATTTTCTACAAATTACGTCTGTTTGTGTAGATTTAGTTTCTATTGAACTGTCTTATTAGCATGTAAAGGGCTCACGTCGTGTCGATATAGTTAAGTAAATAAATAATACATAAATGAGTAATAAAAAAACCAATTCAAATTTAAAATTCGAATCCCTTTTCCATCGATTGATTCCACTTGATTCGAAAGTAATTCCCTACAAGAGATAACCGGTAGATTTCGGGCTCTTCATAGCAAAACCAATGTCCGATTTCTCATTGAACGTATGTATTCATTCCAAATACAAAGACGAGAAGTATAATGTATTATCTATTTCTAAATCGGGATATAATTCAATAATGGAGTCGTGCCAATATTTGTTCGATAAAACGCCAATAGGAATCAAGAGAGGAATCAGTTTGTTTCTACAATAGATACACATACAAACATAATAATATTATACAATTTCTGCACATAATACGAAATGTTTCTATCATGAATATTAATGATTGAGTATTGTGCCTATCTCACAATAGAAATATTGACAATATGTACTACATTTGATTCAATGATTTTGTTAAAAAGAATCAGTTTCTTTTATATCATAAAATTATTATCATTCTTTTTCCACGCATATAGGCTAAGTTTAAAGGATAAGAACATTTACAACTTCTGGGAAGCTAGTGGTCTCACTTAATTTCATTTTTATACTATTAAAACATTCAAGAAAACTTTTTTTCATTATATTCACTGTATCGATATTAAAGTAGTAGAATTCCAAAACGAAATTACAAAATTAATTTTTTCTTTTACTATATTTTCTTTATTGAAAGAGACATTTGTTTTTTTAATTTCGTTTTATTCAATTCTCAAAAAAAAAAATTATTAAGATTCTACATCGGATAACCCACGGGTAGATATTAGGTAAATAATTTCAAATTTTATTTAGCTTTTGACGACCTGAAAGACTATTATTGTTTTACGATAAATCTTTCATACAATGAAATTAATGCATTAGTAATTTCTCCTTATTTTTTTTCATCCCGCTAAAAAAGTTACAGAGCAAAAGAAGAATAATTTACAGTCTCAACTAAATTAAAATTAGACCTTCAACTTTCCACATAAAGAAAACAAAACAAAAAGCTCCAAAATAATGAAATGATTCAAGCGGTGTATGTTAATTTGTAGACGTACATAATACACTTTCAGGTTTCCACGGAGGCTGTGAAATATCTCAAGTTTACAAATTAATTTAAACCGAAGGATGTTTTATTATTTTTTTGACGTGCCTACTAAAGTAGGATACAACGAAATTTTCCAGAATTAGGCACTGTTCATATGGAGCAAAAGTCGTCGGAAAATTAAATATAATTATACCAAACTTATGGACATTCCACTCAATTGTTGAGTGATCAGAATTAAATATCATTGAATTTTCTACAATTTTTTTTTAAAGATGAATTTGGATTTGAAATAAACCCAAAACATCCCAGACACCCTTATAATGAATAATATGCTTGTGTCGTGAAGGTGGGGTGTGTCCCGATATCCCAGCCACTAAATGTATTCACATCACATTGTTAAAGCCATATTGTTATCAAATGTATGTCGTTTGTCATACTAGGATAAAAAATTCAAAAATTATGCAGTAATTGGTTGCATTTCTATTTTGTTTTGTTTTATCGAGAATATTCTTAAGAAAACAATTATTTAAGAATACTTCAAACAATTTACACAATAATGTTTACATAACATACGTTATTATATTGTGAAATAATAATTATGATCGTTCTCTGATCAAACATATAAACTTAAAATATCTTACCCCTCGTTGGAGTATTTGACGCACTATGTGTAAGCGAATAACTATATCGGCGATTTATCTGAAATTTTTCGACGATATTTATTTCACCGTGTAAAAAACGCTTAGGAGTTTGCATTATGAATACAAAAACGAGGCGAACCGTAGCAATTCTGACATTGGGTACTAACCTACTTACAAAATTGTTGAGAAAATACATGAGTCAATTCCGAAATGAAAAAAAATACATAACATTAATGCATTAACATAATTGAATATTCGCCATGGTTTTATTGAGATAAATTATTTTTTAAAAGGCCGCTGTGCTAAAGGAATAATGTTTATTGAGATGCTGCTCATATTTATATAGATACTTACTTTTTTTTTCAAGTAATCCATTTATGAATCGTTATAAGTTTATTTTAAATAATACGCTTTATTTGTGTTTTATTTATGTTTTATTTTATCCCTAAAAGCATGAGACCTACTCGTTTTTGAGAACTAGGGGATATAAAGTAATTATATACGAGGGATATCTGAAAAATGTCTAGCCTCATTGACTTCAGAAAGACTAAATAAAATTAAAAAAAGCATTATTTTTCATCATCAAATAAATAGCCTTGACATATTTAAACCATCCCAGTGTTGTGGACAGAATTCGCGTGAATAAACTTCGGTGGTTTGGACATGTTGAACGAGGTAAGAATGACAAAGAGGATAATACTTGTCTGAAAGAAAGGGTGTGAGAAAACGCGGGCGTCCAAGAACCACGTGGCTTGATCACGTAGATCAAATTCTTAAGGACGGCCGCGTGTTGAGTAACAGGAACCGACATGCGTGTATGAGAAACTATATGAATGTGGAGGAAGCGAAGGAAGTGTGTAAAGATAGACCTATTTAGCGTTCCGTTCTCTCTGCCTACCCCACTTGGGACACGGCGTGAGGGTATTGTATAGTACTCTATAGTATTTAAACCATAAAAAATTCAATTACCTGGTCGAACTTTAAACTTTTAAGCTAGAATTTAGGTTCTGTACAAAGCAAAGCTATTGCTTTGTTTATAATTTATTTATTCATTTTAGCTTTTCATACATAAAAACAAACACTTCAAAAGATTTTTATATACAGACATTTTTCATTCCACACAACATTCATTATCATGCTCTACAAATAAATACACAAACACACCTTGCACACAAAGCAAAATTCATTTACTCTACAAACAACAAACATTCAAGTACTTCTCACACTTCAAATCATCATCAATGATGACGACAATACTTATTTTGGAAAAACTTGACTAAATAGTCCAATGTCGCTTAGTCGAGTACAAACATGGTCGTTCAAGGAACCTACTCAAAAATCATTCAAAGCTGACGTAATGGTCGATTTAATGCATCAAACTGATAAGGAAGGTCGTCGATCGACTGTTTTAAGGATATTAATGAGGCTTGTGGAATATCGCCTGGATGAGTACTGAAGAAATCACATCAACATTTGGATATAAAAAAATATTGTGTCTGTTCATGAATCAACCATCTCCTGTGAAAATCATATACTAACGATCATTTTGAAACTAAAATAACGATTTTTTGGATAATTTGAAAGAATAGGAGAAGTCTTTAACAAATCAATCAATACTTTCAAATTTATTGGCAAATTTGTATATATATTTAGTTACAATCCATTGGATTGGTCTGCAACGAGTTTGGTTTTTCTTCTCCATTCCTCCCTATTCTCAGCCAGTCTTTTAAGCTCTACGTATGAGCCACAGTTCATGTCCCTCTTCAGTTGGTCCATATATGCGACTTGTGAAATATTTCCTTTAAATGCATTCTTTTGTGTCAACCAAAAGAATATATTCATAGTCAGCAATTAGTATTGAACTTGTGTCATAAAAGTTATGCAAGTTTACACCTATATTCGAACGCTAGACCACTGGATCAAAAGGTCGAAATGATTCAGTTAAGCTGTGCTAACCTCAGCTCGATACTGAGTATAGGTAAGGTATAAAACAATCTTTGGATATAGATTTTTTCTCTGAAGACATAAAAATAGATTTTCATCTATAAGTACAACCGTGCGTAAAAGACAAAATCGTATTAAAGGTTTTTATTACAAGTTAAGTACATTTTCCTATTTTTATTACTATTCCACATACGAAAGTAATTTAAACGTTTTCCACACGAAATAACTCGGCAATTTTATCCACTGAATGCGGGGCTGTACCAACAGTTTTATAGGTAGTGACTAGTAGTAGTAGGTATTAGTTGTAAGAAGATACATTTAAATTCCAGAAGCGAATTGTGATACCGAAAAGTGTTTAAATTCGTGAAGTTGTTCGGGTCTGAAATGTGGAATTCGGGCATTAGATAGGAACTATATACATACATACATACAACGTACGTAACCCAAAATGAAAATAATGATTCGGCTTTATCCTCTCCGGGTGCTGTACACCTATAGAAAGATATGACGATATAAAAACATTGAATATGTAAGTGGTGTCTTGCAGAGGCGGCTAGAGGTTTGAACTTAGTATAGGAGACATCTATTGCCTTTCTTGGTTATCGATTTGATTATCCATGATAGCGAATAAAGATGATCATGATCCATGACTTGATTTTAACGCCGTTTCACAGAAATTTCGCATTGATGCATTGTATTCATTCGCAGACAGGTTTCACTCATTGACATTATTGCTAAATCATTCACTGTCCCATTTTTGTTATGTTGCTTGTATTTGTTTTAATAATTGACAGTACTATTGAAACATGTTTGTAAATAATTAATTTTGTTGGACTGATTCTTTTTATTAATTTGTTGAAGGGTTTTATTTTTTAGTTTCCTAATTTCAATGATTCTATTATTATTTGTCATATTGGTATTCCTGCCACAACACAGCCCTATGGCTAGTGTGGTGAAAAAAATATTGATTGTGTTAAATATTACTAATCACGTTATTGTAAAAGTGTGAGGGAGATTATTATTTGAATAAAGATTATTATTATTGTTTAAATAATACCAAATACAAAAATTCATTCATTCTTTCATACCATCAAGACATTTCCCACAAGTGGGGTAGCCGGCAGACGAACTGCAAGTAGTAAACATTCAAGTCGTCCTCACCGTACGAAAAAAGTTAAGACGTTAAAGATGGGCGCTGATCCTCATCGCTGAGTGAAATTAAATTTCTTACACTGGATGCTTCACGAATACCTGTCATTTAATACAGGACACTAAAAACATACACAAAAAAGTGGGAGACCTATTCTTTTCCAAGCACTTCACAGGTAAATTATTTTAAATATTTTGTAATATTTTTTAATGACAATAAGGTAAAAGAGATATAAATATTGAATTTATAAAGGCAGTGCGCTGTATTAACGTTCCCAAAGAGGAACCACTGCTTGTATCTTGCTTAGTAGTACACATTTCTTATTTTTTAAAATACATCCGGGATATTTTCAGCTATTCCGTTGTACAATCACGTAAACTTAATACTACTCACCTCGATAATATTGTAATTTAGTACACAGGGTGTTCGATTCAATCACAGCAAGCTGCAAAGAGTTTTTTTTTACAAACAGCAAAGATGATAAGTATACTTATGGTGCCACCTCAGACTTTCGATAGAAATTATCATGATAGATACAATTTGCTACCAATCTGTTCTTTCTTCGAAATCGCGAGAACTAAAATGCATCTAATAATAAGATAAAGCAATTACTATTTTTGGTATTCAAAATGTCTAGATAAGTTTATTAGTACATCAGGTAAAATAAACTTTATTGACAAAGCTCCTAATTGGAATGAAATCTAATAATTATGTTCAGCATTAAAATTATGTTTATTTCAATTAAAAAATGCTCACATAGTATAAGATACAACATTCTAATTCCTATGAAACATGTCAAGTAGACGCAGAATGAAAAAGTTACACATCGTACTATAAACAATATGATTTAGTTAGAAGATATCTCACTTGTGGGATAAATCGTGATGGCAGTAGATGAGTAGATGGTAGTCATAGTAATTAAAAGAAGCAGAAGGTGCTAGTACTATTGAAGGAGACCCACCGTCCACCCGGATACCGCAGAAGTCTGGGGACTTCCATTTATCCGAATTCTACACTTAACAAATCTTGTCCACACCGAAGGTGTCATTGTGGGCAGCCTGAAGGGCTGACCGGCCAAAAAACAACCCCGTGTGTGGAATCTTTTGACTACACTCCTTCGATGTCCCTCTAGCCGAGAGAAGCAAACAAAATAATAAAATGTTTATATGGTGTTAGTACTAGTAGAATATATCGCTATACAGCAATAAGTAAATAAATATTTATTATATATACTTATTTTATTATAATTAAATGCGACACAACACAGCCATGAAGCTAGTGGGGCTAATTTGTAAATATAGCTTATACATATTTATTATATATACCTACTTGTTTCAATTAAAAATATTTTCGTATTGTGAAATGTTTTAGTAATAAAAAAATCTGCTTTTACAGAGAAACTTTTGTCAACCTAAAAACATCCTGTAGGTTTGTATATTTTTATATTAATTGAATGGAAGAGAACGGAAATGTACGCGAGATTATATTAACTTAAAAGATTTTGAAGTCTTGAATATATAATTTTTAGAAATTTACCTACAATACGACCTTATCGCCTCGTTGTGTTTTGATTACATTGAATATCTTACTAAATTCTTTTACTTGTTATATTTATTATTTTAATATTATGAAAATTCTCCACGCTCTTTTGATTCTATTATTTCGTTTTTTTTTTAATTTATTTTCAACAGACATTTAACATTATAATAAACTAAAAATCAAATATATTTTTATTTAAATAAAGAATCAAGATTAGTTCGAAGAGTCCCCTGCAAAGAATTAGTCTCCCACTCTTTTCGATAAGTTTTCGAGTATCCTGTAAATGGCAGGTGCTCGTTAAATATCAAATTTAAGGCATTTAACATCTTTGATTCAGGGAAAATACATGACACCTATTCTGAATGTTTTTAATTTTTATTGGCACTGAAAAGATGATTTGCATGTTTCGTACATTTAATTAGTCCGTAGACTACTCCACTTCTGAGAAATTCTATAATAGGATAAATAAATTAATTCTTCTATATAATATGTAAACATTGAAATATGTTTCAATCTCAAGGACAGATATGCAGTTAACCCAAGTCATAAAATATCATTTAATATTTATTTATTACTAAAAAATTAACATTGTAAAAATAACACACTCATAAATAACTCTATTGACTTCTGATTTAAAGACCCCAGACAGCAATTATATGCTGGTATAAGGGGTCAAAAACAATTACAGATATCATTCAACAATGTGTATAAAATGTATAACATTACATCTCAAGCACTTCACAAATTTATTTTCTCCAGAACACTTATCATAGACATTAAATTCAGTCAAATTGGCTCAAATAAATTTACTTATCAAAATAAGTATTAATTTATACCAGTGGATGGAACAATATTTCGTTGAGATGTTTACTCGTTTTTTTCACTCATCGCAAATAGTGTTCAATTGATGAAACAAAAGAAAAACAATACTACGAAAAAGAAAAGTTTTGTATAAGCATTAAAGTTTCTAAATAATTTAGAGCATTTACAGTAAAAGTATTTGAATATATTCCAAAATAGAATATTGTCTCATATCTCCAGCTCGAGATGAGCATAAATAAATTTTAGAGTCCGTTTCTGTGTATCTTTGATTGTTTTTTTGTCTGTTCTCAAATAATGCTTTGATAGAAATGCGAGGAAAAATAAAACCCTCTATATTCGTTGAAACAATTATTGAAAGATAAAATTATATTTTTTTTAAATATTGAAAAATATGTAAGAGATTCGTCCTCTGAACCAGTGATAATTTTGTGGATGGGAAACAATGCTCTTTGTAGCCATCTATCAATGGACGTTTTCAAAACTTAACATAACCAGGAACATTGACTCTCCCGCTTCATAGAAGCTAAATATCTTTTCACCACGAGATTCTGGTTCAAATTCACAAAGGATATTAGAATGTTAATATTTTGGTAATATGTATCTACACCACAACAATATATTCGATAGGAAGGATGGCCAATTGACTGACTAATTGCATTTGATGAAACTACAGAAAAAAAACAAGGCACTTAGGATAGGTCGTAACTTTAATCACCGCTAAATTGAAATTGTCTTATAATAGTCATATTTTACTATTACCTACTTGTTTTTTAAGCATGACACTCAAAAATTTACAGAACAGAGTACCTAGTAGGACTATTAGCAATACTCCGGAGACTGTCTAAATTGTATAATTTAATTTTATTTATGTATAACTACCGAAGTGACGCTGAGTATTCAGTGATTGGCTAGTGATATATGTAGGTATATAAAATATATATTATTCCGTAATGTATTCCAATTTCAAAACTTTGCAATCTTCTCATTGGCCTACGTTTCGATTCATGAATATTTTAACCTGACAGGAAAGTTGGCAGTACTAAGTGAATATTTGAAAGGTTTTCAACTTTTGAGTTTTAATGTTGTGTGTAATACATAATACCTATTCCTGAACTTGTGTATGCTCTTACTTACCTACCTATACAACTTTTATAACTTTGGGTATTTTGAATTAGAAAGTTGTATTAGTTACTTTAATACTTTACGTATTATTTTTTTTAATATTTTAAGAAAAGTTTCCTCTTTATTTCAATCTTTGTTAAATTTTCACATTTTAATTGCTTCTCTTAAAAGTATACAGTAAAAACCAACCTGCTAAATTTACAAGTATATTCATTCATGGAGTAATTTCCCCCAAAGTTATTCCTAGCGCTCTGGTAATGTTGTCATATAGGAACAGCGCATTGTTATAAAAAAATATCAAAACCTAATATCTCCCAGAAATGTTTGTCGAATATGTCGGACTACTAAATAATCTATAAGTAATTTGAATTCCATTGCCGAATAACTTATTAACTTACTAAGAACATATTTCTGACACTTTTTCACAAGCTTTTTATAATTGATTCACAAATATACCTATCTCATTTCTTGGTTTTTATAATTGATTGACAAATATATCTCATTTCTTGTACTTCTAGGACCCATCGGCCAAAACCGCCTACGTGGGAATCTTTTGAAACGTAAAGTAAGTGAATAAAATTATTGAAAATATTATAATATAAATGACATAGGCAGTAGAGCATCTGGCAAAAAATTAGTTTTCCACTCTTTTCCGTGAGTTTTCGAGTGACTTTCAAAAAGCGGGAGTTCGAAATTTAAGGTATTTTATATTTTAAATTCAATGATGAGGTTTGCCACCCATCCTGAATGTCCTATTTTTTTCTTGACACGGTGAGTATGGCATACATGTTTGTTACATGGGGCTGGTCTACTAGCTACCTCACTTGTGGGATATGCTGTGATGGTACTGTAGTAGTATAGTATAACATAAAATAAATAACAAAAATATAAATAAACGACACAGTAAAATATAAATAATTGAAAACTTAAGACTGGCATTTAAATTAAAATATTGAATTAAGAAAAATACTATACAAGCACATATTATTACAAACTATTATACCATCACGGCACATCATGCAACTGGGGTAGCCAGCAGACCAGCCGCATGTGACAAGCATACAAGCTGTCGAACCGTGCCAACAAAAAATTAAGACATTCAGGATGGATAGCACTCTGGTAAATTACAAAAGGCCGAGATGCGATGTCCAGAGAAATGTTATTACTCATTTCAACTAGCATTGCATCTCTAGTATCATTCATCAAGGAGCACTCCCATAGCATGTCTTCGGCATAGTGCGCCCAATCCACAAACACACTGAGGATTGTCAACCAGGCCAAAGTCATTTAACTCGTCCATTAGATCACCATTTCTTAGCAAAGCAGAAAAGTGAAGTGTACCTACATGTAAAAAGAAATGAAAAGTAAAAATATATGCGTCATCATAAAATTCTCCTAAAAAGGTGAAAAGGGCATATTGTGTTTCTAGTTTTTATCTATTTGAAGATTGTATATTATGCCGAACACAGTAATCATCAAATTTTCATGCTTCCTCTACCCAGAAAAGTTTTTGTTGGAGTAAATAGTTTACATCGAAGGAAATGTTACACAAATAAACCCTTTACTTATGAAAAGCGGAAGGATAGGTTAGTTCTTTCAAGATATTAATTATGAATGTTCGCTAAAGTAGAAAATATCAAAAATCAGTATAAAAAGCTACCTAGGACCGTAACATAAATTTGACAACCATTATCAAATTTATGTTTTAATGACTTGGTTTTAAGCTACTAAGTGGTTACACTGGACAGGATTTTCATCGTAGAACTTAAATCTAAAACATTCTCAGCGCTCTGATTTCGTTCTCATAGGAACGTTGTATTGTGAAAGAGGGAAGCCCGGGCCGTCGTCGAAACCCTCGTGGACGAAAGATCGGTGCTCTTTTTGCCCAATTATCACTGAATAATAATTTATTTATAACAAAGTGTCAATTAAAAAATTACCATATTACTATGTATCTGCGTTTGCTATGCAAAAGTGTTTTATTTTTACTATGTAATAAAACACATTAATTTTTTATTATGTTTTCGCTTAAGTTCGATGCACTTCGTTATTGATTTTAAAATATGATAAATGTTTATTTTATAGAATATGTATAAATAACAATAAAACTTTATTTTGAACCAATACTGACTTGATAACACAATATTGCCTATACGAAGCTCGAATATAATATTTTCGTTTAGTATTAAATCCAGTATGATGTGCAATAATAATAGATATTTTGAATATTCAGTTCGATTCGTCCAACTGTGAAATGGTAAACCTAGCTGCAGCTTCGTATCTGACCAATTCATGGACAAATTGGCGCGTGGACTAATCAAAATGTGGTCGCATCTCCATATTTCCATAAGTCCATATAATAATATCATCCATATTGCTCTTCACGAGTTCCCATATAACGTTTACTCTGTAGTCTGAACATACATTTATTTTAAAATAATGACAGATATTTTGTTGCCGCTCTTTCCTGGAACTTTTAGAGCACATATTCTGTAAAAGACAAATATCACGTAAAACATCGCGAAAAAGATATTTAAATCTTCAATCATGCCAAGCCACAAGGCATGCTGCCACTTCTGAATGTTTCTATAAAAACATATCTCTCAATTGTATTTTTTTATTATCGTAGATAGTGCTGGCTACACCATTTGTGGAAGATGCCGTGATGTTACTGATAGATAGAGAGATATGATCTAAAAAATCGTATTTAAAATAAATGACATCCTGACCAGAATATGAGTAGGTAGGTAGTAAAATTGAAAAAGTAAAGGTTAATTTTTATATTGTGGACTTGGTTCATATTTTTTTCAGATATTTTTCGACAGCTTTTCACATTATTGTTAATACTTTTAGGCAGAGAGGACGGAATTTTAATTAGATCTATCTTTACACACGTATTTCGTTTCCTCCACATTCGTATAATTTTTGAATCATGCTTGCCGATTTCTCTTACTGAACACAATCCGTCTTTGCGAATTAGATATATGTACGTGGCTCTCAAGCTTCCACACTTTTTTCAACCCTTTTTTCCAAAAAAAATAATTTGAAAGTTCATACTCTTAAAAAAATTATCAATTCATTTAAGATTAAAATATCAAAGCTTTAATAAAATAATTCATAAAAACAAATTTACTTTTTTTCTTTCATAATATTCTTCTAAAAAAAACACATTCACAGTTTTAGTATTAAATTACTTGAAAACTCAAGCGGAGTCTACGAAACCGGTAGTGCGTAATTTGTATTCAAGTAATACACAGTAAAATAAAATATTATTCTTTTATAAAATAGTTTAAAATGAAGAATTACAAAATTAATCCCTAAAATATCAATTTTTTTTTTTTTTTTAAAAAGATATATCTGGGTTTGTTATAAACCCAAATACAACCTTATACACCTTTCACACTAAGCTAAAAGCTTGTGCCGTGAAAGGGGAGTTTGCCGGCACCTGGGATCGAACCACGGACCCCTTGTTCTGAAGGCCGAGACTCTACCTCCAGGCTACCGACGAACTCTGTAACTGTAACTTAAGTTTAATCAACTAAAATAAAGTGAATTATTTATATTTGCATTGTATTCAATAACTTCATGAGGTAGAATTTTGAATATTAGATGGTAAAGACACGTCACTCAGCAAAGATCTGTAGGCCTAGTCAAAACACATTTAAGCGTTACGTTTTCGTTCAAACGTTGACGACGTTGCGAGAACGTGTCAATTTTCGTAGCTACTTGTGTATTTTAGCTACGAAAATTGATGCGTTCTCGCAACCTCGTCTTGTTTGAACAAAAACGTAACGCTTAAATTAATGTGTTTTGACTAGGCCTACTGTAGTCTCTCTACTGACAAAATGAAATTCGAGTATCTTTCACTGAATTTAGCATCTGACTCCTTAAACCCTTTCCCCTATGCATGTGCACGCTGCAATATAATATGTATGTTATACTTTTTTTTTATTATTATGTGTCCATGAGTACATTGTTACCTGCATGTGCCTTTTTCATTTGTTTGCTTTATATTGTATTTTTGTTTTTTTTTTTATATTTATAATATTACTGTAGATATGTATATTTATGTCTGTTTTTTTTTTGTTTTGTTTTTTGATTTTAATAACCGGGTTAGTTGGAAGACATCGCATTTTAGCGATAAACTCGCCCTCTGTACATTGAATTGTATAAATGATATTTTCTATGTTAATTTGTATTATTGTAAACAATGTACAGTGAAGAATAAAATAAATAAATAAATAAATATGGTCATGGTTGGGCCATGTTTTGAGTATGTCCAGTGATAGTTGGCCAAAAGGAGCATTGTTCTTTTGTGTTCAAGAGTTCCGACGGCCCGTACGTCCCTCTTTCACAATACATCGTTCCTATGACAACGAAATCAGAATGCTGGAAATATCGTGGGAAGAGTTGACTCAGCTGACGCAAAGACGCTCATAATGGAGGAAGCTGGTCTCTGTCCATTGCTCCCGCGAGAAACGTTGAAAGGCAACTGAGTTCAGTTGAGGAATTATATTTTCTTTTTATTTAGTTTCTTTAATTAAATTTAAAGTAATGTCATGCCAAAATGACATTATAATGGTACGTGAAAACAAAATAATGTACAATATGGAGCACAAAACATAAAAATATACCTTTATTATTATATATAACAAGATACAAATCTTAATTTGGGATTTGAATAAAGTACGTATTTAATTTTTGCATCACTTTGTGAAAGTTAATAAAAACAAACATCAAAAGCATGATGTTAAAACGAATATTTGAGATTTAAAACATATTTATAAACTTAATATTATTAAAAAGTATTTTCCAAAATTTAATTAGCATACACAAGGATAGGTACAACAAAGTATTTGTTTAAAACTTTGTGAAACATATTCATTCGCATTTAAATATTTAAGCGAGCGAAATATTATTTCTTAAGAGTCAATTTATTATTAAAATATTTATATTGGAAACTTAAAGCGGAATAAAAACTTCCTGAAAATTATAATAATCCTATTTGATTGACAGCGAAATCTAACCTGTTGCTTTCAGGATTAAGAAAAGCCTCATAAAAGATTTCATATTGTGTGCTTATGATTTTACCCATAGCATTGAAAAGTTCGCCGAAAACTTTTCTGTACCACCTATCCACCGTATTATGAGAAAACACATAATTTCTTAATAATATTCAAAAATAGAACTCACCATAAATGCCCTCCAATATTATTATGTGTAAATAATATAACCACGACAGATGAATAAAGTTTTCTCAAGAACTTCTAACTTGAGTAGATTATTTTAATAATAATATTTTTCTTCATTTGTGTATTTTTATTATTATTATTCTTTTTCAATAAAAAGAAAAGGTCGGCGAGTAAACGTTTGGAAAATCATTAAAAATATATAATTACATTATGGAACGTTTTCATTCGAAAAACGAAAATTCGAAAAGTAAATGTTGACACACGCGCGCGGGAAATGAACGTTTATTTGGCGTTTCGTCTTTGATATTAAATTTTTCCGAGAAACAAGGAACTCCCATCCGACAACTCTCGCAGCCTGCGATAAACTGACGGAGGTTTCAAATTGCCTGAAATAATATATGGAGATTTTAGTTCATATTATCCTCTCTCTCTCTCTCGGTTACAGAACGACGGAGTTTTGTTACGAATTTTATTTGCTTGCTAAGAAGAAAAATTACAATAATAATATGTATATAATTTTGATACAGGTTAGGGATTTGGTAACTTTTGATTGGATAAATCTTGATATCTCTTTTTTCATTTTTTGTTTATTTGTCCTTGCTATTTGTAAATACACAGTTGTTTTCTATGAAATAAGGTATCATTTGCAAAATGGATCTATTAGGATCGAAATGTATTTAGACAATATTTTTTATTCAGATACCCTTTTGTAAAATAATATTATATTTTGCATACGAGTACTAAAATATTATTTTACAAATTGGTTTTGTGTCGAATCAAATTTTCTGGCAGATGATTGTCCTATGTACATTTTATTTTTATCACCTAAGGGGATAATTATATTAAAAATATTTTGTTTTTTTGTACCCTGTTTATTCAGAAGCACGATTTTATAAATTTTTACGGATCAAAAATTTATTTTCATTATTTTTATCCGTTAATAATCGACGTAAAAAATCTGAATAAATTATCGATATACCTGCCACTATTTTTTTCTTTATTTAATCAGTCTTACTAAAACGACATTTTGTATGGGTAGAGTAGCTAGCCGGCGGATGAACTGCAATAAATACACATACAAGTCGTCCTTTCTGTACCACTAAAAGTAAAGACGTTCATAATGAGTGGCATACCTTACCGCTGAGTGGAAGATGTTAAACGTTTATTTTTAGATATTAATTTTATAAATCACTCTTTTTCAATCCGTTTTATTTCGTCTTTTTCAGTGTACCGATTAATTTTCAACATGAAGTTTCAATGTGCTGAAAATGTCTTGAAAAGAGCGATAAAACACTAATAACGGAAAAAGGTATTGATACTAGATATATAACTCAATACCCCTAGTATAAATTTATTACGTTACCGAGTAGTAAGTGAAAGATATAACTATTTAATAAAAAATTGTTAGAGACCATAAGCAAGTATACAAATTTGAAAAACTCGCAGATTCAAAACCTACTATGTTGTAGAACATTTTATTCCTTTGTTCTTGAAAGATGAAACTATGGGTGAAGGTGGAAAAATTAAATCGATTTGTTTTGTAATATGTTTCTGTTAAGCATTCTGTTAAACAAAAAAATAATTCCTATTTACATCCTAAATTAATTCAATGCCTTACTATATTTAAACTTATACACCGTTACCCATACTTACAATCAGGGTATAAATGCTAATACAACTTTTATTTCTGGCTAATTGACGCATTAGGTACCTACCTACTCTCAAAAAAAAATATGTACTTAGTTTTTTTTTAAAGATATACCTACCCACATATCTGGGTTTTTATTATAAACTCAAGCTTGTATCATGAAAGGGGAGCTTGCCGGCACCTGGGATTGAACCGCGAGCCTCATGTGCATGATGCCGAGACTCTACCTCCAGGCTACCGACGAACTCTTATTAGGTAGAAGGTATGCATTTAAATTAAATACAATCAATATACAGAGGGCGAGTTTATCGCAAAAGGGCAATCTCTTCCAACTAATCCAAAGGTGCAAAACCAAATTACTTATTTATTTATTTTATTTTTAGCACATCATCATTATCACCCGAGAGACTAAAATACTCCTATCACAAACCTTACTTCTACCTTTGCTGGAGTATGCGGATGTGGCCTATCTGGACATCAACAACGAACAATTGATGAAACTGGAGCGTTTGCAAAACATCTGCATTCGTTTCATTTTTGGACTTCGAAAATTTGATCATATCTCTCAATATAGAAACGAGCTCAAATGGTTGAAAATGTCACAGCGCCGCAATCTGCATATTCTCTGCCTGCTCTTTAATGTTCTCCGCAACCCCTCTACTCCGAGCTACCTAAAATCTTGTTTCACGCCTCTGGCATCTCATGGTTTGCCTCTTCGTTCTGGTGCACTTGGTACGTTAACTATTCCCACTCATCGAACATCTTTTGTCACATCTTCCTTCACTATACATGCAGCTCGGTTATGGAATGATTTGCCTTTACTGATCAGACTTGCTCCTTCAATTTCCATTTTCAAAAGTAGACTGAAACATCACTATCTTGCCCTCAATAACCCATCATAATTCCATCCCCTTCCTTGTCCCCCTTTCCCCATTCCACTTTATGCATGTTCAATATTTATTTATTTATGTATTTCTTGAATATGGTATATTTTGTATGGGTATATTTATTATTATTATTATATTTATTTATTATTTTGTATTCTTCTATGGTTCTGGCATGTACTTTATAATTTTTCTTATTTCTTTTCAACATCAGGTTGGTTGGCAGAAATTGCCATTTGGCAATAAACCCGCCTTTTGTACAATGTAATTATTACTGTCACAATAAAGTTTATTTTATTTTATTTTATTTTATTTATTATTTAACAGTGTTAACAAATGACAATAAAATTTAATCTACTAGGATGATATGCAGTGGAGAGATTATCACTATGAAGTTATTTCTTCCATCTAACCACGATAATTAGAATTTAAAAAAATCAAGTAGGTAACTGAAAAAATAATGTTAGCGTTGTTTCGACTTTTTAAATGTGTTACCATAGAATAATAAATATACTAAAGTAATTTAGACTGACAATAATTGTTTTGACGCATTCTGACCATAGAACAATACATAGGTTTTGAAACTTCATGTTTACATTCATAAATATTTTGAATTTCGAATGAGTTGGTGCACCATGGAAAATATTATTTTTGTTTATGGTTCTCGTTCAATCCACAGAATTCCATACAAAATCTAGAACCCTGACTCATTTACAAAAATCTATGAATTTTTGACAGAACGGTTGGCGAAAGCGTGTGGTGTTTCCTACATTTTATGAAGTATTTCTCGCATTTTTATAAAAATATATCATTTTTATATTTATAAAAACGTAATTGGACAATTTTTGAAGTTCTTGTCGCCGTTTTAAGCGATTTACCACACTTTTTTTCGCCAACCGATCTGTCAAAAGTGCCGAAAAATGGTGCCTCACATTATCACAATGAAAATCCATACGAGTACTCCATCTAGGTATTATATATAAAAATATATGGTTCAATCAGGGATAACTCTATTCTATTCTAGCACTAAACAAGGCTAGTAATGCTGAAATAAATATATCCTTTTGTAACTAAGGATGAAAGTGTGTGTACATTTTTCTTATGTAAATATTCGTTAAGCCATATCCTTAAATTTATTATTATTTTTCCGACATTCGTACTTTTTGTTTACTAACGGGAAGGGAAAGGTAGGTACATTTAGGTACATTTTCTCACAATCGAATGAATAAGTTATGTATACAGATAGTTTAATATATATTATTATTAAAATAAACCAACGGAGAAAGTAAATATCTACCTAATATCGAAAAACAATAGTCTCTCAAATAATATAGGTATATTATTTTATTGTACTTAGGTAATATTATTTTCTTCCATTTTATTTTCGTATTATAATATACATAACAATGTAAACATACCTTCGGTACCTATATATCTATTTTATATTTAAAAAAAAAATATAATTCAAATATTATACATATTAGATTTCTAACCCAGGGCGTACCCACATTGTTTTCTAGAGAGAGCAGTAACCTAGGAAAAATACAATTTCAATATTATGAAATAACGATTTTTCATATTCTTTGTGATTTTTTTTTATGTGTGTTTTGTTTTAATATGACGTGGTTAGATGTCATAATCTCGCCACCGCATATCACGTTTTTTTCATGTAAATTGATTTGTTGATTTTGTTATATAAATGATTATGTGCAAAAAGAATAAAATAGATTAATAAATAAATAAAATTGAGGGACCTTATTTATTGTACTAATAAATTGATATTCATTATTTAAACTATCATTCATTCATTAATTGTATCGGTATTTACTTTGTAACACTTCATTTTAAATTATCAAATAAAATAAAATAAATATTTATTATTTTGTTTTGTGTTACTGTTGAGTATGACTAACGCATGACCGGTTTCGCGGACTCCGAGTTCGCATCATCAGGTGCTGATCTATACTATAGTATACTATAGTATATTATACTATACTAAATTAACTATGGTATACTATACTATAGTATAGATCAGCACCTGATGATGCGAACTCGGAGTCCGCGAAACCGGTCGTGCGTTAGTCATACTCAACAGTAACACAAAACAAAATAATAAATATTTATTTTATTTTATTTGATAATTTATCATTCATTCATTCATCGCCCTCAACGCTCTTTTCGGGAGCACAGGGCAGAAACTAGCTTCCTTCATTCAGAGCGTTTCTGTGCCAATCGCGTCACCTCGTCCCAAGACATTCCCTGCACTCTGATGTCGTTGTCATAGGAACGGTGTATTGTGAAAGAGGGACGTTCGGGAATTAAACTATTATACTATTCATAAATAAAAATAGTGGTATTTTCGATAAGGTGGCATGTATTCACTTTGATAGCATTTTTCCAAACTTTTCCCATACTTTTTTGCTTATTTTATAAAGGGGGCCACTTTCCCACTTTGTCCCCTCCCCGGGTACACTCATGTTTCTAATTTGTATCTGAAATATTTATGTAGGTATCTGTTGTATATGTATCTGTAGTATATGTAATACATACACGGAGTTATGACGGCTACCAAGGCTATACCTATCGAAATAATCTGAACTCAATGTAGGTAGGTAGGTACCTATCTATGTAGTGTCTTACGCTTGTTACGCAATTATGTTTGTTGTTTTTTTCACTTACTTTGTGGTAATGGTAAACTTGTGGACCAAATTCTCAAGGACGGCCGCGTGTTGAGTAAGAGGAACCGACGTGCGTGTATGAGAAACTGTATGAATGTGGAGGAAGCGAAGGAAGTGTGTAAAGATAGATCTGTTAGGCGTTCCGATCTCTCTGCCTACCCCACTTGGGATACGGCGTGAGGGTATAGTATAGTATAGTATGAAATAGTTCATTCATTTTTTCATTCGTACCAACACGGCATTTACCACGGCTGAGGCAGCCGGCGGATGAATTGCAAGTACCTACCTAATAAACATGCAAATCATCAACTCCATGTCATTATAGATAACACATTCAGGATGGGTAGCATACCCCATCGCTGAATTGAATATATGTAATGTCTTCCACCAAAGGTTTTAGAAAAATGTATTCAAATAAGATATTAGATGGAAGAAATCACTATATAGTGATTTAAATTTTATTCGATCACCTGCCTTTTACAGGACACTTATATACTTACAAAAAAGAGTGGGAGACTCATACTTTGTAGGGTACTTCACGGTTTACCACTCACGGTTACAGATTAAAATATTAATACCTACCTTCATAATTATAAATGGATTGCTTTCATAACCCAAATTCTTCAAAATAGTGTAAGTACCTACCCACATAATATTGTATTATCATATTGAGTTTATTATTGTTTACATAACTCCTTTACTAAAATATCCATAATTGTTTTATTTTCACAAGAAAAGCGGCAATGTTTATTTTTATTATCTACCGTTTCACTTAAGTCTTTTATTCCATCACCCACTGAACTTTACAGTTAAATATTATTCAAATTTTACAATAAAATAAATAACAAGGGTTACGCGAAGGTTTGAATGTAAGTACAAAATTACTTCAAAAACATTTAACTGTCTTACTTATAAATTAGGAATAACTGTTATTTCATAATGTTATACCTTACAGTCCTTACACGGTAAGTAGGTAACACGTTTTTGTAAACACAGAAATGTATAAAATAATTATTGACACACCTTAGAATTTCTAGGTAAATAATTCTATTGTCTATGAATATTCAGCTAATTGGTTAAATCCATTCTTATGCAAGGTCGTTACGTTTTACCCTAATCACGGTATATCCCACTTTTAAGGTAGCCAGCAGATCAGCTGTATGTAATAAACCTGCAGCTGTCCTCTCCGTGACAATAAAAAAAATTAAGACATTCAGGATGGCTGGCAAACCTCATCGCTGAATTTAATATGTCAAATTGCCTGCCTTTTACAGTACTCTCGAAAATTTACGTAAAAGAGCGAGAGACCAATTCTTCACCGGGTGCTCCACGCTTTTTTAGTATACTTCCTATTTTGTTGAAAAGTCATTTATCTTTATTTATACCTATTTTTATTGCGTTTCCCAAAAATGTGTTTACCAGTGAATTAACTGCAAATTGATGTTCTCTCTGTGCTAAAATATAATAAGACATTCAAAATGTATGCCACACCCACACCTCGTAGTGCATTGAAGATGTTAATTGCCTTATCAGTGATGATTTATTTGATGAGGTGGCCGGTAGCTTAGTGATATAATCTTGGACTTTAAATCAATAGATCCCGAGTCCGATTCCTCTCGCTGACGACCTACTCCACCTTCATAACATAAGTGTAAATGAATAAATAAAAACATATTTATTTATTTGTATCACTAATGAAGCTTTACTTATTTAAGCATTTTAGGTACCTATACTAATAGGTATCTACTAGGTAAATAATATTACTTTGTTGCTCAAACTAGATCAGATAGATTTTTCATTATTTGACTAAAAGTGTTTTTGCAGTATTATCGAAAAAAAGTAGGTTTTACTAAAAGTGCAATAATCTGTATTTTTCAAAAACATTAAATATATATTCCACGTATGAAGTGTGTGCATCGATCGTTGTAATGTCACATCTCTCATTTATGTTGAGATACTCACCCAGTCCCTCCTCGTATACCCCCTCTGAATCCCTCCATTCACTATCGCATACTTACTTACCAATCTATCAAATTAGTTGATGCACCAAAATAAAATTAATCTAAAATTAGTTAAAAGATGTGTTAGTAAGTGATTGTAAACACATGTGTATACAACTATGGTCTATAAATGTTTTAGTAACTTATCACTTTTACTATGGTAGCTTGTGAAGTACCGAATATTCATAGTTAGGGACGTTCACATTCGCATTTTACAATTTTTACAATTGTAAAATGCGAATGTGATACAATTTTTATCACATTCGCATTTTACAATTGCAATTTTTACTTAAGCCCAATTTCGACTTAACAAGTGCGCTTGGTCCAAGACGTGCGCTTTGATGAAACGTTCCAAGTGAATTCATGTGAACTTTGAGGTTTTTATCTGATCAAAGTGGAATAAGATGAAGCTTTGAGTATTTATACTTTGATCGTTTAAGCTCATACACATTCACTTGTAACACTTCATCAAAGCGCAGTTGTTCCAAGTGAACTTAAATAGTGTAAGCCAGGTTTTAGATAGATATTCAATATTCTATTCTATTTCCAAAGGTCATCCACTCGTTTACGAGTGATCAGGTAGGTATATTCAATATTCGCAATCGCATATTTTTAATAACCTGCATAATACACTCAATTAATAAATATATATGAGTAGGTACGTCATAACTAAATCAATTCAAATTTACTCTATTCATAAATAACAATGTTTCTTAATAATTTAAAACACTTTATTTCTATTTATCAGCACTTTTCTTTTTTTTACATTAACACCGTGTGTGAATAACATGGTGAATAACTTCATTAGGTAGATATCATATTTTCATTAGGTATTTACCATATTTTCATTAGGTATTTACCATAGACAAGAAAATTGGGAAATATTTCAAGATTCAAAATAACTTTGTCTGTGGTTGTCACTTGTCAGCCTTGTCAGTAACATTATGGAAATTTGAAGGTTTTCGCTGTTTTACATTTGTGTTTAAAATTTTATGTATTATTTAAAATCATGGCTGGAATAATTAGAGGAGGTCTTATTTTAAGGTGAACTATATGTTATTACATTTGAACCAACAGTTTTCTAAAGAAGTTACATTATGTCACAATAGATGTGTTTTGAGGTTAACTTTCATGTTAATGTTTTTTTGTACAATTTTAATATATTCCAGTCCAATCATATTCCGTTACTTCGATTTTTTATTATTATTTACGATGTGCCTTATATTTCACTGCAATGAATAATTTATTAACTGTAATAAATATAAAAATGCGTGTAATTTAACGTCACCTTAAACTGTCAACAGTTACCTCATATTGAAAAGTTTGGTTTATATGTTTCTTTAACATCGCTTTGTCATTGTTTTAGGGGTTCTTTAGTTTTGTTGAAGGAGTTGCGGAATTCAAATGTGATTTATAAAAATACACCTGCAAGCAGTGTTTTCTCATGTTTATTATGCAAAAACTTTCATTCATCGGATGTTTTTCACAAAAAAAAGAGAACAGCCGAGGAAAGGGTAAGATCTAAATTAGCAACAAGTCGATGAAACTGTTGAATACCTGTAGAATAATGATATACATAAAATAATGTTTATGTAATTAGCTTTTTCTGGCATTGTTTTCTTTTTTGGAAGAATGAATTAAAAAAAAAAACATTTATTTATTTTGGACAAAAACAGCATTTGCCTTTTACAATACATGACACATTAACAATATTATACAGCCTTCAAACATCAAAAAATGTATACATTAGGGTTGAAAACAAATCAAGTCACACCCATAAACAAAAGAAAACCAATAAAAGTTTAACAGATATACAATTTAATATTATAGGTATCATATTGATAAAACTTTTTTATATTCTAATTTTCATTTATTTATATTTATATAAAAATTATTGTAGTTAATCACAAAATAGTTTAAATTATTAATAATATGTCTTAATAGGTAGGTACCTTTTTTACTTTTAGGCACTAGACGCCACTGGTCGCAGAATAATTAAATACTCTCCAAAAGTAAAGGTTCATCCAGAGGTAATAGGTATTTGGAGAAATATGACAGTGACGGAAATTGCTAGTGCACTTAAAAAAGATACAGGTATTTTACACGTACATTATATCTATGAAATAAGAGAATATCAAAAAAGATGTACATATATCTAACATTCCTTTCAAATTTCAGATCATGTGTTCGAAGCAATGATGTTTATAGATAATTCAGTTCATTATACAGAAGACGAATCTGTAATAGACAATTTTCAAGTTATAAAAGAAATTGTCAAACTATCTGGACATAATTTCAAAATAGTTTCCAAACCTAGTGATGAAGTAGAAAATGAAATTATGAAGGATGCGGTAAAGCATCCGCCAGCACCTCCAGAAAGATTAAAACCTCGACCTCCAGTTGTAACAGTCATGGGACATGTTGATCATGGCAAAACTACTTTACTAGATTCATTGAGAAATGCAAATGTAGTAGATCAGGAATTTGGTGGAATCACCCAACACATTGGTGCATTCGCAGTGCAACTAGATAGTGGTGAACTTGTGACATTCCTCGATACACCTGGCCACGCAGCATTTACAGCCATGAGAGCTAGAGGAGCCAATGTAACAGATATGGTTGTTTTAGTTGTGGCTGCTGATGATGGAGTCATGGAACAGACTATTGAATCTATTAGAATGGCAAAAGAAGCCAATGGTGAGTTTTCATTCTATAAGAAATAATTTTCTGGAAAAATTCATAGTACAAATCATTGGTTCCTAAAGGGGGTAGTATTGCCCCCCAATGAGCACTGAAGCCTTCCAAGGAGGCTGTAGAAAACCTAGAGTGAATTGAGAGGCGCTAAAAAAACTGCTACCTTTTTAGAATATACGCCCTGAGGAAGGCACTAGAGTTTGGTTATTTCATAAAGTGAGAGATTTAAATACAAATTGTCAGTTTTATGTTCAGTCCTTTATTAGTAGGCTCCGTCTCTCATATCCAAATCTTAAATCCAACTATCGCCAATGCAAAAATATGTTCCATAGTTAAAAAAATATTTCAAAACATTTGTGTCTTAACATATTGAAGACTCCCTTCCTTACCCGGATATCTCAGAAGTTAGGGGACTTCTATTTATCCGTTCTTCTAAGCAAAACTTTTGTCCTCATGGGCGGCCCCTTTCGTGTTTAAATTAATGTCATTTAATTAATTATGACTGCTTTACTTTGTTTTAGTTCCAATCATTGTGGCAATCAACAAGATAGATAAACCTAATGCAGACATTGTAGGTATTTATTAAATGTTTCTTTTGAATATAAATCTTCAACATTATATATTAATTTTTTTCAAAAATGAGATATTATTGCCATATTAATTGTCTCCTCGAGCTGCATCTTCCCATGAAATTATCTTTACCCTAAAATTTTCATGAAAAAAGTTATTGAAAGAAATTAAATATCTTACGTACTGATTTTTTTGGATAATTTGTGTAAACTCAAATGTTCTTAAAACATGATTCTGTGAATTTTTTTGAATCCAGCCTGAAAATTCATTGTGCTATAGAATTTCTAAACCTTCCACGTAATGAATCAGATACATAGAAAATGTCATCCAGCAAAACAGTTTTTTTTCTGTAAAATTTGAATACATAGAAGCATGTAAAAGTTTTCATGTGACAAACCGACGATGTGTTGAATAGTTTTTGACTAAATTATTTTACTTTATAGGAACGAACTAAGAAAATGTTAGCAACGCACGACATTATAGTTGAAGACTTGGGTGGTGAAGTACAAGCTATACCTATCTCTGCATTGAAGGGTACGAATTTGGAGACACTTGTAGAAGCTATCGTCCTTCAGGCACAGCTTATGGACCTCAAAGGCGATCCCACAGGTCCCGTGGAGGGAGTCGTTGTTGAAGCACAGACTGATCCAAAAAGAGGGTAAGGTGACTTACATGACAATTATAGACTTTTATCTATTTCTTAATTAGAATTTCTTAATTTCTAAATTGATGCTGCTCAACTAGGTAGATCCTGTACTAGGGCAAACATCTCACAAACATATCAATCATATACACAATCATAAAAAAACATTCATCTCCTTACGTACTATAAATAATAACTTTTTTTATGTTTTTTATTTCATTTGCCCTTAAATGTTCCTGTTGGGAATGCAGAAAGATTTAGTGTCAATAGAATTACATATTTTCATACATTCATTAGATTAATAGGAATGAACATTGTAGAAAGTTAAGAAACTTGTGGCAAAAATGGAATAAATGGACCACAATTTCCCAAGTATCATTTCAAATGTCCTGTAGAAAGCAATTAATATTATGAAAGACATTCAACATCTTGTATTTAGCAATGGCGGCGTCCACACAGCTGGATGCGAACGTCAATCAAAAATCTTAAATCTTTCGGCGACAATTCGGAGCATTCTCTGAAGAAATATTCAAATGAATGCCTTCGTTACTTCTCATCCAGCTGTGTGGACACCGCCAATGAGGAATGTCATTTTTTTGAGTCTTTGTGGTATCATCATCAGCCTTCTCACACTCATGCTCAATGAATGCCTTCCTCTAAGTTGACATATCTTATGATATAAAGATAATTCTCTCATATCCTGAGCATCCACTTGCCACCACAAAACAACTTATTCTTATTATATTTTCTTTTAGCAAACTAGCAACTGTGATTGTACAACGAGGTACGTTGCGCCGTGGAACTATTGTTGTAGCTGGCATGGGTTGGGCAAAAGCCCGTACAATGTTCTCTGAATCAGGAGTCACACTACAGGAAGCTCCTCCTTCTACTCCTGTACAGCTCCTTGGCTGGAGAGAGATGCCATCAGCTGGAGATGAGATGATTGAGGTGGATTCTGAGGTAATGTGTTTGTTTATTAAACTCTAAAATTATTCCTCGAAATCTAACTACAGTTAAATAGAAGTCCCTGGCTTCTGAATTATCTAGCAATGATAAATTTAATCAGTGTCTCTTCAATGCCTAAACCATCAAGTATTCTTATATTTAAACAAACTCCAAACCTTAACATGTAGAAATTGCTAATATGTGCATAAAATTTTGTTTTGTGTAAGATATATAACTGAAACTATGTTTTCCTAAATATCTTTTTTTTTTGGAAAAATTCATAAAAAAAATATTTCAGAGAAGGGCCAACGAAGTTATGAAATGGCGACAGGCTCAAAGAATGAAATTAAAACAGCAAGATGACCTGCAGACAATACAAATGAAAATATCAGAACATAGGAAGTCATACAGAGAGCAATTAGAGAAGAAACGTCTTATGGGAAGGTTCAGGGTGAGACCCGATGGACCGAGGCAGAAAATGTTCCAAGAATCCGATGATCCTGAATTGCACATAGTAGTAAAAGGTTATTGAGAAATCATTAATATCCTTCACTTTCTTAAAAACATACTTTTCGCCATGGAAATCTGGAATATTTCCTCGACAAGTGTGTTCTGTAACAGGCAGATATTTTGAGTTACTCAGAAGAAATTTTGTTCTTGGGAGAAAATTTCCTTCTGTGTATAATCTCATTTTGTAAAAGTTATAGCTTTTGAATTGTAATAAAATGGACTCACTTTAAAGTCAGAAGAATGTTGTATGAGCTAAACGTATGTGGGAGTTATTTGGATGCATATTGAGGTCCTGTATGACCCTGCCTCGGCTTATCCATGACCAAGCGTCTTATAATATCTTCATCTATTTTTTCATAAATTTTTGTCTTGTATTGATTGGTTGTAAAAAATTACTCTAGAGCAATAGACCTGCCTTTCTACCCTTTTTATTCTTATGCAATAAAGTTTATTTTACATTACACTATGTTTAATAAATTATCTTGTATTACAGGCGATGTTGATGGCTCAGTAGAAGCAATATTAGATGTTCTGGAAACCTATGATGATCACAAAAGATGTAAACTGGATATTGTACACTATGGTGTTGGGAATATTACAGAGACTGATGTAGAAATGGCAAATGCTTTTGGCGGTATTATCTATACATTCAATGTAGACTGCCCACCGTCAGTGGCTAAATTATTAAAGGAGAAATTCATTACACTGAAATCTCATAATGTTATATATAAATTGGTTGATGATTTGAAGGAAGAAATTAGTAAAAGAATCCCATTCACTCAAGAGGAGGAAGTTATTGGTGAGATAATTTTGTGTTTCATCTATTTTATGGGGAGTTCTATACACTGTAACTGGTTAATATATAAGTACCAATGGTTATCCAAGAATATCCATCACATTAATAAATATCCAGTATTAAACTCATATAAAAAATTACATATGCGATAAGCCCGCCTTTTGGTACTCTCTGTAGAAATTTAGTTGTATACTACATATTTGGATACCAATAAAGTTTAAATTTATTATTTATTCAAGCATATTTTATATCATTCACTGTAAATTATTAAAGGGTACCTATCCTACGCAACTCCAAGTTAAGGTGTTCTTCGCTCCACTGGATAATCTTTTAAAACATTAATGTTGTTGACCGAAGGTACTTGTTGGAAGTCCATTTCAAGATAATTGAAAAAAACACAATATGTAGTTAACTTCCAAATGACTTTATTAACTTCGCGTACTAGTATTCGGAGACTCTCGTCTCCATCATCAGGCGATTAGTAAAAAAGTAAAATAAGATACAGAGACAAACAGTATTTATAGGATTTGAACAAAAGAAAGTTGGGAGAAGCCCGTGTTGATAAGAAAGTAATTACAATTCATTGATGAAAAACTATTGGAAAATGAACCGCTGTGGACGGATTCACGAGAGAATAATTTAAGAAAAATACTTATAAATATCTAACTTCTCCGGTATTTACCTTATTGCGAAATGGGGAAACCACAGAAAACCCAAATCAGAGAAGAGCAAAAATGCTAGATTATTAACTAAAATTTAAGTTTCTTAAGGTAGGTACATGTGAATCAATTATTAATAGAAAAAGAAAGTATTACTTATAAAAATTAACAATATGATTTAGCTCAATAAGTACAGTGACTTTAACAATGTAATAATGATGTGAGATATTTGATTTATAAAAACAAAACGATTATTCTAATGATGTTTGAAGAAATGTAGTGTACAGGTAAGGTGCTGAGTTGAAGTAGGCAGATCGATGGTTGATGACCCCCAACAGCAAATTAACTGTAAACAAGGAAAACAAAGGCAGTAATATTCTTTTTATAATATTATATTGTTATATTTTTCAAAAGGCTTTGATTATTGTATCGGAATCACCGAGGATAAACATGTGTTACTTAGGGAATAAAGATGAATCATGCCGTTATAATGATTATTTTTATTAAAAATTATCAAAAAATTACAAGAACCAACAAGTACAATATTCTATGTCGTTATGAGATTAGGGATGATTTATGACTTGAAAAATAATTACAAAGGTTTAAGTAAAGGAGAGTATCCTAAGTCAATTTGTTCGTTTAAAATATTAATACTATTATCGTTTTTCAATCTATTGATTTCTAGAGCTTCGAGTTTATCTAATTTTTTACTTTTTATATCTTTATGCAGTAGTTTTATACCTGAGTTAAGATCAAATGTATGATTACAACTATTTAGGTGTTCAGCAAAATTAGTTTTGTTATTATTTAATCTAAAACTAGCCATATGTTCATTGATTCTAGTTTTTAAAGACCTACCTGTTTGACCTATATAAGCACTTGGACAGTTATTACAATCTAACCGGTAAATTCCACTATTGTCTAAAAATTCAATTTTATCTTTATTTTTAACAAGCATTGATTTAAGGGACTTTTTATTACAGTAAGCTACATTTTTCTTTTTATCTTTTTTGATAATTTTACCAATCTTTTGACTAAACCCCTGAACATAACTTAATTTTACCCATTTATTACTTTTATTTGCATTATCTATAGACAGACCGGGAGCAATTGATTTTAAGAAAAGGTTACGTTGTTTTTTATATAGCAGTTTGTCAACAATTGTATCATCATAGCCGTTATTGATTGCCAAAAGCTTAATCAAATTCAATTCTTTGCTGAAATTAAGAGGAGAAAGTGGTACATTTAATAATCTATGCAACATCGAATGAAAAACAGATAATTTATGTGAAATATGATGTTGAGAAGAAGAGTGAATTATATTATCACTAAACGTATCTTTTCTATAAATATCGAATTCAATAGTTTTTCATCAATGAATTGTAATTACTTTCTTATCAACACGGGCTTCTCCCAACTTTCTTTTGTTCAAATCCTATAAATACTGTTTGTCTCTGTATCTTATTTTACTTTTTTACTAATCGCCTGATGATGGAGACGAGAGTCTCCGAATACTAGTACGCGAAGTTAATAAAGTCATTTGGAAGTTAACTACATATTGTGTTTTTTTCAATTATCTTGGATAATCTTTTGTATACAGCGACCTCTCAAACATCTTATAAAGTTTTGTACTTTGAGGGAATCAAGTGTTGAAAATGATTCCACCTCTACCCAGCGCTTGTATTGTAAATCCTACACCATTGACACAAAAAATACAATTTAAAATGTTTTTTTTTTAGGAGAAGCAAATGTTTTACAAAACTTTACAGTGAATGATGGAAAGAAAAAAGTATTTGTAGCTGGATGTCGTTGTGTTCGTGGTTCCCTGAAGAAAGCAGCATTGTACCGTGTTATCAGATCTAGAGAAATTATATATGAAGGTATGAATATTTTTTTACATGTACCTATTGCATTTAATGCTATTATGAATTTTAAGTGCTGATTGTAGTATGTATAACAAACTGTTGTATGTATATATATCGCCACTCAATAATTAAATTGAGCAGTTAATGAATGAAATGCCGGCATTCAATTGAATGGTCAACCTTTTGTTAAATCACAATGACATGCCATTCAAAATGTTCAACATTCCGCCAGATCGAAACTAGCCCGATTATTGAAATTTGCTTTCTTGATTTGGCACTGTGATATGTAAATGTTGTGTTAAACAACCTGGCTAGACCTCTCTTAGCCATTCAATTGAATAAATGTTGCATTGAACAATCAGGCTAGACCTCTGTTAGCCATTCAATTGAATAAATGTTGCATTGAACAATCAGGCTAGACCTCTGTTAGCTATTCAATTGAATAAATGTTGCATTGAACGATCAGGCTAGACCTCTGTTAGCCATTCAATTGAATGCTGGCGTTTAACTAACTGCCCAGGTTAACTGGAAAATTGAATGATATGCCGGTGACTACATACATAATACATTTTTATTGAGCTAGGTATTTGATAAAATTTCTACATTAATATTTTTTAGGAACACTGGACTCCATGAGACACCTAAAGAATGAAGTAGAAACTATTAAAAAGGATATAGAATGTGGATTAAAATTTGTTGATAATACTGAAGAGTTTAAACCAGGGGACACGATTATCTGTTACGAACTCGTAGACGTAAAACACGATACAGACTGGAGTCCGCCCGGATTTTAAATGTGATATTTTGTTTTTGATGTCAGAATTAGAGTATTTTTAAGGATAATTAATATTCAAATAAATATGTATTCAAAACTTGGACATTTTACTTTATAAAACAAACCAAATACAAACAAAAATATGCTTTCCTCCATTGTAGCAAGGTATATTTCATAATCTTCTGTAAATAAATAAAGTGTGTCACATGAGAAAGCAATTTTTAAAGTAGAACCGACTCACCGAGCACCTTCGTTAAAACCAATCAATGACAATTTTCAGGACAATTGAAGACATCACTCTTCCAACATAATTTCCCGCATTCTTGATATGAATGTAACATTAAATGGTGCCGAATCATCCAATATACATACATGACATGTCTGCTAATTAGGTTTCTCAATTTATATACCAAAAACAAATGAAAATATAGAACAAGAACACTTGTTTTTAATCTTAAGTTCCGATTTGGCATGTTATACTAGTTCGTCGGTAGCCTGGAGGTAGAGTCTCGGCCTCGTGAACATGGGGTCTGTGGTTCGATACCAGGTGCCGGCAAGCTCCCCTTTCACGACACAAGCTTTTAGTAGCTTACTGTGAAAGGTGTATAAGGTTGTATTTGGGTTTATAACAAAAACCCAGATATATCTTTTATAAAAAAAAAGATGCCTCCTTTTGGTTATTCAAAACTGTGTGGAATTAGTAGAATAGTAAAATTTTCCTCAATCTTCTTCTCAAAGTGCCATGTCAGGTCCCCCCGACGTCGGCTATCACCCTGGCGTAGGCCTCTCTGTCCTGTGCCAGCCGGAACAACTCCTCCACCCTCCGAACAATTAATATAAAATAAGGAACAGTTTAGCTTTTCAATTTATCACTGGAAAAACGTTATATTTAGAATATATTTTGTTTTATAGATGAACTTACAATAATTTAATATCAAAAAATTAATGAAGGAGAGTCAAATGTAATTTTTTTTAGATATTTCATAATCAATGTTAATTTTTATGAAATATCCATTTTCAGCTTTGTGGATGAGAAGAAGTTGGACATTGGTAGTATTTTCTTTATTTTTTTCTAGATCTTTACTCCTGAAGTTTTTTTTATAGTTTTTACAGTTTTGTAAAAATGACAAATTGGATGATCAATTATATAATATGCTTTAAGTGTTTTTATAATTATTATGCCTAGAACAGTTATTACTAAAGAAAAGTAAAACTTTTTTCAGATAATATATGGGTATATCATACAGTTGATTTTTACAATTTTGATATAATTATCCAATAACAGATGATGTGGTGAGTGAGGAAATTGAATCAGATGTGAAATTTCAAAATTTATTGCTTTTTTGGTAGGGTTCGTATGCTCTTGATTCAAAAATTAAAAACAAATTCGATGTTACGCCATAGACGGTGTAACTAGCCTCCACAATGCCTTATGATTCATAAAATTTTGCAAGTTGTGCATTTTTTTGAAAGACAAAAGATGATATTAATAATGTAAATTATTATTATCCTCATCTTTAATGTTCTTTTTTACTTTTCAGTAATTTATAATATTATAATAATTTTATTTTAATAATAATAATGTGGGTAAGGCTCAACATTACTTATAAATGATTGACAAAACTCGGTTCACATGTTGAATATTATTTTACTGATAAAACCGCCCTTAAATTTTCTTTCCCTTTCACCACACAAGCTTTTAGCTTAATGTAAAAGGTGTATAAGGTTGTAATTGTAATTACAAAAATCCAGATACATCATTAAAAAAAAGCAGCAATCAGATTGTTTCACTTAGGATGATTATTCAGAGCGTCAGGGGCAAAGCTGTTCATCGGAAGTGAACACGTCTTCTCAAATGTAATCATCTTATGCTTTCACTGCCATGTCAATACTTGCGGTTATATTGCATTCGTAAAAACAATTAAAGAAAAAAATAAATAAAAAATAACAAAAATTTAAAATTGAAACAAATTAACAAAATTTTAGTAAGTCTGTGCATGATTCTGACTTTCAATACTAATTCATAGAGAAATAACTTGTTTATTGTCTTTTCAATGAAAGGACCTTTCATCGAAATTACATCGAGTGGTGATCGCCTTTATCTGTTATCAGTAGTGAACACTATAGATGAAACGTCTATTCCAGTGGTTCCCAAAGAAAAATTTACAATCTTGGGACCCGCCTTTAAGCTTTTTTTCTCCAAACATTGGTCCAACAACATTTTTTATTCATGTCTTATACGGTAGTGAATCGTCCATTAGGTCCACTCAATAAATTAAAGCGGTCTTATTTCCCCCTTGAATGGTATATCTATCTACCTAAAGGAAGAAACAAAAGTAGCCAGCATAATTAACTTAAAATAAAGACATTTTATGCCAAACAAATAAAAAAAAAATGATAAAATATTGTTGAACACAAAGATGAAGGCACTTTTTATTAGTTTTGGTGATCTAACAAACGAAAACCATAAAATCATTCATAATTTTAGTAAAACTGATACTTTTTTCTTAAATAATAAAATCTTTAGGTATTATAATTATTTTTTATTTTCTTATTATCTTTTCATAAGACTCTAAATTATTATGTGGACACTGTACTTTAGCATAGAGCGGAGAATGAAGGCTATTTTTAAAACTCAAATTTAATTGTTGTTAAGTGATGTAAAATAAATCTTGTAGGTAATTGTTTTTAAAATACAAGGAACTTAACTTCTAAAGTGAGAGTACACTGGGTTTTTCTCAAAATAATAAATAATTTCGAGCCTTTTACCCGTGTATTTTATTTGTTACTTGGCTATGGTTGTCTGTGCGTTTCTTTAGTTTATGGAAATTATTTGGCTACCGATTGTCAAAATTACTATGATAGGGCGGTCTGTATTATGTGATTTAATGAAATTTATTAATTTACGCTCTATATTAATGTTATTAATGCGTTGTGAAATATGAGAGAGTCCTCTGTGAAGTTTTTAAAATAGACGTGGCCGCGCTATAATCATAGTGTTAGATAAATGTGAAAGTGTTTTCTGATGTTTGAGTAAAGTGCTATATTGTTCTGATGTGTTTAAACAGGGTAAAGGTGATATTTCGTTACAGAAAATGGCTCTACAAGGAGAGGGCGGTGGGAAGGAGGATTTAAAGACACAATTTGTAACACGAGAAGGCACTTACAGGCTGATGACGCTGTCTGAATACTCCCGTCCCAATAGAGTCGGTTACACCAATAGCCAGGGCTCATCCCAGGTACGAGTCTCCTTGGTGTCCCTGCCTGCCTGCTCCCCGGGAACAGGCACAGGGACAGATTCTTCGGCAAGGCAAGACAATGATAGGATATGTTTCAATTACGGAAAAGAGCTATATGTTTATGTCTACAAAGGTGTCAAAAAGGTATGTCATTCCTTAACCTAATTAGTAATGCTTTATTGCATCCCTTTTTCCCCGCGTAACAGTTGCTTCCTAAGTCATGGATAGTGTAAAATATCTTAATAATGTATCAATTCATAAATATTTTAGATTAATAATAAGATTTTGTATGTATGCAATGCATAGTGATACTGTATACATAGTGGATGTACATACATAGTCATAATCCATGTTGTGTCGTAAAGATTTGTTAGGCATGATTAAATTACCAAATAAAACTTAATTAAATGGATTGAAATGTATATTATAATATAGCAATATATGGTAAGCACTTGGGATGGCTCACGTGAACAATGTGTAAATATAGTGAGTGTACTGATTACTGCTGTACATAACCTACAACGTGTATATTCTATATGAATACATTATTTATAATCCTCCCTGTAATGTGATTACTTTTGTTATATTGAAAATAACTCTCACCTAATTGCACATATTTTATTATTTTTGTATTTATAATCTCATGATCAATATAAGTTAGAGAATTTCATGTATGTACTCATATTTTATTACATTTGTTTAGGACCGTTCTGATAAAATAGTTATTCTTTTATCCCTTATACTCTATTATTTCAAGTGACTTTCTTCAAGAAGAAATTTGTTGCTAAATTATTTTAACACATGAATAAAACTGTACATATTTGGGTTAATTGGAAGAGGTTGCACCTTTGCGATAAAGATGCACTCTGCATATTGATTGTATATAATTTGAGTACATTTCTCTATAAAATTGTATGTATTGCGATCAGTGTACAAAGAATGAACATATAGTTTATTTTTTAATCATTTCTTGGGGGCTTTCAAATCACAAGGTGGGGTCAAGTTTGGAGTTTATAACATTGATGGTTTGGCTCAACGGTAAAAACAGTGGAAGATTCACCTCTATACTGCACATTCTTACTTACTTATACATTTTATTTGCCCAGAGGTTTATTCTTTGTGTAGTATGCTGTGGTAATAAATGTTTCTTTCAGTTAGGAGAGCTATAATTAGGTTTAAAACTTGTCATTGTGGTTTCACAATAAATCTATTGTTGATAGTTGAATGGTGTCTAGCAACAATATGTTAACCAAAATCAATTACAAACTGACATAATATCAATATTTTATATTGAGTTAACAGTTACAGTTTTATGTGCGTAGAGCTAAAAAACACATGGAGATGTTGCAAATTTGTTGATTATTTTTAATTGATTTGCCCACATTTTTTTTCCAAATCAAAAATATCTTTCTATAATTTCGATGCGGACATTGTTTTTTTTTTTTTGTTGGATCACACCATGTATTTATTATTGGAAAAAAATTGGTGAAACACAGTTAGTAAAAATAATCAATTTCTTTTTTTTTTTTTTTTTTGAAAAGATGTATCTGGGTTTTTGTTATAAACATAAAAACATTTTTCACAGTCAGCTTAAAGCTTGTGTCGTGAAAGAGTTCACTGGTAGCTGGGATAGAATTGCGTACCATTTGTGCATGAGGCCGAGACTGTACCTCCAAGTTACCGACGAATATGATAGCAAAATTGTTATTTTATCACCACGAGGTGATACATAATATATGAGAAAATTTAATATCATAAATCTCTAACTGTATATTTTATTTATTAATTGCAGGCATCAGACCTCAAGAATCCGATAGATAAAAGGTTATACAAAGGCATCAATCCGACTTGTCATGACTTCAACACAGTGACACCCACACAGGACTATGTGTCACTAGTGATTGGATTCTCCAATGGCCTCATACAGATAATAGACCCCATCAAAAAGGAAATATCTAAACTGTACAATGAGGAAGTAAGTACTTGCTAACAACAGGTCACACTGTTAATTGCTTATATTGAACCTGAGGTCGCACACACACACACACACCCTCACACACACACACACACACACACATTACATCACATCACATCAGGGGCTCGCAACATTTATTCATGTATTATAATTATATCTGCAACAGATAATATCTATTTATTAATCTTCTTTCTTCTAGATTACCATTTGAAATTGTCACATATATTATTTTATTTAATTGTTTTCTTTCAATTCTGTCCGGTCTAAATATTTCTACTACTACTACTACTATACCATCACGGCATATCCCACAAATGGGGTAGCCAGCAGACCAGCTGCATGTAAGAAACATGCAAACTGTCCTCTTCGTGCCAATATAAAATCCATAAACAGTAGGGAACAATTCCAATCATTCTCCATACAATATCGTACTTTAATTATTCATTCACTTAAGGGCAATATAATGTATTTTGGAAATGATTGACACACACCTACACTACGTAGCACTATGTTGCTGTTCATGTATTTGGGTTATTAATAGATGTTTTCCACTAACGTGTGTCATGTGAATATTAATTACATTGTGTTAATATTATTATTATCTTACATAGGAGATGTCATTTCAAGAGTTGGGTGTTTAATATGTCTATAATATTATGTAGGGTATATAGTAAATAGTTGACCTATTTACAGGCTTTGCAATATTTTTGTATATTTGCACATTGTGATCTTATGTTGTGAATAAAAGGAGAGTTAATTAGTTGAGATGGTTTCAACGTCTATAGTGAATGAATGATGAAGTGCAAAGAAAATATGTGCTAGAAAGAATAGAAAGAATAGATATGAGGTTTTTTTTTTGAGGAATAGATGGAAGAAATTTATTCAAACGGGCGACCGAAAAAACAAATGGTCGACTAACGATGAACTGACTATAATACTATTTGTGTGATAGAAAAATTGTTGGTGACTAATGTGGTGACTCTAGTGTCAAAAAGCTGCAAAAATGTGCCATAATTATTCTAGACGACAAATATTAACTAAGCGATGATTACATGCCTATATCAGAGTTCGTCGTTAGCCTGGAGGTAGAGTCTCGGCCTCGTGAACAAGGGGTCCGTGGTTCGATACCAGGTGCCGACAAACTCCCCTTTCACGACACAAGCTTTTATTAGCTTACTGTGAAAGGTGTGTAAGGTTGTATTTGGGTTTATAACAAAACCCAGATACTTATATCTATTTTATTTAAAAAAAATATCAAGTGAAAATACCAAGATATATAGGTCAGATAAACTTTTATTCTTAAATTTAGCGAAACAATACTGACAGTATTATTATTGACAAAACATTAAAAATTACTTGAAACTGATACATAGTTAATCTTTCAAAAATAGATGATACAATTTTGTTACTTAAATAGTTAATAGGCGCACAAAATGTATAAGTGGTCGCTCACATTAGTGTAATGTTGTCGCTCAGTTAACAATTCTGTTGGCTTATTTCCGTATTTTTTGTAACCTTAAATGAAAAATTTCAGTTTGGGGTTTTGTCTTTAATGTCATGGTTTCATATTTTTCCAAAAGCTATTTTGATACATCAAGAATTTATGATCAGAGTTTTTCTTTTTTCTCAAAATATACTTAATTAAAGTTTTATATTTCATATGTATATTATTCTTTGCTTCGTATTATTATTATGCAAAAAAGTAATAATAATCTGTGTAAAATGTACAGAGAAAATATTAAAAATATTTTCATGTTCTACGACTGAATTGAAACGTACAGTAAAGTTGTTGAGGTTTGTTATTTTATCAAATCATATAATGAATAATATGGAGTTTTATGATAGGAAGTTACAAGTACCTTTGACAACCTAGATAATGCAATGTTTATGTAAAACAATTTTTTGCTGATAAGAAATAATATCCACGCACATGAGATTTTTTATTATAGTGTTAGATTATCTAATATAAACATTCTTCATATTTAATTACGTAATTTGCACTCTCATTCAAATTAATAATAATCTTGATTATTATTAAATTAATTTGTATACAATGTGATGCATATTGAAATGATATTAATTTTGGTTGTATGTATATTTTACAGAGACTTATCGATAAAACACGAGTAATGTGCATACGATGGGTGCCTGGCTCATGCAACCTGTTTGTGGTGGCTCACGCATCTGGCCAACTCTATGTCTATAATGAAGAGTTGGGATGTGGCCCAGCTGGCCCACACTACCAGCCTTTCAAACAGGGAGAGGGCTATGCTATCCATACCTGTAAAACCAAATCAACTAGAAATCCTCTCTACCGTTGGGTAATTGGACAAGAAGGATGTTGTATTAATGAATTTGCCTTTTCCCCTTGTGGAGCGCATTTGGCTGTTGTATCACAAGATGGATTTCTCAGAGTGTTTCATTATGATACCATGGAGCTCATCGGACATGCTAGATCTTATTTCGGTGGTTTTCTATGTGTGTGTTGGTCTCCTGACGGACGATACATTGTAGTGGGAGGTGAGGATGATCTAGTGACTATTTGGTCTTTCCACGAGAGCAGAGTAGTAGCAAGGTGTGAGGGACACAAGTCATGGGTCTCAGTTGTGGCCTTTGATCCGTACATGTCTTCTATAGCAGAGCCAGAGGCGACAACATCAACAGGATCTGATGAGGAATTGAGGCCTGGACACAAAGACTTACCCGGAGTGTGCTATAGGCTGGGGAGCGTCTCGCAGGATACACAGCTTTGCCTCTGGGACATTACAGAAGACATTCTCCGTCCACCCAAAAGTAGGATATCAGCTCACATAATCACTAACGTGAATCCCTCCTCACCTAACGGAGCCCTGGGGAAGCCTCCAACTAAATGTCTTAAAAATAATAAAATAGGTACGAAAGTGAGTGATACTGGGACTGCTAGTCGATCGTCACAAACGTCTATAAGCAATAAAATAGTTGTAGATAATACTGGTTCAAATAATAGTGAGTCTAAAAATGTTAGTAAGGGAATTAAAGTAAATAATGTGACAACATTAAATATAACAGTTGGCGGGAAGAGTCCACCGCAGAATGAAGCTGTGACTCTCAGTTCAGTGACACAGCGGCTAGCGGGGTTCTCATTCGGAGAGAGGAAAGATAACTCTCATAGGAGGAACTTTAGTTTGACATCAAAAAGTGGTAATTCCAATAACGATAGTAAAAATAGTTCTATATCTAATTCTGTGGCGCTTAGAGTAAAAAATTCAGTGGTCGGTAGTAGTAATAGCTGGAGTGGGAACAGTTCCAAGGCCAACTGGTGTGATCCCATGAGGTTAATAGGGACACCGGCGTGTCCCAGGCTTGATGAGTGCCCCAGACTAGAACCCACAGTTTGCAAGAAAGTGGCGCACGAAAGGCTCACGGCTTTGGTGTTCCGAGAGGACTGCATTCTCATAGCATGTCAAGACGGGGGGGTGTATACGTGGGCCAGACCGGGCCTCCCGCCTCCCGATACCACAGACAACTCTCATCTATTCGAGAGGGACAGACACTTTGAACGGATAGACATGGTGGACTGACATGTAGCCAATGTTTAAGTTATTATTTTCTTTTTATTATTAATATTATTATCATTGTTGATCTTTATTGATTGTTTTCATTTTCAGTTCGTTTGTTGATAATCAAAACGAAAAAAAATAATGTTGCGTTCTAAATATATTATTGTATAGTATTTTATTATTATTATTGACGATGCCAGAGTTAAATTATATTATTATTATATTATTAGGATGATTATTGGATTATTATTATTTTATAGATAGAAACTATTAAGATATATAATATATATTATATTGCTACGTATATATTATGTGTACATGTATACACCAACCTGATGTACAAACATATATTACATAAAACTTCTGTATATTGTCAGACTCCACACTCCTTTTTATGTCTATTTGAAACTGGACAAAACATCCATTGAAACTACTCAATTGCATTATCAACTAGTTTCAAAGTATTTATAACAAGTTTCATTTAGATGTCTAAAGGACTTTTTTATGTGAAACATCTGTAAATTTTCATTTACAGTTTTGTTTTTATTTATTTATTATTGGACAATATTAAAGTGTCATTTACGTGCAAAAGCACCTCAAGGACACTGTACAATTCATAAATTCTAGGACATTACATCCACGTCATATATTTTGTTTGTGAATAATGCCACTTTGCAGTTTTATGTTACAAAGTAGTCAATGTATATGACAATGTTACTTATGTAACGATTATACACAAAAAAAAATACTGCTGATTACAAACATTTGCGAGTGTACACGTTACGTAAGACATTAAATTTCAATTCAGTGATAATGAAATAAGCAACCCTAATTTTCTTATGGCATCTAGAGAAGGATCTGCATATTTATTAGATATGGTTAGTTTCCTCACTTAGGGGATGTATCTTGACATCAGACTCACAAACTATTTTGTAATGTAAATTACAAAAAAAAAATCTTTTTTTTAATTAGTCATACTTGATGACCATTCGATTTGAGACATTCATAGCATTTAAATGTATGCATACTTTTTCGATTGTCATGTCAGCATATTATTGAAAATGTATCAGATTTTGAATTGAACAACAGTTCATAACTGAAAATGATGCCAGTAGTAACATTGTAATCTCAATATTAATTCATTGAAAATCAAAGTCAATGTTCTTTAAAAGCAAATTGTTTGGCTAGAAAAAAATTCAGCCAATTAAAATGTTCTTATAAAAAGTACTTGAAAATATAAATGATGTTTCATATATTTTTGATATTAAATGGAGGAGAAATGTATCAATAATTTTTATTCATTTTTATATCTGCAAAACCAAACACATTTTTGTTCCACTGTTTTCATTGTCTTGAGGGAGAGACTTTATTCATCTCATCATCAATTTTTGCCTCAAATGTTCAAAGTATCTCTACTTATAATAATAAAAGTCCAAACTTACCTGAATCAGGTATATTATGTATCATATTGAGTGCCAATATTGTAGCTGTTTGCTGCTTAAATGTTTATTTAATTTTGTTGCTGGTTTCACTGGTTAGTAATCAAGTTGTGTTTTGTGTTTACTTGTATATTAATACATTTTTTTCATACAACAATTATATTACTTTTATTTGTTTAATCTTAGTATCTTGTTCACGGCACATAGAAACTAACTGTGCATTTCAATACAGACAGAATCTACAGACAACCCACTTGTGGGGAATGTCTTGATGTTTTGGTAGACATTGAATTTTAGTCTGAATATTCGATGGCTTAGAGCACAGATGTTGTAAGTGCAGTTTTCATAGTTTTGAGATAATCAAAGTTAAAAGTTTGAGATGCCATACCACTTAGTACTTACCACATATAGTTTTCGTTAAATATCTCGTCAATGACACAGAGTTTCGCAATAATATTCCTACAGAACATACTTCAGATGATGTAGATTCGCATGCATATAATAACTCATTTTCGGTAAAAACTGCACTTACAACATCTGTGCTCTAAGCCATTGTATATTGTATCAAAAGGCTAAACTCTGGTTATGTTTACAAGATAAATAATTCTAATTACAACTTCAAAAACCCCGATTACAAGTTGAATGTACCTAATAATAATAAAAACTTTAATATCAACTGTTTACTTGTAATATTTTTATTCTAATCTCATATCTTCTGTATGGACAAAATAGTCTTGCATGCATTTATCATTTTCATTGCTTCAATAATTTTGCAATTCCAAATCGTTTATTAGCATGCATTGAATTATGTTAACAAAATGCATCCTAAAATATTAGAATAATAGATAGGTGTCTTTATGTTCTGTTTTAATATAGCTCTTTATTTTGTATTGATTTGAATGCAACTATTTCTCGTCCTTTTAATATCAATCGGGAGTCTTGTATTGGTGGAAATATTTAATAGTTTCACACTGACACACCATATTATGTATTACACTATGATACGATATATAAATATAGAAAAATCACTCGCATGTTAGAAACAATATGTGTAAAGGTTGCCATTTTAGTTTCATACATAAAATGTTTGTTTCGTAATTCATTTATAAACTGTTTTCCATTTTTAGATTTGTTTGACATAAATTTAAATATTGATAACACAAGATGCTAAAATCTCTTCATTATTAATTAATGTTAAAATGGAGTTTGGTATTGTGCATTATTAGTTATCAAGTATTGCTGTAAACATGTCCATATTTGTCAAATAACTCTTTCAAAATATTGATTGCACTCACAGAGTTACGGAGTAAATTTGTGGAAAATAAATTGACCTTCTTCTATTCTATTCTTCTCAAGACCATTTACTCGTTTGCAAGTGATTTAGGATTTTTTTTTTTTTAAAAAAGATATATCTGGGTTTTGTTATAAACCCAAATACAACCTTATACACCTTTCACAGTAAGCTAAAAGCTTGTGTCGTAAAAGGGGAATTTGCCGGCACCTGGGATCGAACCCCGGACCCCTTATTCACAAGGCCGAGACTCTACCGACGAAATTGACCTTCAATTCCTATAATCATAAAAATACTTGTTTTCTGATTTCAAATTTTTCAGCAATCGGGTATCGAAAATTGGAGTTATTTGTTCAGAAGTGTAGATGTTAATCATTTTTGAAGATTTAAACCTTTTTAGATGAATCATTCCCATTGTTTGAATTCCAAAAACGAACAGAAAAATGAGTTCATTCCGAGAATTGAGCCCACGATCACTTGCTTACAAGGCAAGTGAGTAGATCACTAGTCCACCATATTAAAATAGGTATTCATTGATGGGAATGATTTATCTAGAATGTTTTGAATCCAAAAATGATTATAAAGTACTTGTATAAATCTGCATAATGGATAAATCTAATTAAAAGTTGAAAATGCACTAAACACAGTTAATATTGTTAATTCACAATATTTGGTGGAAATTCTTGTAAAAGTATTAAAAATAAAACACTTTATATTTAGTACTGTGATTTTATTAATCGCGAGCCGGCGTTCAAGAGCTTCCGTTCTCATCATCAGCCTAGCGTAAAGATGGTGATGAAAACGGAAGCTGTCGAAAGCCAGCTTGCGATGAATAAAGTCACCATTGAAATACTAAATATAAAAAGTGTTAAATATTTAATACTTTAACAATAAATTCATTTTGATTTGGATTACTACTATTTCTTCAGAAATATTTTAATTTGAAACAAGCTATAAAAAATCAGAATTGTTGAACATTGTTATAAAAATCAAAATTGTTCAGAGCAATCCAGTATTCATTTTTAATTTATATGAAATCTGAACTTCATTCATAGAATCAAATAGGTATTTATTGTAAATATAGCTTATTGTATGATTTTTAATATAAAGCACATATTGTTTCTCTACAGCGAGGGTTCTGCTTGAAAGAGGTTAGTCGTGTGACAATTGTAATGATTATTAAAATAATGAAGATAATAATAATACAGTACACAATATTGTCTATCGGCTTTAATTCTCTTACTGCAGTATCATTCCATGTGATTTTATACTACTACTATGGTTCTAAAATATTAATAAACATTTGCTCACAATATATAGACACATGCCTTTTAATTATGTCCTCACTGTTTTTTTATCCGCAGTATAAATGTCAAAATTTTAAGTTTTATATCCTATGATTTTAACCAAACATGAAACTATTGAGTGTACCAGAATTGTTGCAGTCAGTGTTGGAGGAAACCAGTCAATGCAATACAAAGAATGAGTTACAAGTAAATAGAGGCCCAGTTGTGAGAGTCCAAGGAAGTTGCTTTCAAGTCTTGGGATAATCTTTGAATAACTCGAGTACCTACATTACATAATATTAAGTGGGCCTTGCATTCACCAGAATGCAAAGTATTCCAGATATCGGTATTTTTTTAAGTAAATTCTCTATTTTCTCACCATTACACATTCTTTCAACATAAACAGATCATCAGTATTTTACCTACGCGTGATACACTGCTAATAGATATTGAAGCAACTGGATAAGTTGAAAGATAAAATATATATGCGAGTTGCAATCCATTGGATTGGTCTGCAACGAATTTCGTCTCCATACCTTCCTATTTTCTGCTAGTCTATTCTACAAAAAATGCGCCACGGTTCGTGTCCTTCTTCACTCGGCCCACACAAGTGTCACTAGATCGGCCTCTTACCATTTTTGCCCTTTATGATGGGGATGAGCAGGGGCCTAAAATGGCCACATTGAGCAATTCATCTACAGATGATTCATTTGCCAGCAGATCCGTAGCAATCACTCTAATTTTCGTAAAATGGTCATGATTGTATGCGATTCACCTGCAATTCATTTCATCAAATGATTCATATTTGGTGAAATGTTGCCGTTAAATCGTTTTACAATTCCTAATATGATTCATATAAAATGGTCTTTTTAGCCCCCAGGTCTGGGTGCCTGATATTGTGTTCATCAAGTTACCTCGCACGGTTAGTTATCCAGTTAGTTGAAAGATATAGCTACACAAACTTGCATGAATGTTTTAGCACTGAGAAATATTTTAAAATAAAATACATTTTTCCATACATATTATTTAGTTTATTTACAGGGTTATTTCAAAAACACAAATCAAAAAGATTCATGGTCGTACATTATAAAAATAAAAAGCAAAAAACATTAAAAGTTGGTTTACATCTATTGTTCTTTACATCAAATAATAAATAACTATACCATTACAATAATAATAATAATATGTTATACAACACAATACACTCATGTGTAGCAGTAGTAGTAATAGGGTACAAGTATTTATCAATAAATATTATAACCAAACAGTCTGATATTTAAAATAATAAATACATACCCCCCCCCTCCCCCTACGTATCTTGCAATGCATCATCAACCACTGTTTTATCTTTTTATTTCTTAAAAAACAAACAACCCTAAAGATACTTTCTACGATTTCACCATACATATGTAATGATAATAATAATAATACAATGAGAAATGTAAAAAACAAAAGTAAAACAAATTTTATTCGTATCAAAGTGATCACTCAAAGAGACAGATTACATTTGCATACATTTTAAGGTGATATCTCACAAAAAAATTATTGACTCAAAAAATTAGGATGCTTCCCCAATGAGATTATCTCAAATGTAGACTCTTTAAAGAAAACTCCTGAAAACTATCATTAATCACAAATAAATACTGCCCAAAAATAAAAAGTATAAATCCAATTGTTGTGAACACAAATCGAAGTAACAAATTCAAATTTAGTAAAGAATTTGTTCAACGCAATCTGTCACTTGGCAAATGTTATGTTTATAATCAATGTTATTTTTATTTTAGTTTTGTGAATTTGCAACATGATGTTTGTGAAAATAATATTTATAACAATGATAGTAATACATAATAATAAAGATTTTTTTAAATATTTTATACAAGTTAATTATATGATAATAGATGAACTATCAAATTATTTTAATACAATATATAACAAGGTTTTCTTTTTTCATTTATTATATATATATATATAACTATCAACTTACTCAAATTGAGATGCGCGTTAAAAACTTTTACATTCTCTTTCCGTCCGAATAAAATAAACACGGAATTTTTAAAATCATTGTTCCTTAGAATTTAAAAACATTTAAAACGCACATCCAAAATACAATATGAAAAACATGGGCTATTTTAATATTATATTAATTAAATAAAAAACAAACATTTACAATTTAATTTACACACCAACAAACAATATTACAATAATTTATATCTTGCGATATGACACAATTAGGAATTACAATATGTTAATATACTCATTCCCCACGAAAAAAAAACATACATCAATAAGAATATAAAAACAAACAAAACTTTTAAGAAACAATTATTAATTAAATGTTATTGCTTTGTGACTAAAATTCATTTAGAATGTTAATTTATTAGTTAAAATAAAAACAACAGATTGGAAAAATGATTATCTGAACACAACTCATTATTTTTTAAACACTTTTCACCTAAATGTATAAATACATACATACATAAAATCGATAACGAGTTATTGCAAATTACCGAATCTTAAACCTTCAATTCATTTCTTGAGTGCTGTAGTTTCGTTTGAGTGGGTTTTTAAATTATAATGCGGACAAATTGACATTTTGAAAATATCTATAGTTTATCAAAATAGAAAACATAGCATTATTTACCCAAAGAAATGAAAGAACTAATTAAAGGAAGGAATAAAACACAAATGTTGATATCTTCATCTACACTACAAGTGAAGGTTAAACGAAAATGTATTTAACTAATTGTATTGAAAAATAAAATTATGTAAATTAGCTGTAAAATAAGAATATATATATGTATATATAAAAATTATAAAAATTTTAAAATCAATGATTTGTACAGAAAAAATCATTGAGTCAAAGTTTTTCAACAAAAATAATGAAATAGAACATTTAATGTAAAATGGAACCAAAACAAGAGTTAATATTTCTGCAGTGCGTGAGTTGAATACACGAAAATCACGCACGACCTGAATGACAAATACATATTGTTATTTACTAAGTATGTAGTATTATTACAGTAAAATATAAATATAGGAAAGGGTCCATCAATAAATAAATGCAAAAACTTTTTATTATTAATAATTGTTAAAATATATGTTAGTCCTGTTTTATATTTGCAATGCTGCAAGTTTCGTGTACGCACATAATGAATTTAGTAGTAATGACTATATGTCTCTCCACCGGACGCCTTCTGACAAGTGAAAGTACGATTAAAATATGGTTAGCATATTAAATATTCCAACCTGGTTTTTACAAGAAGATATTTATTATGTATAATATTAATACAAATTTGTCAATTTTTGACGAATGTACACGCACATGTTGAAAATATTATTTATTTTCATTAAAAATTCTAACTAATACTGCATTAGTCTTTAAAAAATTTCAACCTGCGACGATTATCTCAAGACATTTATCAGATATAAATTCAATTTTCGATGTTCTTCTCGACAAAGTTCAGATATATTTTACATTGATTATGAGTCGCGCACGATAATAATCGTTTGGTGCGTATTATCATTATTGAATAATTAATTGTTAACAAAATTTGTTTGTACCATTCTAAGACTATCAAATTTCCATTTTGGACACTTTTACTAATTATTTATTAAAACAAATTTTGAAAATAATAAATATTGTACTACAGAAGGGATGACACCACACCATAAGTCTAACTGACAAAGTACTATCTCTACTTGCTCCTAGGGTAGGAATAGAAATTTTGTCAATAAAACCATCATCTTTTTAATAAAAAGCTATCAGAAGCATTTACACATTCAGTTAATTTTAACCATTGACAATAATATTTTGCAAAAATCATTCAGATTGTTTGGTAGATAGAAATGGATTTGATTTTCACCATATTACTCTCTATGGATTTACAGACTGAACGTATTTAAGCTGCAATAGCCGATTTTTCATGTAGGTTTATGGTGTGTGGCGTCATAATAGCTGGATCATTGACACAGTAACTTGACGATACTCTCCATGTCATGGTCTTGTTCATCTTCACCAAGTGGCTGTGGAACGCTGGCGTCCTGTTGCCCGTCTGCCGCTGTTGGGGCTGATGCCGAAGACGATGGCGGTGGAGGAGTGTCGGCCATTGCACTGAAAGGTGTATCTAATTCCTCTAAGCCAGGTGGACATGGCAATTTTGCTAGTTCTTCACGAAGACTTCGATAATGACGCTGTGAAAATAAACAAAATACATGAAATATCTTACAAATGATGTGCCAAAAGGTCAATATAATTTCTTATATTTACCTTTTGACCAACAATTCCTAGTTACATCAAAGGCTTAAAAATGGGAAGTACATTGAGAAACAGTTGATGAAACTGTTATTAAATAATAAAATATAATACAGTGAAACCTCTATCTATCGTTTTTGAAGGGACCTATTGAAATAAACTATGGATGCGGGAAAACAATGAATGCGGGAGTATAGAAAAAATCACATTAATATGTATTTTAATGTTTAATATGTAGGTAGGTACACACGAGTATATAGGTTTTATAAAAATGATACATGTTTCAAAAGTTATAAATCAATTTGTTGAAATAAAAAATATAGTAACAAAATAAAAAAGAAAGCTGCATGGAGAGCAAAATCATACTTTATACTGTATGTAATCTTTCATCGTCATTTGCTTTTTTATTGTAGGTACCTACCTACTGACGTACTGTCATAAAAGACAGCAGACAGAATCAACAAACTGTTCTTTCTTTCTCGTTCGTTCTCCAATGTTTTGATATATAAATACGATTTTTTTGTGTAATTTAAACGGTCAATGCGATAAAATCATATAGAGAAACGATGGATGCGATATATTTTTACGTCTTTTGTATGAAACTAATTCGGAATTGTAAAAAAATAACGACAAATACGGGAAAACAATTATTCGAGGAACGATAGATAGAGGTTTCACTGTATATGTAATACAATCCAGATTTCTTTTTGTTTATGTGACTTTTAAAACCAGCAATATTGTAGCTAAGTGTGTGCATTATGTGAATAAATTATTTAGTAATATTTGTGTGTTGTCCCCACATACCTTTAAAGCTATGGCATTAACGCATATATTTCTATGTGTTCGTTTGTCTCCAGAGTGTAATTCTAATTCTGCTATCCATCCCTCAATCACAGAACATATCTCGTCACGTTTCAGCCAAAAGTGTGTTTGTATCACCTGCAAAAATATCCACCATGCATTATTACAAATAACTTAAGGCAATTTATAAATAAATTTATAACTACAGCAACTCATATAGAGTGTAGGCATGGATAGCTTTATGACAATTTAAGACCAATAAAAATCTCAAAATAGGAAGAAACTTAACATCAGTTTATCAATCAGTCATTTACATGTGTCAGTTTAAACAATAAACTGATACAATCAATGTGGCAATAGAACAATATAGCGATTTCAACAAAATTTTACTTAAAAAAAAGAAATATGACAATTTTGTTTTTCTCAAATTCTCAAATAAAACATAGGATGTTTGGTGTAAATGTTGATTAATTACAAACATTTATCTTTTAAAAAATGAATCGTGGAAAAACAAGACGTCCTAAAAGCAATCCTTCTATCATAAAATATCTCAAACTATTAATTATACAATATGGTTGTCTGTGAGATTTTTCTCTTTATTAAAATAGTTAAAAGTAAATCTGATGACCTGTTTAAAGCACGATGTTGGATTCTTGAGTTGTTCTAACATGGCCCATCGCACACAGGCTTGGTAGATGTTGGAGTTATACTCGAGGCTATGATGTGTGCCTCCAGGTGTTCCACGACTTCTCTCAAAGCCGGGCTCATTGAAATAAGGTTCTGGTACTAGGATTAAACTTTGTATTGATACTAAAACCTGTAAAAATAGAAACAAACAATAAATACAAATCTGATATTATCACCTTAGTTATTGCAGTTTACTCAAATCAGATTTACTAATATTTTAGATGAATTAGCAACAAGCCTCTCTTGAAATATATGTACATACTTACAAAAAAAAAGATACATTTTACACAAGACAAGAAAAAAGACAGAACATCTGTTGGCATTGTTTGTGTTAGCAAATGTGAACCAGACAATTATCACAGTTCAATCAAATGACGACAATTTGATTTTAAAAAAAAAATTGAAAACAATCTACTTGAGCAAACTTTCTAAAATATTAAAAAGTTTACCAATTTGATTTTACTTACTTGTAAAAAACTAGACGTCTGTGCATTCCACTGTTCTTCAGGTCTTCCATGCCAAGTGTTTAGCACAGAGAGACAAACTTTACCATCTAGATATAAGTTTGGATTGAATCTAACTGAGTGTCTCCCTGTAGTCTCCAAGTTGATGAGCATGGGAGTGTTGGGATAGTCTGCCGGAAAGTAAACATCTAATTCAAAGCATCCATTGGCATATGGTGTGTCCGACGGTCCAGTAATAAGAACCTGTAAAGTTAAAAGAAAATTTAGTAAAAAAAAAGTATGCAAAATGGGAGGAGTAATTGGGTAAAATAGGTTGAACATGTATCAAACAGGGAAGAATTCAAATGATATATGGGTGGAGTAATTCCAATAATCTTAAGATAATTTTTTGTATTTTTTTTATATGCTATATTTCATCTTTTAGTACTTAGTACATTTAATGCTATTCTGTAAAAACTTTCTACATCCCAAAATGACTCTTTTCATATTGAAGTGAAAGTTTTTCACGATCCTCTTCACACCCTCAAGAAATCTAAGCATTATGTTTCTACATAATACTCAAGTCCAATAAAAATAAACAAAAATAAATATGCAGTTTCCAATTATGTATTTAATATGAATCACATCCAAAATTCCTAAAAGGCATAGGATCGTTGTGATGGGCGATTTCAATGCCAAAGTAGGCAACGACCCACTAAACGGTCCTGGCGTAATGGGGGGGCATGGCATGGGGGTGCTAAATGACAACGGCTCCCGTCTTATAGAATACGCAACACTCCAAGGACTCCTTATTGGAGGAACACTGTTTCCTCACAAGGATATCCACAAATACACGTGGACCTCACCTGATGGACGTACCAGAAACCAAATTGACCATCTTTTGGTTAAGCCCCGAGACCGCTCTGATCTACAGGATGTCAGGACATTTCGTGGAGCGGACCTGAAAACGGATCATGAGCTCCTTGTCGGAGCCATGAAGCTAAGGTTCAATAAATTTGCAAGACCAGCTGCACCGCGAGTGTTTGACGTCTGTGGGTTGGGGAATATTCGGTCTCGCATGAAGTATGAGGCTGAGCTGCACCAAGGATTTGAACTCTCTCGGTATCTTTCCGATACTGACTCAGTAGTCGGCCTGGGAGGAGTTCCGGAGAGTAGTGAAGGCTGCAGCGGTTGCGTCCATTGGGTTCAAAGAGAGGAACAAACCACCATGGATGTCTATGGAGTCCTGGGGATATATTCAAGATCGCCAAAAAGTCAAGATACTCAGAGATGCTGAAAAGTCCCCTACGAAACTGGAGGCCCTAAGAAATTCGTACAGAGAGCTAGAGCGCCTGGTAAAGCACTCTGTGCGCAAAGACAGACGACGTGATGTCGAAGCCAAAATACAGCTTGCACAAACTGCCGCGGCCAGGAATGACTCGAAGACTCTCTTTGAAATTACCCGCATGTTGGGAGGAAGAGGTCAGAATAAGACTGCTGACTCAATTAATGATAGCAGTGGAAACCTGATCTCTGCCCCTGACTTAGTAAGAGGAAGATGGAGAGAACACTTTGAGTTCATTCTAAACCGACCGGACCCCTCCTCACCTTTTGATGTTGGCAATGAGGATAGCGACCTAGATATCCCACAGGTATCTGGGATAGCCGAAACCCCCCCAACACATGAGGAGATTGAGGCAGCTGTAAAAAGGCTAAAAAACAACAAGGCCCCAGGTGAAGATGGAATCCACGCAGAGCTCCTTAAGTATGGCATGAATGCGCTTATCCACCCACTGTACCATCTCTTTAACAAGGTGTGGAATGAGGAGCTCTGCCCGAAAGATTGGAGAAATGGATCCATCGTGACACTTTTCAAGAAGGGAAACCCACTGGAATGCGGAAATTACCGTGGCATCACACTACTTAGTGTGCCCGGTAAAGTTCTCTCACAAATCATATTGAGTCGCATTCAAAAACCAGTGCTGGCATCTCTGAGAAAGCAACAATGCGGGTTTGTACCTGGCAAGTCCTGTTCGGACGCAATTTTTTGTGCCAGATGTGTACTCCAACAGTCGCAAGAGTTCAACTCACCGCTTGCATGTTGCTTCATTGACTACGAAAAAGCTTTTGACAGCCCCCACAGACCAACCATATGGAAAATACTGGCCGCGTATGGCATCCCGCCCAAGGTGGTAACCATGATCAAAGCCCTGCATATGGACTCTGAATGTTCTGTCAGAACATCAAGTGGTCCAACTGACCACCACTGGAGTCCGGCAGGGCTGTATATTGGCACCTTTTATCTTTGCCATAATTATGGACTACCTGCTCAGAAAATCTATTCTGGGCCCTGGCGGTGTGCCTTTATCACAGCGTGAAAACAGTGAGACGTCTGTGGGAGTGCTGCACGATCTTGAATATGCGGATGATCTAGCCCTTTTTGATACATCTGTGGACGGATTACAGTGCAACGCTAATGCTCTTTATGAAAATTCCTTGCGCCTTGGCCTTCGTATCAACGCTGGTAAAACGGAGTACATATGTAATAGTACATGCACGAGTACTCACACCCCACTAATGGTTGGCAATTCCCAAATATCTCAGGTTAGTAAATTCAGGTACCTGGGAGCAACCATAACGCCAGAGGGTGATCTCCGGTCGGAATTACCAATCCGCATAGGAGTAGCTAGCGGGGCTTTCAACAACATGAACAAAGTTTGGAAGGCGTCTGGACTCAGCATCAGGACAAAATGTCGCTTGTTCAATGCGTGCATCATCCCAATCCTTCTATATGGCTGCGAGTCTTGGCACTTAACCAAGGCTCAAGAGCGGAAGATACTAAGCTTTGAAAACAAGTGTCTTAGAAGGATTTTGGATGTCAGATGGTATGAACATGTTACAAATGATGCTGTGCGCCGGCGCACCCAGCAGAGACCTGTAATCTTCGTAATACAAGAGAGACGATGGTCCTGGCTGGGACATGTTTTGAGAATGCCCAATGATAGTTGGCCAAAAAGAGCACTGTTTTTCCGTCCGCAGGGGTTCCGTCGGCCCGGGCGTCCCTCTTTCACAATACACCGTTCCTATGACAACGATATCAGAGCGCAAGGAATGTCGTGGGAAGAGGTGACGCAATTGGCACAGAGACGCTCTGAATGGAGGAGGCTGGTTTCTGCCCTGTGCTCCCGAGAGGAGCGTTGAGGGCGATGATGATGATGATTTAATATGAATTTTCTTTTATAATTGAATTATTATCAGTGTAAGTTTGACATTCAAACAAAGAAAAAACGTTTTTTTGTGTAGTTACAGACATAATTATATACACTTACTCAGAATTACTTTTGATTGTTTAAATAAGTGCATGAGATCTGATGGTATTAGCAGACAACAAAATGATGTTGTTTAAGTGGCATTATTATTTCCATCATTTTCAATAATCACTGGATAAACAACAAACAGGACGAGATAATACTTTATGTTTACCTTCATAATATCTAATCTATCCTGATCTGTCCTTACAAAGACAGAACTGCTATATGACAATGGTAGTGATGTGGAGAGTGTCACAGCCTCCTGTGCTAATCTCTTCATCCTAGCTGGGTGACATCTCTCACCGGCAGCACGCATTGAACTTTCAAAATGATATGGCACTGTGAATTTGTAACCATTATCTGGACACTCCGTGATCATCTCAAATGTTTCTGAAAAAAATGAACATAAATGGAATTATTGTCTTCTATCCACCCACACCATCTTCTATATACATGGGGTAGTCAGTGAACTCACGGGCATAAAACATATCGATACCTTAATTCGCAGATTGGGTAACTCCATTTTTTGACAAAATGACTTAATGATGCCATAATGTTGACTGTATTCCAACACACATGCTAGGTAAATTTGAAGAATCCAACGTTATTACAAATGCCCTAAAAAACACCTCAAGAAAATTGGGTAACTCCAATGTTAGTATTTACAACGCTGCAAATTGGGTAACTCCACCATTCTGTATGGAGACTTGCGAGAGATAGGTTGTGTATTAGGAATATTTTACAAAAAAGTGGTTTTGGATATCTTATCCTGTAAAAAAATGTTAGGTAACTGTAACCATAAATGTCAGCTTTATTTTCTTAAATTTTTTAAAGTTTTTTTTTTATAATTAGCTCCTTATGTGATGTAGTTAATATGTAAGGAACTCACATTTTAAATAATGCAACTATTGCAGGAGTTACTACGTGGAATTTAATTATTACTGGATATGTTTGCGCACAAATTTTGAAGCTGATTTACTAATATTGTTTTGTTTTTTAACATTTTTTAATAATATTATTATGTTATTATTTTTTAGTCAAATAAAAAATCTAGGTTTTAATACTTAAATAAACGACCTAATTTTTTGATATATTAGGATTTGTTGAATCATGATTAATTTTAAATAAGCTCAAATTCCGAAGAACTGAACGTGTATCTACATACATTACCTACTTATCATAAGTTTAATTTCTCGACCGACGGTTCTTGGTGGAAGTTCATATTAATAATTTTTAAAATGAAACATGATATATAGTTATTCCACTATTGACATTATTTATTTTGCGAGCCGGCTTTCAAGAGCTTCCGCTCTCATCGTCAGGCAAAAGTGAAATGTTTACTTATCATTTTATAGATGAATAGCAGACTAAAGACTATGGTTAAATTAGTAACTGAAAATTGAAGGAGTGAAGAAAATCGTATGAGTGAAACAAATCCCAGAAATCATGATTTTCTACAAATTTATCAAAGACAATTCGAACTTTTATAATGGAATTGGCCCATCATATTACTTGGTAGTGGTAATCTTGTAGAAATCCAAAATATAAATACCTACTGATGATAATAATTTAGATAATAATGCGACACAAGGGATATTGTTAGATGCACAGGCTAATGCTATTGATCATAATATTGAAACAGAGAAGGGCAGCATATGAGTCAACATCTCGTTAGTCCCATATTCAGAACATTCAGATTCTGATGAAAACTCTGAGACTTCTCTTGGAAAAAGGATGAATCATGGAGTAATAAAAATTTAAAAAATCAAAAAGAGGTGTGATAAACTCGCCCTCTGTATATTATTATTATTATTTATAAGATTACGGCTACCCGTCCCTTGTGGGACGATTTGTGCCAATTACAATATTTTTAGAATATAACATGTAATATTAATGCATTTACTTATAAAATAATAAAATTTCTTTTGGCGGATTTTAAAATCTTGAGATATACAGAGAGGGTATCAGTGTGCAAGAGGCAAGACACTTTGATCGGATACTGGACTTCAGCTATCTCATAATACAAGTCGTAAGAGTCTCTTATTGGGCAACCGACCTCTGTACATTGATCACACCTAATTTGAATGCATTTTTTTTATAAAATTGTATATATTGTGATCAATGTACAGTAAAGAATGAATGAATAAATAAATAAATTGCCTCAAAGGAAGAAAAGCCTTGGCCCAAAAAATATTGTCTGCTTAAATAATCTAAACGAGACTGAAAATATCTTCACGAAAATGGACTCAGGACTACCACGATTTCTAAAATAATGCTCCACACGAATTATTATTTTCACATTTTGTCACTCTTCATTATTTTTGTCTAGCTATCAACGAGTATATCTCTAAAGGTGCAACTTTTTTGTTCAACTATGTTCAACTCCGTGATACAGGATAGACGATGTTCCAGGCTGGGTAATATCCTGAAAAGGCTAATTGGCCAAAAAGAGCACCGGTCTTCCGTCCGCAAGGATTCGTCAGCCCGTGATTTCCCTCTTTCACAATACACCGTTCTTATAACGACAACAGCAGAGCGCAGGAAATATCGTAGAAAGAGGTGACGCAATTGGCGCAGAGTCGCACTGAATGGAGGAGGCTGGTTTCTGCCCTGTCCTGCCGAGATGAGCGTTGATGATGATGATGATGTTGAAGTATTTATCCTATATATATATGTATTACTTCAATTTAATTTGATTTTCATATAAAACACTTTAAAAATAACATTATTATGAGACCAAACAGTATACACTACTTATAGGCAAATTGGGTAACTCCATCAATTATAGCATTTATTTTACAAAATCTATCACAGAAAATTAGGTAACTCCAAAAAAAGGCTACAAAACCATTATAAACATAATTATGTCATGGTTATTGTGTTACGAACATGTATCTACACCATGTAGATATTTTAGAATAAGGAAAATAATAATAATAATATGCATAACAAAAATATTTAGTTTTTTGTCCGCCCTGTAAAGTAGCTATTTTGGAGTTACCCAATCTGCGAATTAAGGTATCGATATGCTCTCTCTGCATTTTCAGAAAAAAGAATATTGCCGAATTTCGGATCTCATTGCGAAACCTACACAATAGATTAGGTTCCCCACTCTTTTTTGTATGTGGAGTGTTTTACAAAAAGCAAATTTAGAATGGGTGGCATATGAAAATGTTGAATCTCTAATATGTCAAGTGTTGTGAACACTCTTGCCATTTACAAGAAATTTAAAAACTTGCAGGATGTTTTAGATAATTAGATGTGTAATACATACTTAAAAAAGTAAAATTGGGTAAAAAAATTAAATATGTACTTACCAAATTGTAACCTCCTCATCACCTCCAGATATCTGGCTTCTCTGGTGGCTGCAGAAGGAGCCCTGGGGATAGGTAGAGATAGAGCAGTGCCCTCATCGTTCAATCCCAATCTGGCTTGGACTAGAGCTGAAGTAGCCTGGAAACAGAATACGAATTGCGAGATTTTCAAAAATTTTGTGTAAATATAATAAAAACAAATACCTTTTTTTTTAATCTTGAGAACATCTAACTTACTCATCAAAAACACTACAGATAAAATACTAATACTACTACATCCTCTCTGTGCCAATAAAAAATTAAGGCATTCAGGATGGGTGGTAAACTTGATTGCTGAATTTAAGATTTACAATGTCACTCAAAAACTTGGGAGTGACATTTTAAATCTTAAATTCAGCAAAAGGGTGGGAGACCAATTCTCTATCGGGTGCTACACAGTTAATAAAATAATTTGAATTTTTGTTTTGCCTTTAATGTTCCTAGAGTTTATTTTTTACCTGTATATCTGGAATAAGCATCGCCAATCCTTCATCGTCCTCTCCACCATCACTGATTGTGTTGGCAGAGGTTACAGTACTGAATCTGTGACTGAAAGATGGCTTTCCATATATAGTCTTCTTATTCATCCTGCATAATAACAAAATCAAAAATATATATTAGATATAAATTAAAATGGTAAGTAGTGTTACAGAGTTTTATTTAAAATGATTTTGTGCAAATTAAAATATTTTTCTAAAAATATCTTAAACTTGACACCGAAACTCTTTTTAACCAATCGTAATTCAACATTTTCAAAATTATTGTGAATTTTAACATAACATCCAACCATAGAAAAGTTTGGGCACTTAGGTTTGAATTGTCTTAGGGCCGATATTATAAATGAGGAACCCAATATTCGTAAGTATATCGACACTTTACGAACGGATGGCGATCTGTTCGTACATTCTACTAGATACTGTATTATAAAACTATTTTGACAATTCGTCAAAAAGAAATATTTTTGCCTACTGTACCCATTGTTTTCAACCGGTGGTCACATAAGATTTTGCCTGTCCCTTTTATCTACCTGCTCCCCATTCATAAAAACTTCACCCAACAATCTCATAATTTGCACAAAACAAATGAGTAAATGACAGCGATGCTATGAGAGTATATCCTAACAAAACACTTGCGTAGATTCATCTATTGTTATTTCTTTCTCTCTTCAGGCAAATAGTGAAAAGCAATGCTAGTCCTCAAATTACCAAAAACTAATCCCTGGTCGGTCGGCCAGTTAAAGCCGATGGCAACATTTTACTGAAATAATATTAACGGATGTTTATAATACTGAAAAATGAGTAGTTATATCATATTTTGGACCAATTTAAAATAACTTAGGCTAACGGACTTTTATAATATTGGCCCTTAGAAGCATAATGGATACCAGAAATAAAGATCAAATCACAAATGAGATGAACATAAATGCTTTCTGCAATAATTTATCATCTCTGTGACAATAGAGAAACAATAGTCCTATCTAGATTGCAAAAATACTTTTGATTATTCAATGTACTCACTTTAATTTAGTGGCATATGTATCCACGGTCCTGCTCATCTGATGCAATAAGGGTGGTATGGCCTGCAGTGCTGGGGGTAGCTGGCTGATACATGTAGTGGAGTTGGCAGAAGAGGGTCCACTGCTCTCCCAAAGAGCCCCGGAGCTCATGATGGCTCGTACCACTCTCATCACAGCTAGGTAGAGAGGTATGTGGCGGGACATGTCCAAAACTGCAAATGAACAAAAAAATTACATCTATACCTATACCATTACTTAATACTTAAAATAAGTTTAAATTTAGGTGTATCTCAAAATATTCACATAATTCTTCAAAAATAAACAAAGATCTTTTGCATAACTGCAACTAGTCTAATGCACATTTTCATAAGATATTCTTTGTATGTTATATTCTATGAGTACTATGCACCTAAAACTATACCCATCATGTTATGTAGAAGATTCTATAACCTACACACACTTACACAAGAAAATGGCGGGTATTCGAAATAAAAAACGCAAACAAATTAATTTGAGGAATAATTATTCTTACCTGAGTCATTCCTAAGATATGAAGATATGGCTGGCAACAATGCACTTCTCTGCAGCATGTGCGTAACTTCTATGGGGAGTGGTGGAGTGTTTGATGATGAAGTGGTAGGTGTGGGAGAGGGAGGTGCTTGACTTGTTGTGGGGGTTGGAGAAGGTGCTGCACTAGAACCAGAGTCAGAACTCTCCGATTGTCTCCTGCCCCACTGCTCTCCTGGTTGGATGAATGAGGCAATCACCTGGAAAACAGAAACGTAGATAAAACATTACAGTTGAATATAATTTTATTTAACTGATAGCAGTCTGCTTTTGGCACTATTTAATTAATAATTTCCCAGCTAAAAAATATAAGTAACCTAATTTATCAAACTAATATAAAAAAATTGTAAGAGTTCTGAATTGTGAATGTTGTAGAGTTTTTCTCAGAGAGTTTCTGAACCTCCTCAAGATTCAAGAATTAAAATGTAAGAAACATGAAATTTGTAATTTGTTTCTTCACAACAACAATATTATCTCTTTGCACATTGCATTGGCCGCATGTTGTAATGATGTGTAAAGAGAATGATATAATAATGTTATCCGATTCAGTTTTCTAGTAAAGAAATTATACACTGTCTTATATTGAATAGTGCTTTACCTGAAGTAATACTGTGACATGTTCCTCTTCAGTCTTCTGTCTCATGAGTGATTGCTCAACATTCCAAGACTGCTGAGTGGATCCTGTGCCGAACCCTGTTCCCTTAGCCCAATACAGTTTGCTCTTTTCTTCAGCTTTAGCTTTTGATGTTGAACCATTTGTATTTGACGACTGCAACAAAACATATAAGACAATTAATGCAAAGGAAATAAAGGAGGCATTTGTTGTAAAGTAGGTATTTAATGATCAATTTCTTACTTCCTGAGGTGGAGAATCAGGCTGTTGATGTGTAAAGACAGCAAGGCAAGCCAGAAGTAGTCTCAGGCTTCCCGATCTAAGCAAAGTGTTTCTCAGAAGGCGTCCATCATCTGTGTGTAATGGAGAACTATCTAATAGGGTGACCAATACTCGAAAAGCTAAAGTGCCTAAGCCAGGACCGCATACTGACAGAATGTCCTCTGAAAAATTAAAAAGTTAATTTTAATATAAGTTATTGTTGACATAACTGTGGAGTTATGCCACTAATCCTGAATGCCTTTGTGTTTATGGCATGAAGAAATGCCACAAAATGGAATATTTATTCCAAAATGGAACCAGTATTTTTAGTCAATCAAAACATCTGAACAATTTTAATCTGACAAAGAAACTTACTCCCTTCTCCGTCATCAGACACACCAAGTAATAGCCTCAGAAGATGCACAGCTCTATGACCCTCTTTCAGAAGTGCCTCTGCATATCCTGGTAGTCTAAGTAACAGACCAAGTGCTATCAGAGAGTGTGTAGGGACAGAATTGGTTGTCTCTTCGCTAGTTGTGTTACCACTTGTCTCTCCGACGTCCTGCAACATCACATCCTTGTAATGATTAAAATATTTATTAGTTCAATTGAATATTGGGTACATATGGAATTATGTAACTGTTAGCAAATAGTATTTACAAAAATATTCATTTCTGAATAATGAAGCAGTGTTTCAATGACTTTGAGCCAACCAATAGAATTTAGATTTTAGGTATTTTTTTACATAATTCTTCAATCAATAATTTATTGAAACAAAGCAATGCCATGACAAAAAAATTATATGCATATATAAGTTATCCAAATACTTTAATCAAGCCAAAAGTTATCTATTAAAGATATTTGTTTTCTTCAAAAAGGAAAACTTGTTCATTGTAAAGTTAACATTTTAAATGTTGTAGTAGTCATTAAAATATGAAAATAATTTATTTCAATATAAATTTTTCTATTCAACTTACTTCATAAATGACCCATTCAGTGTCTGCATTATTGGCGGCAGATTGTGAGGCCTGTGGAGGAGGAGGGGCTGGTGATGGTGAAGGTGTTGTAGGGGGCAGATGTCTTGCTAGCAGAGCCAACCCTCCCGCACTTGCAAACACTCCCAAGAGAGATGCTCGTGGTGATATGCCCTCCAGAGAGTTCTCTGACCAACCATCTGTAGTACCAAAGAAGCAAATCAATATTAATAATAAGTTTCAGTACTTTAGATACTAAACAAGTAATTATATTTCTATCCAAAGAACTTAACAATAAATCATATTTTTCATATTTTTCTATATGCATATACAACACTTGCACACCCTCATTTTTTAACTGTCTTGATTTTGTGATTAATTGGAAATCTGCTCAATTTTATTCATTACACTATAATGTGTTATATGGATCGGTGTTATGTATTTTAGGTAAGATATCAAATAAATGAATTTAAGCATTGTATTTTTTATCTTATTAATTTACTCACCATTATGTGGTTGTGGAATCAGTGTGAAATTAAGACTAGGTCCAAATTTATGCTCTGTCACTGTGCACAATGTACCTAGAGTTGTATTTACAGACACAGGTCCATCCAATCCATCAACGTAAGCTTTGACAACATTGAGACTCCACGAATCTGAAATAAAATATAATAAACAAATTGTTAATTTGTTTTCTATGAATTAAGATGAATGACAAAAGGTCTAAAGTTTATCAGTTTTATTAATAAATGTAGATTAAATTTCTAGAAGGAGATGAACCACCGATCAAACAAAAAACGTATTGATAAACGTTAATCAGCGTAAACCTAGTTTAAAAGTGGTTGATCCGCCTCTCAGGGTGGTTTAAGTAAGGTTGTGTTGGTTTAAATCGGCCTCATCTGCGAACTTGGGCCCGCCATGTTGGATTTTACGTCAGATGTTTGCTATGCGGGTTTCACACGTACGCTTTGCAGCTATTTTACAATTTATCGGAGATGGTTTGGGTTAAAAATACGCTTAAGTGGTATCCAAATGTGACTTTAACTCAATCAGTTGTTTTTCTTGTGATAATAGACACTTTTTTCGTGTGACAGAACACCACAATTTGGGTACAAAATTTCAGATGATAAAACCAATAAGATAATTTTGACAGCCGCTTGTTTGTTTTGATTTTGTCTGGTTACTACCGTCGTATAACAAAGCTACCAACATAATAGTGCGAATTTTCGAGTTGCCATATGAAATTCTTTATATAAAGTACAGATGTCTATGGTACGGTTTAAATATTTTTATTAATAAAGAAAATTTAATCGCTGGTTTAAACGCTTACAGGCGGATCACGGAATCAGTGGTTGAATCATGGTTCAGCGGATTTTTATTAATAAGACTGTATATGTTTGATGGTGTGATATAAACATCAAACCTTGTGAACTATTTGCATTTGAAGTGGACCCACTAGGTTGGTCTTCTTTCTTTGGTGTGCCGAGTGATGATTTCTTCTTTCCCAACATTCCAGTCTTGGCACACAGGTTCCTGATCTCTTTACTCCTTTTATCCTTGGCGGTGTTGGCTGCAGCCACAGTAAGTCCCCAAGGATCAGCCTCCTGTCCTGCAGATTCTATGCTGCCTCCTCTGTAGATAATGTTGAGTTTCTTTCCAAGACTTGCATCACCGTTTGCCCATACATTACCACCTGAAACATTAATATGGTAGATTAAGTTTTGTAACCAATCCCAATATATTAATTTATGAATCATTTTCCACACATTTGATTTGTCTTGTAATCTTGATTGAAATAGTTAATTTATATTTAGACTATTTTAGACCCACATAATTCTTCAAGAAATTATTTGAAAGACATCTAGAAAACATAAATTAATTCCAAAACCTTCTCCAAAGAATCAGAAATCTCAAGTGACCTAACATTACAAATTTTATTGATTGAGTCGACGTTAATTTTGTAAAACTCCATTATATCATAACAAATTTTCTTATTTACAGGAACTATGATAAACAATTTTTTAAGCTGTATTGGAACTTACCAAAAGTTACTTGTGAAATGACATCGGAGAGTTTGGTATGAAGTGGCAAAGTCAATAGAGTACGTCCTCTAAGAGAAGGATGTGCTGATAGTGAAGGTGGTGAAGGAGTGGAAGGTGTTTTAGCTGTTGGTGGAGGCTTCCCTGATGGGCCTCTAACTCCCACAGTGATACGCTCTCCTCTCAGCACGAGACGTAAGAGAAGACCCCTGGCAAAACCACCAATCGGAGCTCCAACACCTACAAAAAAATCATAAACTAAAAATTTAAGTCAAATAGTTTACAAGCTTGGATAATGAAATTCTCAAAATAGCTTAGAATTAAATTGAAAATTTGCTGAACTTCAACTTTGTGTCATTTTTTGCATTACAGGAAACTGATTAATACATTGACATGCAGAAACACAAAAACATCTAATAAATAGGAGAAATGATATGCTCCTTCACAGCAATTCTTTTGCAGCTTTAAGAGAATGTTTTCATCTGCCTTTTAGAGAATGGTCAAATACTTGGGAAAAATCACTCTAAATGGAAGATTGGTTTCCTCCGTGTACCAAAAGAAATGATAGATTGATTGAATTGATGTTGATTTTATAAAACTCCATTTTTATATATGGAAGAAAACACAACTGGTTTTAGTCTTACTTCATATTTAATTATTTAGTGACCTGGTTTTCACTTCAATTGTGTTTACTTCCATATATAGAAAATATATAGATTCAAAAAGGAAATTTAAATTACCTGGTGCCGTATCCGGATGAGAGCTGATGATATTATAAAGGGTGGTAGCAAAGAGCTGTTGGTTAAGTGGATGATTTGTCATGACTGCTCCAAAGAATCTAATAGTTCTCTCCTCCAATTGTGTGTAGGACTCATTCTTCTGCCAAACCCTAGACTGTGGTTGTGGAAGACATAGCATCAGCAAGAGAGGCGTCCAGAAACATGAACCTTCTTCCTCTCCCAACCATGTTTTCAGTTCATTGTCAATACAGAGGCACGACAACCAGTCTACTAACACTGGCATCATATCTAATGTAACCAACCCTGAAAAAAAACATTATAATTGGTATTGATTTGATTAATAAAAATATCGACTGTGCTCAGGACAAAGGCATCAAACCACAATTTTGGCAAAAATCGTTTTATGTTTTCAAGTCAATCATTTGTGTCTGGTACACATTCTGGTAAAAGGATTCAGTCCCCAAATGTCTAGTTTTTAAAGAAAAAGCAAAATATTTTTTTTAGCTAGGACTTAATTACAGATATCCAATAGGATAAAGGACTCAAACAGTGTGAGTTTCATTACTTACACCAAAAAAAATTATCCAGACATAATTTTACGGCGAGGTAAAAGGTATCAAACCACATAACCTCAAACATGCGACATACATATCTTTTTACATGTTACTAAAGTTTGTCAGGACAAAGGATTTAATCAACTTTTTTTTTATTTTTTGCTTATAACTTTATTATTCCTCAATATTTTCTGTTAAATTTTTATGACATAATAAAAAAACAACATTACAAAAAGATGGTAAAATAATAATGACAATAATTTGACATTTTCTTTATCCTACAGTTTTTTGCTTCTCCTATAAAATTTTATCAATGTGGTTTGATGCCTTTGTCCTGAGCACAGTTAATATGCTACTAGGGTTTTTCATTTTCGAGACGTATCTTACCTGACTCCGTGTGATAGTATCTAGAGAATGATTCTCTTGTATTGGCCTTGTCTGAATCTGTCATAGACGAACTCGTGTAAGATTTATACTGCTGGCATTGCAACAAGCAGAATTCTGAAAATAGAGAAAATTGAATACATAAATTGCTGTAAAAAGTATTTTCTTTCCCTCCAAGGCTCACTGTTTGTGTAGTTTGACAAGTCAACAATAATTAAAAAATAAAACTCCATAGGACATTTAAAAGATACCACAAAAATTAATCAAGACAGAAACAGACATCATTGATTAGAAAAAGTAATGAGAAGTACAGTCAAACAATTTAATATTTATCTTATATTTGACTGTTGATTTGTTTCTTCTTCACTGTATTTTATTCAGATATTCACGGCTGAAGCCTTTTACATGTAAAAAAATTAGTATACATACAATACATGCATACAAAAACTATTTTTCTTTTAAAAAAAGACACAAAACAATTAATTAGACACAAAACAAGAATACAATTAAATAATAGAGTAACGTTGACTCAATTTAAAAAAATTAGAAAAGAAATTTGGTCAAGAAATTAATTAACTGTATGAATCACATAGGTTACAAGATATATAATTTCACATAGCCATGAGAATACACATATACAATACAATATATAGAAGGCAAAATAATAATTACTGTATTGTAACATCTACCAACTAACCCGATTACCTAAAGTAAAGAGCATATTATAAACATTGAAGTTTCTGATTTTTATTTAAATTGTTATTTATTCTCGAGTTACGTTTGATAGCCTGAGCGACATTATGCGGCAAGAGTGACTTCATAAGTGTTTTGATAGCATCTGGTGACATGGCAGCCGATGCTATGGTCATGAGCTGAGCCGGGGAGAGTGTAAGTCTTTCTAGAGGAGTTGGCTTCAGGCTCTGATGGCTGGGGACGCAGTACACCTTCGTGTCATCTGTCATGGCGGTCATGTCTGATGAGTCTTTGCTGAAATACAAAATAAGGAAATATTAGACTTGGCAAACAAACTTTTCTATGTAATTTTTCACAAAATCAATACACAAAATATGTGTAATAATATAAATAGCATGACATAAACATAAATGGAATACATAACATTAACATATTACTTTATTATCTAACTCCCTAGTAAAAGGAGATTAATTATTTGATTGTATTACCTATCATCACTTATGGATGCCTCGACATTCACTGAACTAGAGGATGAAAGTCGTGTGTCCAAAGCAAGCACACCCATTTTCTGTAGCATCATTGTGAAAAGCTCTGGCCTGATGTAGCAAATTGAACACATCACTGTAAGGAAAATGAAAAAAAAACATAGTAAAAATCAAGAATGGAGTTATTCCTGGAAGGGTTTGCATAGCTTATACCATTTATGCCTGTAGTAGGGTGCAAATAGTTTATTTGTGTAAATCGATTCTATATATTAGATTTCTTTTTAATGAAAATGAAAAAAGATTTTCTAATAGTGAATAAATCGATGATCCAGTTAGATCAACAATAATACATTTTTAAAATTTCGATTTTTGGATTATTACATGAAGAAAGTGATATTCTTCCAATTTCAACTAACTGGTAACTGATTAACTATGTAAAAAAAAACCTTTTCAAATAAAATACTGTTAGTAATGAACAAGCTGGAATACCTTTCTTAAAAATAAATAATTAAACTCACCTGCATCTAAAGCCTTCTTGATAGCAGAATCCTTTGGTAAAATAGCGATCCACTTATATACAATATCAAACAGTTCAACGGTAATGAATGATTCTAGATCAAATTGGCTAGATTGTTCTTTGGCAGACCAAAGCACAGATGAGAGACACTGAATATAAACACTGCTCAAATGCTTTGTGTTGTAGGAACAGTTTATAGGTGCGGATGATGATGTGTTGCTGGTATCATTATTTCTCTTCTCCGCTTGCGCTATGGCTGAATCTCCGCAGTCCTTCAGCCAATGGATAAAGCGTGTAATTCTGTGTGGTGTATATCCATCTTGTAATGTACAGAGATGGTATAGGAGATCGCAGGCAGCATCTACAGCGGAGTTTTTGTTGATTAGACTTTGCGACGAATATTGGTATACTGGAAAAAACAATATGTCAATTTTTATGTTTTGTAAATTATGAAAAATCCCAGAACAAGAATATTCTCTATTTTCTCTATTCTCTGTTTGTTCAGAACAATTTTTAACAATTCCTGAAATGAAATTATGTCCAGTATGATAGAAAAAAAGTTGATTTAAAGTTATTCTGAATGAAAACTCATATCATTACTTTACATATTATGCATCTATTCAACTGACTCATGGAATAGAATTTAACATGAATTCAGCGCAAATTACTAAGGAATATTGGGACGCACGGTCCTCTCTGTCCACTGACAGGTAAATATAATACAATACTTCTATTTTTTATATTTATAAGAATTAGTTATTTCAAAGAAATTACTACACTACCATTAGACATCTTTGTATGTAAAGTGTTATAAAATATCTTACCATGATGATTTGGTACATGTGCATTCCACAGCACTAAGTCCAAGACACTGACAATCCCCTGTGGTTCTGAGCCCAGTGCCCTGAGTAATGAACCAGTGATCGAAGGTGGAGCAGCACCTCCAAGCAAAAGTCCTGCTGCAGCTTCAGCCAACTCTGAATTGACACATCTCTGGCGAGCTTCACGATTGCCTCGGAAGCAAGCCACTAACAGACGAGCCCAGCCCACGCTGGAAATAAAAACAGTCACAATTATGAAAAACAAAAATATTAAAGATTATCTTAAACAATCAAAAAATAAATATAGCTAATTTTGAATGAATTCATAAACTCTCTTGAATTCTTTAAGTTATTTAATTTATTTTTGTATTATAATTTTGCTGGGTTGCATGACAATATAAAACTCACCAAGTGGAAGCAATTTTTTCTTCTAACTTCTCCATGGATGGTATGGCAAATGCGGGTGTTCCTAATACTTTGATGAATAACAAACCCATGTTTCTACTATCTCTTGGTCTGTATAGACGAATCTGTAAAAAAATGAAAAATATAATAACAATTTTTTTCAAACAATTTTAGCAAAGTACTGCATTTATTTTATTTCCTGGATAATATTTAAGCACCGTTTACATGCGCAAACCCCTCAAGGACGCTATACAATTTATAAATTTTGAGACATCGCATCCATATTATAATTTAAATCTATTACTACTGTAATACCATGGCATATCCACAATTGGGGCAGTCAGCAGACCAACTGCAAATAATAAACATACAGATTGTCCTCTTCGTGCTAATAAACTAATAGGACATTCAGTATGGGTGGCATGCTTCATCGCTGAATTGTAGATGTTAATTATCTTAAATGTGATGTTTTACAAATAGCTTACAGATTAGACCAGAGGTTCCCAAACTTTTTTCTCATAGACCACTTTCAAAAATTTGCTTGTTCCAGTGAACCCCCTGTATTTCTACCCCGTCGCTAAATTTTCGAAATGGTATAGGAATTTGAAATATTTCAAAGACTCCTCGGTTTTCTTACAGAATATTTTCTCACAGTACCTATTTCTACAATGTAACGGGGTATTTGTACCGACTATTGTTTGTGTCAATATGGTGCTTTTACCGTGGACGTGGATTCGTGGACCCACACTTACGAGTCGTGCACCTCCATTTTTTAGTCACGCCATCGTAGACCCCCGTCGAGTCCCCCATGGGCCCCTGGGGGTCAATTTGGACCACTTTGGGAATCACTGGATTAGACTGAACCATTCATTACAGGGGACTCCAAGGGATATATCTAATATATAAAATTCTCGTGTCACGGTGTTTGTTATCATAGTCCTCCGAAATGGCTGGACCGATTTTGATTAAATTTTGTGTGCTTATCGGGTAAGTCTGAGAATAGGCCAACGTCTATTTTTCATACCCCTAAAAGTTAAGGGTGGTCCACCCCGAATTTTATTTTTTGGTAATTTTTTTTTATTTTTATTTTTTTATGGTGAGGCATTAAAAAATACATACAGCCCTAAATTTTCACCCTTCTAACATCAACCCCTATTTTTTAATAGCGATATTAGTATATGGCAAATGCATATGGCATAATGTATAAGGCAAAACAATGTTTCCGGGTCAACTAGTATCATATAAATACAATAAATCAGATAAGATGAGAAGTTGGGTAGAGATATAAGTATCCATGTCAGAAGATTATTGTGTTTACTCCAAACAATTCTATTCTAATCTTTGGAACAAGTTTTTCAGCGGGACCAATACATACCAATATAGAAGTGACTACTTGGGGCTCCACTAGTCTTAAACGTATGAAAGTCATTCCAGCTGTGGGCTGGGGAGGACCTAGAGGTGCCATCACACACCCTTGAGCGCAGACTTCAAGACTCACAGCACTGGGACAGGCTGGAACAAAATACAAACAAATCAATAAGATATTAAAATAAGATTAAGTTATGTAGAAATTCCACTTGACTTCTGAGACTATCATAAGACTACGGGCCACCTCATATTACTTTACATTAGCCAGAAAATGTGAGTCTGAAATTCTGCAAGCAAATTAAGTACAGAGTAAAGTGTTGTTGTCTTCTTTAAACCCATTCTGATAGCATACTTATTTCGAAAGTTGAAAACAAATTATCTTCATAAATAAAATATTGTGCCAACTTTTTAGCAAAACTAAACACATTATATTTGATTTGATAATGTTTGTATTTCAGTAAAAGTTACAGTTATATCCAGTAGCAATGAGCCACTTGTATTAACAAATAACATGTGAGAATTAAATGCAATTATAAACTTTGAACGGTCACACTAAAAAATGACATTTCTTGATAAAGTGCTTCCCTCCGACATGCAAATATATACTTACACGACAATGTGGTGAGATGTGGTTGCAACTGCACTTCATGCAACAGTATCGCATGAGGGAGTTTGATGGAGAGATCAACAGAGCCTTCAGTTTTGCAGAAGTGATGACTCCACGCTGCTGATCGTGCCCTTCTGTGTGTGGGGCCACTGCCCGCTCCACCTGCTACTGTTACACAGGCTCCGGCACCCCCTGAAGCTCCTCCAGCTCCCCCAGTTCCATTGGATGTGGCACCCAGAAGAACGTCTGCTACTTGAGCACTGGGATTACTGGAACTTATTGAACCTAAAAGGAAAACACATTGATATAAATAATCTCTAAGTTAAAATTGTAGCTACCTAAATATTTCTATTCACACTTCAATGCTTCTTTCGAAGACAGGGCAGATGCATGTACCTTCCATTCAGATCAATTTTATACCAATTTAGTCACCTCTTCCCACAACATTCATGATGCTCTGATAATGTCTATAGGAATGGCAAATTGTGAAAGGTCATCCAGACCATTATAACCTTGTAGATGAAAAATAGTGTTCTTTTGAAATAGTCAATTATAGTTGGGGTCTCAAATATTACCAGGGCAGAAATATCATATATCTCTTGTATGAAAGAAACTATATATGTAGGTCTTTACATTGTTAGTGTGTTGGCATATATAAACAGTGATAAGCACTTACTAAATGGTGCATAGTTGACTAGTCCATCCATGAAATCAGCAGGTGGATTCTTGTCTGACAAATTAGTGAGTTGAGAATTCTGTCCGGGACCGTTCTTCAGATGTGTATGCAGAGAAGCAACCAGGGAAGACCTGGGTCCAGGGGCAGAGCGATAAGAGGCTACTAAACGTCGGCTGAGAGCCTCACATCCTCCCATGGACACCCAACATTGTAGGGCTGTCTCGTTGACAAGATGACGAAGGAAAAGGCATACAAGAGCTTCTGACAAGTTGCAGTTTTCGTTAGCTGAAATATTAAAATATTACGAATATAAACATTAAATAAAATACTATATTCCGTTTTCTCAAAATTGAAGGTCTGTTTAAATTAGAAATAGGACCTTCAAACAAATCATACAGTAGTAAAGTGTAAGGAATTGAACTAACCAACGAATTCTAAAAAGTGGACTAGCACCAATCCAGGACGTGATGCTGAATCAGTCAATACCAAGGCAAACTTGACTAAGGCATCTCCGACAGTAAGATTTTCAAAGTTATCTGATTGAAGACCTGGAAAACAAAACATTCATCTATAAATCAAAACATCAAAAACATTTATTTTTAAAAGTCCTAAAGAGGAAATCCTCATCCTGCTTACCCATGGATATTACAGCAAGATTCGGCGTGGCACAGACCGATAATGTCTTCAATATTCTTTTCATTGTTGGATAAGACTGCAATACTAAAATAAAAAGAAAATATACAATTATGTAACTTATGCATAGATCACCAGATAATTAAATTAGCCTAGGAACGTTTTTGATACACTTTTTAATTTAATTACATATACAGTAAACCCTCGCTATTTCGAACCCCGTTATTTCGAAATTCGTCGTAATTCGAAATATTCCCCCCAAAAATGGCCCCATAATGAAATTTTCATATAAAAGACATTTATAATTCGAAATCCCCGCTAATACGTAATTCGAAATAATATTTGGTCCTTTCAAAACAAAACAATAGAAATTTGTATATTGTAATTCGAAAACATTTGGCTGCCATAAAAAATACCCTTGTTTTTTCCCAAAGCTCCTTCAGGGACAATAAAACTTATGTGAAATTTGTGTTCACACTAATACACATAAAGGACCTACCCACTACCCAGCTACATAATAATATTTAACAACGGGATTTCCAAATTTCTAAGTAGATCTCCTATGTTGTATGTAAACATCGTAAATGTATTGTATTTCGATATGTACCTATCTACAGCTGTTTTGAGTATGTACCAGGTACCTGCTACCTATGTATATCCTCTGGCTCATAGCGTGATCGATGTACATTATGTACTTCCGTGTTGTTCATGGGCGTCTCGTCATACGTACCTATACCTACTCGAAATATTTTGTGTTTTAATATTTTTATTTTCCATTCCAAATAAATAAATATTTTATATCCGAACTTTTATACACGTTTTAAATACAAATTTGGTCAAAAATATTTTTTCCATTTTTTAACATTTATAGTGAACTTTTAGTAACGTGTGTGAAGTGAAGCATTAAAATTATGTATTTTTAAATATTCGACTGTGTTTTAGGTACGTATTTATATTTGTGTATTGTTTAGGTAGGTATATACATATTTAGATTTACATGTGTGTGTAATTTAATTATGTCAAAAACTGTTAGTTTCATCAATATTTTGTTACCTTCATTGTGCAAAATGCAAGGATTGGACAAAAACGTGGAATGTGATAGAAGCTTTACATTTATGATAAACCACGATACGCCCATGACGTCTTTATTACGTATGTTTTACTACAAACTATTCCATTCTTGTACAAAGGGTCGCCTGTTTATTTGTAATGCGTATAAGAGTAGTAGAAATTGTTAGCCCTTTCCATGCGGCTCTTTCATCAGCCTTACAAATGTTTTTTTATGTTTGAACGCGCGAAATTTAAAAAAACCCAAGTCCAAATCAGCTGTTTCTATTACGTATGGTACCTATGGCTATAATATATATTATATACTGCGTATATCAAAATTATTTCGAAAATTTCGATTTATCGGGGTTTTCGCTAATTCGAAATCAGATTTTCGAGGTCCCTTGGATTTCGAAATAACGAGGTTTTACTGTATATTAATTTTTTTATTGTACCTTTATCAGCTAAACACGGTTGACTTGATCCAGAGCTTGATGAAGTATTGTTCGGGCCATCACTGGTCTGTTGTGATGCTTTGCTCTCATCTGTTTGACTTTCTTCTACACTCTGTTCCATAGTTTCCGCTACAGGCTCCTAAGTAAATAAAAATAGATTGATTATAACAGCATAAAACCAAGAATATTGAGGCAGACACTTTACAATAACTTTTCTCTATACAATATGAAATATTCTGTATCTTTGAGTATGGGAAACAAAACTGTTAATATAAAATTTTAATATCATCAATATTTTATAAGACAATAAACAACTTAGTTTGTATTATAACGCATGGCAAACATGATTGGAATCTTAGGCTGATTGAATCTGTAATCACAGATTACTAATATTCAAAAATAATAATTGACAAATATCAAAATTGTAGCTTACTTGTGGATTATCAGTCTTAATTGGCATACAGATCAGTCCGGTTGCAAAGTTCATGACTGCAACTATAAGCTCCTTTCTGTCAGGTGGTTTAGAGAATCTAGCAGAGTCGGCAAGGGCTTTGGCCAATATGCCACCCACTCCCCCACTGCTGGATTCACTGGAAACCACCCCAGTTGTGGATTCTATCATTCCATACGAGTCTAACCCTGACGTGCAACACACTGATTGGGCTATGAAAGCTGAAATGAAAAGAGAACAAAATTAAAACTAAACATGCAACAGTAGGTGTGTTACACTGTTATGTTTACTTCTATAAAATATCAGAATAATAGGGACAATCTTAAAGAGATATCATAAAATCATATCAATTGGAAGAAAATAGTTTCTCCATGTGTGGAAAGTAATGTTAGAATAGAAAGAAAAATAATTTTCTGCAGCCCTCTCTAAAAAGGAAAACTGCAACCTCATTGAACATGTTTAGAAATAGGGCTCACTGTTAATTTTGTCATAAAATTTAAGTGATCATTAAATCAACCATTTTGCTAACCTTGTCGAATAATGAATAAACATGTAAATATAACACAAAAAAATAGTGTATTAAAAGAATAAATAACAATAAAAATTAATAAACCAAACACAGGTTACACAGTTGATAAATCTGAGAAATTACACACACTGACAAATGTGCAAAATTGTGTAGTTGTTTATTTTACCCACCAGCATTTTCCACTACGCTTATCGCCTCAGCCAAATGTTCATTGGTATAGGGGTACACATGCTCGATGGCGAACTTGAGTAGTTCTTTCTGAGCATCCAATGGACCTGTGGCAGCTCTAATAGCTCCCGAAGGTCCTGTAAGAGTCTTGATCCAGTGCAACATGGTGCTGCGACCTCTTGAAGTGCTGATATCTACAACTCGGTTGAGAAGACTGCTGAATGTTGCACAGGCAACAGGTCCCACCTTAAAAACCAAACAAAATTTAGTTTTCATGTGAAAAAATGTAAAAACATATCTAGAAATTTTAACCAAGGATTTGGTTTATTAAAAATTTATCTAAAAACTTACACATTGCTTCTCAGCTCCATTGCAGGTGTAGTCATTGAAGAGACTGGAAGACAAAAACTTAATAACCATATCAGCAAACTGGCTGTCTTCAATAATCACAGTCGCCATATCTAAAGGTGTCTTTCCGTCCTGAAAAAGATAAGATTATTATATGAACACATAATAAAATTAACTAAACCAAAACATCATGTTTCGTCAAAAAATTGTAATTGTCATTTTTTGTTTACAAAGGTAGTGCAACTTACATTTGAAAGTGTTGAAGAGTTTGCCATCCACGAGAGGCACTGGAACGCAAGTACCCAACATCTTAGGGAAATATTGGTTTGTCTGAAATCACAACATATAAATTGTAATTCTTGTATTGCATTGTCAGTTTTCTGTTTCTTGTGAATTTTTTTTAAATCTTGATTCTTCTGGCTTTGCCCCATTTCACTTTGTTATGGTTATTTTACCCCTGAGCGAAAGCATATTCAGTCATTTCTTTACATTATACACTTTGCGGATTAATGGTATTTGAAACAAAAATAATCTATTTTTGTCCACAATTACATTCACACATAGATTGATAAAAAAAAACAGATTAATTATTAGATAAATAGATCAGAGACTTGCAACTTACTGATTCAAAGCATGTATTAGAGTTTCCACAGCTGATTTGGATAGCTTTATTTTAGAGACGAGAACGCAATCCGTTGGTGACTTGAAGTTGGATACTCCCCAACTGCATCCGTTCAGTGTGACCCACAGTTGCAACACACGTTCCAAATGACCACTGTCATCCTAAAATCACATAAAAAAACATAAACCTCAGTTATTTGATAATGATGATCAATGTGGATGATTGGATAAATTATTGATTAGTAAGCCATACTGCATGATCAGGTTTACAAGCAAATCATATACTTGTCGTATTAAATATCTTTTCATAACTATGGTTACAAATCTTAAGAATATTTTTAATTAAAAATTGAAGCGCTATTGCATTGATTATCTATCGGTATATTATTTATCAAAGAAATACATTGATTATCGGTAAATTGTGTTTGTTTACTTTATAAATTGTGTAATAGGCTTACTTTGGTTGGGATCCTGCTTACTCCATTTTCATAGTACAGTAAAACCTCGTTATTTCGAAATCCAAGGGACCCCAAAAACCTGATTTCGAATTAGCGAAAACCCCGATAAATCGAAATTTTCGAAATAATATTGATACACGCAGTATATATAGCTATAGGTACCATACGTCATGGAAACAGCTGATTTGGACTCATAAAAAGATTTAAACCGTTTAGGTATATTTCCCTTCCACGGATCACATAATCTAGTGCAGTGGCACTTTCGTATAGATAGTCCATGGGTTTTTTAAATTTCGCGCGTTCAGACAAATTGTAAAAAAAAAATATTCTAACGCTGATAAAGAGCCGCATGGAAAGCGCTAACAATTTCTACTACTCTTAATACGCATTACAAATAAAAAGGCGACCCTTTGTACAAAAATGGAATAGGTAGTTTGTAGTAAAAAATACGTAATAAAACATGGGCGTATCGTGGTTTATCATAAATGTAAAGCTTCTATCACGTTCCTCGTTTTTGTCCAATCCTTGCATTTTGCACAATGAAGGTAACAAAATATTGATGAAACTAACAGTTTTTGACATAATTCAATTACACACACATGTAAATCTTAATATGTTTGTACCTAAACAATACACAAATATTAATAGGTGTGTACCTAAAACACAGTCGAATATTTAAAAATACATAATATTAATTTTAGTGTTTCACTTCACACACATAAACATTTAAAAAAATGGGAAAAATATGTTTGACCAAATTTGTATTTAAAACGTGTATAAACGTTCGGATATAAAATATTTATTTATTTGGAATGGAAAATAAAAAAAATAAAACACTAAATATTTCGAGTAGGTATAGGTACGTATGACGAGACGCCTATGAACAACACGAAGTACATAATGTACATCGATCACGCTAAAGACCAAAGACCGAGAACATAGGTAGCAGGTACATACTCAAAACAGCTGTAGATAGGTACATATTGAAATACAATACATTTACGATGTTTACATATAACATAGGAGATCTACTTAGAAATTTGGAAATCCCGTTGTTCAATATTATTATCTAGCTGGGTAGGTCCTTTATGTGCATTAGTGTGAACACAAATTTCACATAAGTTTTATTGTCGCTGATAGAGCTTTGGGAAAAAACAAGGGTATTTTTTATGACCACCAAATGTTTTCGAATTACAACATACAAATTTCTATTGTTTTGTTTTGAAAGGACCAAATATTATTTCGAATTACGTATTAGCGGGGATTTCGAATTATAAATGTCTTTTGTATGAAAATTTCATTATGGGGACATTTTTGGGGGGAATATTTCGAATTACGACGAATTTCGAAATAACGGGGTTCGAAATAGCGAGGTTTTACCATACACATAAGAGTGAATGTTTGGGTGTGTATTTAAGTGTCCAAACTACATTTTTCTTAAAGGCTATTTTATTACTTTTACAGGAAACTAGAAAACTTCATGCGTACCATACAACCACTTAAGTATAAATAATCTAAAAAGAATATTATTATACAAACCTGAGCTTCCAAATCCATAAAGAGCAGATGGAAAGAATGTTTAAGCATACTGGTCAACTCTCTAGGTGGCGGTGAGTTGCTGGCATCCGATGAGGATGTGGAAGACGGTGCTGAAGATGATGTACTCGGTGTAGGATTAGTGTTATTATTACTATTAGCAGCATTATTATTAGCCATGTTACTGCTTGAACTGGTTCCAGGGATAGCAGTAGGGGCGGAAGTCGCTGTGCATGATGGCGTAGGGGGTGGTGTCGGCGAAGCCTGCGATGTGGAAGGTTGAGGAGTCGTTGAAGTGGAAGGACCCTAAAAACCAATAGTATTATGTTATTTTCTAATAAATAAATTTTATGACTTAGACCTCACTGATTTCTATTACCCATTTAAATTAATGTCTTTATTACACCAAAGAAAGTTCTGTACCATCAATTCCATCTAAAACAATTTTCCAATTTCTCCCTTTTAAATCTATTCGGAGACCACAGTCTTTTTTTTTTGCTCAATTAGGAGGCCTTCAGATAGATATTTTTGTATTTTTCTAAACTCAGAAATGACTTCTAACCAGAAAAATATGTTATACTTAGAGTAAGATAACTCTATTTTTGGACATAATCACTTTTGAAAACTAGCTCCTGAAATTTCTCATACACAAATGAAATTGAATATAGCACATTTTTCTCTTATACATATAAGACATCTTATATGTATAAGAGAAAAAAAAATAATATACCTGTCCATGTTGGCTATGGGCGCTGGCTGGTAGAGGCTGAAGTGGAGGGGCGTGCACAGCAGAGGCCAATGCTCCACCTCCAAGCAATGACAGTCTCCTGATGAGTACCTCCCCAGACACTTCAATCCCTGATTCCATCCTCGCGTCAATTGCCAGAGAAGCTCTGAAAATCAATTACAATAAAATTATGACGTTAATGAGAATCGTAAAATATATTAACATCGCAAAATCTATTGTGATAAAAGTACCTACAGGCAATGTTGTTAAAAAAAATTAAATACAAGTATAATAATAATAATAACATTAAATTCTTTGTTGGATACACAGTACATATACAATTCACATTATATAAAATTACATACACAACTGACGAATGTATTGCCACCTAGCAATTTCTGCCAGCTAACCAAATATTTTTTTTTTTTTTTAAAAAAAGATATATCTGGGTCTTGTTATAAACCCAAATACAACCTTATACACCTTTCACGCTAAGCTAAAAGCTTGTGTCGTGAAAGGGGAGTTTGCCGGCACCTGGGATCGAACCACGGACCCCTTGTTCATGAGGCCGAGACTCTACCTCCAGGCTACCGACGAACTCATTGAGAAATATACTCAATATACATTGAGAAACTATTAGTACAGTAAGATATTACAGGTACAATGATTTGAATATTAATTGTTTTAAGTACCCATTTGTTGGATTTGCTGCAGGTTTGCGTGCAGTTTTAGCCGCATTCCTTGGTCCTGTAGGACGACACCATTCAGATATCTCTTCCAAAAGATTTTCCATGTCAGAATCATCAGATTCTATAAAGGCAGGGAGAAGTTCGGAACTGCCCGATGCTAAAAAATTAAAGACAGAAAGAATCTTTGATATAGTAAACTGAGGTATATAAGGATCAAATTATGTGAAATTTGTACATTTATAATTCACAAATATAGTCACATTACATTATAACGAGATAAATGTTCTGGATTGTCATAGATAATTCAAATAAAAAGTATTTATTCTAAGATGCCCAAAGTTTTTTCTTATATGTACTTACAAGCAGTTTCCAAAGGCTGTGGTGTCGGTGCATCAGCTTCGATAGGTTCATTACTGAGATCATGTGCAAATGATATTGGCACATTCTGCGCTGTATGCCATTGTATGGTGCCATCAGGTGTCTCCGTTTGAATGAGTGGCAACATAGATGGTGGTAGAGTGGGGCCACGCCATCTGCTTCTGTCATGGTCAACCAGATCCTAAACAACGATATCAAACATTAAAAATTGATTTTACACTGGCTTCGATGTATGAAAAGAATATTATTATTATTATTTATCGTGTTGAAACCCAGAAAAAAAAACCAATCAAACTGATCTCCAGTACTGTGCAAAACGCACAGCAGGTGGAGATGCGTCAAAAATATCCTCCATAGTGCATGTGACAGGGCACAATGGACACTCCAACAAGTATTGCTTGGAAGGAATCGCTCCCCCGGCTGTCCGACGAAGTGTAGCAACCGACTGTGAGAGAACCTCACAAGAGACAGACTCAAAGCAATTTAACCATGTTCCCCCACCACAACGTCTCAGTTCTAGGCGATCATTTTTAAACTCCTCATCCTCACTGAAGGACCCTGCTTCCTCTGAACACCTACGTAGGTGGGCGGAGGATCCACAAATAAGCAAACCTTTCCTAGCCCAAGAACACCTTGCTGCAGGAGGCGATCTAGACAATAGGACATGGGAAACCCTAAATTGACTGAGATCTGGTGTAGGAAACTGCCGCGACAATAGAGAACGATGGAGCTTCCTACAGGACGAATCCGGAGCTTGTGACTGTGGTGCAGCACAGATTATGAAAAGAATATCACGTCATCTTTCTACATTCATTTTTTAACCCAATGTGATATTTTCAAACTTATAGAAAAGTGTAGGAGACATATTCTATGCTAAGGACTTCACGATTATACTCTTGCTTAGATGTGTATGAATATAATATTATAGCTGATGTTTCACTCATCATCAAATATGATCTAATTATATTTTTTCTTTTATCCTTTAATGTTCCTTTCCGGAGCATAGGATGTTGGCTCGCAATCCTCCTTCAATGAATAGACAATAATGACATTACCCAACTGAATGAGGGAATGTTTGATTTATTTTTTATAACACTTTATGTCGATACCAGTCAATCAAACTTCTCTCTTGTGTTATCTAATATGTATGTTATACTTGTTTAAAAAAAATAGTGTGCCAAACCTGTAATAGACTCTGTATAGCGTGCTGATGCCATTGAGATGATGAACAAGCTGCCTTTAATAGACCCAGGACCTCATGTTCTTGGATCATATTTGGCAGGCCACCACACACCCCGCATAACCTGCCAACAACCTGGAAAAGAGCAATATTGCACAAAGTCAGTGAAAGAAGACGAAACAGCTAATACTGTGTAGATCAGTATTTCCCAAAATATGGGTCGCGACCCACCAGTGGGTCGTGAGTGAATATTGAGTGGGCCCTAATGGACGATTCACCACCGTATAAGACACGAATAAAAAAATATTTGGAGAAAAAACGCTAAAATGCGAGTCCCATGATTGGAAATATGTATTTCCTAGATGGGTCGGAGCCCAGTCAACTTTGGGAACCACTGGTGTAGATCATATGGAAAAATGGATTATTACAAAAATTCATTTCACGATTGGATCTTTATATTTATCAGTAGGAATTTTACTCATTTAGTGGATTTACTGGACTATCGGATGACATACTCAGATAGTGGACTAACCGTGTATAATTAACATACAAATCTACTTTGTGGTTAAAAGACATTTGGGATAGGCACGGGATGGGATACTTTATTGAAGAGGTTAATTATATAAAATAGCCTCAAATTATTAAACCCATCTTTTACAAGACACTCAAAAACTTACAAAAGAGAGTGGAAGATCTGAAGATATAACTAAATTGATAATTAAGTATAATATGTCGTATGTTGTACCTTGCAGGCCAAAAGTAGTAAGTCAGTGTTGCATGTGAAGTCCATGGAAAGTATAAGATATATCAGTCTTCTAGAGAGTTGCAGTGCCAGAGATTGTGGCACAAGGTGTGGTAGGCGCGCATCCGAACCAGTTGGAGTATCCTCCCTCGAGCCTGAACCGCTTGCGGAGCTGCCACGCCCTGAACCACTTGGCACACGCTTATTAAAGAAGGATATTCTCTCTTGAATAAAGTCCTCAAATCTCTGAAAATAATATTAAGAAGTTTTTATAATAACCAAAACCAACATCAAAATGCTAAAAAAAATATTCTGCACATTGTTAGGATATTATATTAATTAATTTAATGAATTTCATGATATAATTTTCAGAAATCTAACTGTGTATGCTGATTAAATATCACAAGCACACAATAACATCTGATGGTGCTACTACTACAATACCATCACGGCACATCCCGCAAGTGGGGTAGCCAGCAGACCAGCTGCATGTAATAAACACACAACCTGTCCTCTCCGTGTCAACAAAAAAAGTTGACAATCAGGATGGGTGGTAAACATCATCGCCGCATTCAAAATGTAAAATATATTTCTTTTAACACCTGCTATTTACGGGACGGTGGGAGACCAATTTTTGCCAGGTGCTCCACGGAACTGAAGGTGCTAGTTACTTATTAATATTATCAAAGCAAAGCAATGAAAATGTGGAAAATAAAAATAATGTGATGAGAAAGCATAAAAAACTAGAACGTACCAAAAACCTACCACACTAACCAAATGTTTAGAATAACATTTCTGTTTCAAAAAGTTTTCAAAGTATATTTTTAATCAATGTCCAGTAGCCAAAAGGGTCGTCTAGTTTGCCCGTATGAATGTGCCAGCATTATGAGCGAGAACTCTACAGGAATGAGTAAAAGTGAAAAAGAGAGGAAAAAAGTGATTAGTAAAGGAAGAACTAAGCAATGTTATACGATGATGTGATAGTGTAGGAGAAAGAAAAAAGAATAGTGTTAGTGGCAGACAGAGAGAAAGAGAGAGAGATATAGAGGGAGGATAATAATTGTATTGAAGTGTTGTTTATACCTTGACCCAGTGCTGTTTGAGTGGCTGAGATGATTTGAACACCTTGTCAGGGATCTTGATGGGATTAACTTCTACAGCATACTCCTGACTAGCTGCCTGACTTGATAGAGCAGACAGGGCCTGAAGACAACACAACATGTGACAACAACAAACTCTTTGACCCTACACTGCGCACACACTCATGCAAAAATGACCAGATTTTTTTGTTCGTAAATTTCGAGCGATAGCATTAACAATTTTTCAGCTAGTCTAAAAATATGATGTATACTTTATCAAAAAATTGAAAGTTAAAAACACTTCTAATTCCACGGCAAAAATTTACAAATTCCAGCATTTGATAAATGGTATTATTTTTATTTTATCTGGTCTTATTTTTTTATTGATATAAGGAATTAACTATAATCATGGCAAACTTGATAAATTCATTATATGTGTCGCTGAGTTTCGAAATCCGCTATAACACATTCAAATGTATGTGTTATAGCGGATTTCGAAACTCAGCGACACATATCATCTTTACCCACATTATGCGAAGTAAAATATTCAATTTTAGTTTTTGAAGAAAAAGAAGATTATAATTAAATTTTAATTTTTTTTTCCATATTTCTATATTGTACAATACTTTATCAGAATAAAAAAATTGAAGAAAAAAGGAATAGTAGCGCATTGAAGGGTTAAGGCAACAATTCATACTGCGTAAACATTCACACTCAATAATCAGACAAGGAGCACGATAGACAATCTCTGTACAAGGTATAAACAAGAAGCTATGATGTATAATAAATAGCACTGGGCAAGGAACTTTATTGATCATAATTATCATATAAAAAATATATTTTCTTGAGTTATAAACATCGCTGAAATACAAATAAATAGATACCAAGTGTATAGTGAGAAACAGAAACTATTAAAATAAATTTGCTCAAATGATAGATGTGTGAATAATGAAGAATAAATCTGATTTATGTATGTAGAGGTTGGTGTTTGATGTGACCAAAGTGTTAACATTTAAAACATCATTTAATAACTAATGAATGTATGGTATAATGTGGACTTTCATTACATCCACATCCCTTTCTTATTTAGTAAGAGTTAAATATGATAAATTAATCAGGAAATGATCCAGATATTAAGCTCTACCATTATAGGTGATATTGTTCACTTTTATTAAAGTTATATAGTTATATATGTATGTGGTCATTACAATTCTCACAAATAAAATAACAAACAATAATAAAAGATCTTTGAAAGTGAAACGAGATGAATGACTAATGAAAATCTGCATGCCAAAATAAAATAATATCTTATTATGTATTCTTTACTGTACATTGATTACGAGACATACAATTTTATAGAAAAATTCATTTAAATTAAATATAATGAATATACAGAGGGCTAGTTTATAGCAGAGGCGCGATCTCTTCCAAATAACCCAAAATACAAACATAAAAAACAAGTTTTACAAAAAAAAGCAATAATTATAAGCTTACATACAAAAATACACAATGGGCATAGAAAAAATAAATACATATAAATATAGAAGAAAAAAATACATACCTACATACAAAAAAAAACTACCTACAGTATGAGGTTTTTAAGCCAAAAACATGGTTAATGTTGAGCATAAGTCTGAGAGATAGAATGCCCAATGTGAAAATAACACACTGGACAAAAATTGTCGACGTAATAGACCGCACTGCAAAACTAAAATGGCAATGGGCAGGTCATGTGACTAGACAAGGATCTGATAATGGACACCCAGAGATCTAAAATGAAGACCTTGGGATGAGAGAAGAATAAGTCGGCCCCAGAAAAGATGGGATGATGATACAATAATTGTCGTGGGAAGGAGATGGGCTTAAGAAAGAGAAGTGTAGAAAATATGTAAGAGGGCTACATCCAGCAGCGAAGAGATGGTTGAAGAAAAAGGAAAAGAGATAAAGTTTTTACTTCATCAAATAATATGTGAAAAATTTCGTTTTATTTGAAAATGGTCGAGTGCCACTAATCATACTTAACTTACTGTTTCAATTGCTCCAACATAAACTAAATAAAAATATGAATGCAGTATATTAACCTGAACTTGGAAAGCCTTACGAACAGCTTCTAACTCCTCCAGCCTATGATGGAAAATTCTCTTATGGAACTTTCTCCTGTGCAATCTGGCAGCTGGTCCTCCAACTCGGCCTGTGTTTGAGTTACTTCCAGTGCCACCAGAACTGTTGCTACTTGATCCATTGTTGCCAGATAGGAAATCCCAACGAGACCAAGAATTTGATGCTAGAAAAAAATTATAAAGATTGCAAAAATTTATCATATTCAAGACGACTAATTATATACGTGGCAATTATTGTGCAAAAATAAACAAAGAGTTCCTGCGAAGATCCGCTACGTCAAACACTTTTCAGAGTCAAATGATATTTTAAGGACAATATTAAAAGTTAAAAACCACTTGAATTGTGGGTAGAGCATGAAAAAATTGAGATATGTATTTTTTACATAATATTCAGGTATTAGCGTACAAATCAGACAATATTGTCAAGTAAATTCAAATCATCAAAGGTGATGCTCTTGATAAATTAATTGCTCAACTTACATGATTCTCTGGGCTGTGCCGTATCGAGCAATGAAGCCAAGTATATAAGTAACCAGGAGAGTAGGGACAAATCAGTAGTCTGCCAAACGGGGTTCTGCCAATAGTTGTGTGAACTGGTCAGAGGGTATGAGTTGGGCGTGGGCAATAATTCTGACACGAGGCGAGATACACATTCCACTACACCTCCACGCCATAAACTCTTACGGCCCATATACACCAGTAAAATGAGGACTCTGAAATTAAAAAAATCTATCAATTGTGTCCAATTATGAGGTTTTGTTGTATTCTTTTTTCCCAAAAGGAATATAGAAGAGCAAAAAAAAGTTAAACTAACAATCCAAATGTTTTCAAGCATAGATTAATTATTCTGAAATTTTAAAAAGTACTACAAGATTCTAGCAAAAACTTTGAATAATATTCATTTGTGAATGATTTATGTAATATTAAATTGAATAAACCTTATAAATTTCCTTACCTGTCTTGTGGGAAGATGAGTGTATTCTGTGGCGTGTAAAGAGTTGCTACAGTGTCCGCGAGAAAAGCTCCCCACCACGGCTTGGTGCAGCAAAGCTTGGTGAGCACAGAGGCTAGGGCTGCCTGTAGACGAGGACCTGCATTGCCTCCCATCACTACCAGCCAACGGACCATCAGGTCACACCAAGACATGGTGACAGTTACTTGCGGCCGCTGAAATAAAAAAAACTGTTGATTGGTGGAAACTACACAATGTCAAGAAGTGCTATTATTTAGCATCTTCTTTTTGAAACTTAAATTGTATCAAATTGAAAAAGGACACAAAATGACCACTAACTACTTCACATGAAGGAATGGTCCTGCTAAAGTGTCAACATATAAGATACATCACCTTAAAATTTAAGAAACATCACCTTAAAATAAACGTTATTTAATAACGTTTATAATATTTTTTAATGTCTGCCCACCTTGTAGAAATTATTTTCACATTCGAAACAGATGTATAGCAAAATATCTGTCAAAGATTCGGCAATAGATCGCAGTTTGTCTGTGGATGATAGTTTGAGCAGATTCACTGGTGGATGTTTCTGATCTTCCGCGGACTCGTCAGGAATATCCGAGCCGGAGGAAGACGTCCTGAATCTTTCCATTATCTTCTCAACTGCATTTATCTGCTGCTGAAGCTCCAGACATTCCTGGAAACAAATAAAATTGTATAAATACTACAATATACACAAATCATCATCTACAATTCAGATTGAGGTTTGCCACCCATTCTGAATGTCAGGACAATCTGCATGTTTATTACCTGCAGTCAGTCCGCTGGTTTCCCCACTTGAAGGATATGCCGTGATAATTGTATAGTAAATCACCAGAAGGCTATGAATTGCTAATCTCCCCCTTAGCAAATCAGAACTACTCAATTATATTTCAGACTGTTCTTAATTGAAACTAGTTTAAATACTCGCAGTACAAAATAATTCTATTATCTAAAATATTGAAGTGATGAGATTTCTTAGTACCTGATATGATGCTCTAACTCTCTCGTCCATGGTGCCTTCAATATACGCAGTCATGTGAGAGGCATTACCTCCCGAAGAGTCTAAATATGGATCTAAGCAGTCTGTTAATTTGCCAACAGCCAATCTGTAAAATCAAGTTTCCTTAATATTAGAATATATTTGTGTCGACATAGTAAATGCAATGAGGAATGTGTGTGGTTTCATTATCTACTACTATAAAAAGAATTTTTCCAAAGGCTGATGCTTTTAACAGATAACTGAAAAAAATTCAAAAATTAATTATACGACAAAAATACTTTGAATTTAAATTCAGTACATAAGGTCTAGGAAATCGCTTAATATCTATTTGTGCATAGGTCATTAGCCACATAAAGTTTAATTTATTGACCGACGATTCTAGGTGGAAGTTCTCATTAATGAAACACATCATATAGTTATTCCACTGTTGACTTTATTAATTTTACGAGTTGGCTTTCAAGAGCATCCGCTCTCATTGTCAGGCAAAAGTAAAATACTTTTATGAGAGTGGAAGTTCTTGAAAATCGGCTCGCAAAATCAATAAACTCAGTAGTGGAGTAACTATATATCGCGTTTCAATAATAAATCATCAACCATAGTTGGATATGGTTGTAAGGAATAGAATAAAATAAATGAATTTGAGTTTTAGTCAAGGAAGTATTTTCTCCAATGGATATTAAATGAAAAATACTGGCCGGAAAAATGGAAAGAACTTGATAATGAAGAAATTTTGGTGTGATTTATAATAAACAGGTAGCGGACTTACTTGAATCTACACGTAAGGTCTTGATGTAGTGAGGTTAGCGTGTTGATTTGAGCCTCAGCCAGAAGTCCAGTCTCAGCGATCTCTCCGTAGAACCAACCGAGCGGTATCTTACATCTAGTAGTCGAGATATTGTAACGACCTATTGTGGATATCTAAAAGATAAAGAAAAAAATATTATTGGTATTAAAAAAATTAACTTGTTAAATTTACACAAAAGCAGAAGCAATATAAAAAATTACTTATATTTTACTGATACGAAGAGGATTATCTGCATGTTTATTAAATAGACATGTAGGTCAAATATAGAAAACAATGCGTTATCAGTGGCATAATCATACCTTCAAAGTTTGAAGCTACAAAGTAACAGATTTGGATTAAGCAAAGTTTTGAAACCATACCTTGAGATATCTGCACAGTGGAGGAGGCTGAATGTCTGTCATGATGAGATCCTTTGCCAATATATCAGGGACTTGCACCAGTTTGGTGGAGTCCTGTTCTTCACTGTGTAACCACACGTGGATTGTCAACATAATTAATTCTGGACATGATGGAATAATCTGGAATGATTGAAAACATATTAATCATAATGATTTCATGAAAATTTATTCAAAATAATATTTCTCCAGGTACACTGTTGTTTTTCAAACAAAGTGTTTCAAAAAATAATGTATTAGTAAAACTTCACTCAGGTATAAAATGTCAAACATCTCTGAGGATAATGGAAATCAGAAATCCTGAATGTCTTATCTAAAGACAAATGAAATCTTACCAAATCTGTGAGTCTAACTGGATATCCAAAGTCTAGGACTACAAAGTGTCTAGAGCCAGAGTGCATCCTCTTGATGATGAGAGTCTGTTGTGGAGGTTGCTGCACTAGCTGTTGCCACGGTATGGACATGTTATTATACTGGAATAAGAAATTTAAATTAAACAAATGATCGTGTATATTTACACGACTAAACAAATGAACAGCAACATAAAAAAATAATAAAAGCAATTGAATTCCATGATAAATCTTGATGTAATATCTTCCACATTGTTTCCTCAGATGATTGTCTTGAAGGTAACCAAGAGGAAAATGAATGACAGCTGTAGTATCATGAAACTTGGAAATGGGTGAAACACTACTCTAAATAAAGGCTACTTTCCAATCATAGCATATCACTATTCCACATTCATAAACACTTAACTTGTCCATCTCTTTTTCACAAAACTACAGGTTCTTATCCATCATGCTTCCTCACATCCATCCAATGATCTTCACGTTGTCCCGGTCATTCCTTCAAGTGTTTCTATTTACACTTACTTTAAAACCATCCTTATACCGGAATGGCGAATCATTCTCTTGATCCTGACTTTTGCTGGTGGTTTCTTCGGCCTGACTCCAGCCAGCGTCACATTCCATTAAAGGACACTCTGCATTGATGTCATTCTGATTCATCTCCGCAGTAGCAGCATTTTTTGCTGACTTCTCCGCTTCAGATGTTCTCACAAATTCCATGAATTCTTTAAGACCAATGGTATCGAAAAACTAAAGAAATAATGAAACATATATCATTAGTCTTCACATTTCTTTTGATTCAAATAAACAGATACAACCAGATTTCCCACTCATTGAGGGCAGTTTACATGTCCTTCCTCTGCATGAATTCTATTATTTTTCATAAATCATTACAGATATCATAGTCTAGAAACAGGTTTAAACCCTAATTCTTTGCAATAGCAACAAAAGATTCAAGAAACATCCACTCTGAGAACCCGAGGAACCTCAGAAAATTCTGTACATGCTAAGTACAACGCACATTCTTATGACCATAAATGAAGAAAGCAAACTATGCCTTCTGATAATCGTTTTCTCCTATAATAATTACAAGTTTGCACAGATTACTTTTACCAAAAATTTAGTAACACTTCACGAAAAAATCCAAAGATATATTAACCTGTGTATGATCATTGGAAGGTGTGACAGTATCTGCATGGTGAGGTGCTGTCTCCAACATCATCCCATCAGAGACACTGTGACAGGAGACTTTGAGCGCCATCACTTCACTGAGACCTGATACACCGCTGCCCCCTCCGCACTCTTGCCACCACCAACCCGAATTACTACCTTTGCCTACAAATCAAACATTTATAATTTATAAAAATACCTACTTTTTAAATCAGTCTTTATGCCTGCCCTTGACTGTGAATATTGTAATTTAGAAATCAACAAATTCTTCAAAATATTAAAATGAACCTTTATTAAAAACATTATTTTGGTACTAGATAAAAAAACGGAATATGAATTACTAAAATGATTTATGTAACTATAAATAAATACATACATTTGATGTACTTCAGCTGTCTTTAAAGCCAAACACTAAAAAAATTGGGAACTATATGAGATGGCAGGTCCCACTGTTGTCAAATGTGAGATTTCATAGAAAAAGTAATATTCAAGAAATTGTTGTCATATGTAGAATTCTTTTTTGGTCACCACGTTAAATTATTTTTGGACACCAAGTTTTTCGACACCGGCAAAGTTTATATTCGAGGTAGATTTTATTTTGCCTAAAATCTACTTCGTAATAATATCTACTTCGAATACAAATTTTGGTTTATATTTGAATTAGATTTTATTTTTGCTGGTTTTATTTTATTTTTACAAATAAAAAAAGAAAAAAAAATTGCCAAAAAATTCAAATACTAAGCAAAAATTTTCTTCCATAGAAAAATATATTTGACAGATATCTGACATTGGGGCCTACTATCTCAATGAGTTCCAATTTATATACAATATTTATTTAAAGCTTTGAATAATTTAATAAACAGTGATGTTATTACAATATTTTCCTGAAAAACCAATCCACTCAATATAAACATACCAGTATGATTGTACAGATCCCTAAGGTCCACTTCTTGCTGTGTATTGGTGACTTGGTTGACTACCTCTCCTGACACAATGCTCGCGTATGACAGAGTCACTGATGATGTCTTGCCTAGAACTGGCGGTTCAATGTCAAATATGGACGACTCCATTGGCAATCCGTATAAGCCAAATCTAAAAAACAGAGAATGCAAAAATACATAAGTTTTCGAGTGTCTTTTCACAAATTAGTGTGAGTATTTCGATTGTTTAGTAGAATTATTCTATTGAGCTTAAAATGATGTGCTTTCGAATAATTGTAATCACTATAGTATCAAGCATGACTGTATTTTTACTATGCCTACAAAACAATGTATATTAATTAATACAAATTAATACATAATTTGTAAAACATATCTATTTATCTATACTTCAACTTCCACAAAAGGGATAATCAGTAAACTAATGAAGATATTATAGGTTACATTAAAAAATGATTATCCAAATGACCGCTTCTATAGACATTTTCATCCTTATCATTTTTTTTCACAAATCACTCCTTACGGGTTCATTGCCATACTGTACTGATCTAAAATTTAATAAAATTCTGATTTTTAAGACTTATATTTGTATGGAAAATTGGACAATTGGAGTGCAAATGTCAGATGATGTCACACTTTATGAACATACTATCTATACATGTTTCGTTATGTCACAGCTCATGTCACAGCAAATGTCAGATGATGTCACACTTTATGAACATACTATCTATACATGTTTCGTTATGTCACAGCTCATGAATAAATAATGAAAAAAATAGCAAAGATATTTAAAATAATTTATTCAACATGATCAGATGATTCATTCTCACCTAGATCTCAAAATAAGATGATATGGATTAATTCTATCCTTCATAATTGTGGCAATATCCCTCAGGAGATGAATACAGAAGCTGGCGCACTTCATATCCTTGTCCAAAGCGGCTACTCTCATTGCCAGCTGTGTGAACCACCTCAATGATCCGGCAGAAGCAACACCACCAATCAGAGGCATACACAAAATCACACTCTTCAATATTGCTATTTCAAATTGTGATGATGTTTCTTCGTCCATTTTTTTAGAACCCCTGGAATTAAAAAAATATTGAGTATCCTATATAAGAAATAAAGAACAACTACTCAAAAAATCAGTTGTTACTAGATTAAACTATAAAGATATAGAAGAAGACAAATTTCCTAAAGTATTGAGAAATAGTTTTAGGCTACCTAAAATAGGAACACTTTCTCACCAGAGAACTCTCACCTAAACCAAAAGAAAATGAAGGGCTAGAGAAAACTGTGTTTTTTTATTGTGTACAAGAAAATACAGTTTTAATGCATACCATATTACGTAATTACTTTGAATATCATATAGAAATTAAAATATAATAAGAATAATGACTCACTCGCTACAGATGAGGATGAGTTTGATGCACTTCTTGGCTATACTTCGTTTAGATAACAGCACACAATTTTTCACTAATGACTTAACATTTTGTTGCAAAATTTTAACACACTCAAACTGCTGTGGTTCTATGTCAGACTTATTACTGAAGATATTCTTCTTGTCTTTGTCCATGGAGCATGCCGTGTCATTGTCATTTGTCGCATTAAAGTCTTCGACTTCAACATTCACTTCAGACTTGGCATTTCTAAACCTCGCCAGTCGTATAGAAACAACCCAAATAAGAAGATCTAAAGCCATTGATTGTGAGTTTTTATCAGAATTTGTTGATGCTATCGTTAAGAGATTTTCTAGGAAATGATTTGATTCTAACATGGCTATTCGTTGTAACCTCTCCAATGGAATATCCGTATGCTTATTGCTTCTTACAGTTATTGAAATTTCATGTAACCAATCACAGCCAATATAAAATTCTACTTTTTTACTAGTAAAGGGTGAAGCAAAACGTTCCACAGTCGATCCTGGCAGAGTGAACATGGGATCCTGATTTTCTTTACCCCTCTTTGATATCCTTCCCTGATTAATTTCTTTGGATGGGTCAAATAGTGTTTTTATATGCAGTAATAATGTCCTTCCTCTGGCTTTGAAAAGCTTGGGACTGGTTAAAGTTAAAGTACCAGAATGTTGACTAAGGTCCAAACCCTGAGTTAAAGTGAGAGGACCTGCCAGTATTTCAGCATTGTGTGCTCTCAAGTACTCTGCACTTCTTACAGGATTTTCTACAGGACCTTTTTGGTCTGAATCGATGAGATTGAAATTTATATGATCATCTACTCTAGAGAAATGTTTTGATTCTTTTCTATGCCCTATTCCATGCAGATGTTGCTTTAGCAGGGTGACCTGAATATTTGGCGGAGTGGGACATGGAGAATGCAATGTAAACTTGAGTTCTACTTGAGCTATCGATAAACTCCATGGCAAAGTCAATTCTAGGACGTGTTCGTCCCATGTAGAGGCAGTATTTTGTAGCCTCCATGTTCTACTCATATTCTGGTTGTCTGATCTAGGTCTCTGAGCAGGCAGCAGTTCACACCAACAACTTGGTACTACTGCACTGTAAGCGACAATATTGTCACCTTTGCCTCCAATACCAGCAAGTTGTGTTAAATTCTCTAAGTCTTCCGTATTTAGTGATGCCTTCTGGGCTATCAAATTGGACTGATTTAATACTGACTGTGGTTGGTCTTGCACACCTCCTTGTGCTCCCTGTTGTCCCAACCAGTTTTCAGAAGTTATATCGTCATCATCACACTCCTCAGTGGAATCTCCTTCGCTGTCTCTGATTGCATAGAAATACATAGCTCCTTTTTCAGTACACACGCAAAGCTTTTCTAAACTAGAACAAAATGCAACCGATTTGAAAGGTGCTGATTCTACTTTGGCTTCTGCTAATATACTAAGGTCTTCTATATTTATCAGCCTCAATGCACCGTCTCTTCCTACAGAAGCAGCTAAACCAATTCGAGGAACATTTCCATCCAAGTTAGGCAGTAAGCAAACTTCTAAGGGAGTTTCATCATAAGTTAATTCTCTGACATGAAGAGGAACTTCATTAACCAATGTAGCAACTGATTCATAACTCAGTGAATATAGGAGAAGATAAGAAGTAGATGTATTTTCAACACAAGTATCAGACATGTCGTTCAAATCAAAATGTATTGTGTTATCTGAGCCTATGTCTATGTCATCGTGGTATCCATTCACAATATAGGACTGAGAGTCTGATGAATTAGAAGAGACATTACTAGACAGTACAACTAAAAGGTGATCTCCATCGTTGGTTGGTACTACATGCGTCACAGTAAGATCAGTTCTAGTTGATATTGTGTTTGGAAATGTCACACACTGCACCGCGATGCAGGCAGGAGGTGGAATATCATCTGCTGTAACAAGTTCACTTTCTGGAGACTCACTGGATGCTGTCTTAATGTTGGCACTCTTGGTAGTTGACGGTTTACTGTATGGCACTTTCATTTTGATGCCGCTATCTTTGTATTCGTACAGAATATCAGGAATGCTTCCTGGATACATTGCAGCTAAATGATTATGTAGATTGTATTCCTGACTCTTGTCTATGTTTGCATCCATTTCATCAGTAAATTTCTTGAAAACGGAATCACTAGCATCAAATGTTATAGATTTAGTATTACTGTTGTCTTCTATTGCTGCTCCTTTCCATCCTTCGAGAACAGCACCAATAGTATGTGATATACTGAATGGGTTCTTTGCATTGGAAATAATTTCTATTGACTTGGAAACTGATGTGGTCCCATTTGAGTTGGATGAATTATTTTTATTGGAATTTTCAGATTGTAAGAATTTGGTCTCTGCATCTTTGCTGGCCGTAACTAAATTTTTAATGTCTAGAACTTGGTCATTGAGACTGGCGACAAATGCTACTTCAGGCGATAATTCCGGTTCGTCTTCCAAGCACATGTATTTAGAAAGATAAATGTCATCATAAAGGTTAGAGTCTTGATTTCTACAATTTGGATTTGAAACACCACCACACTTCTTGCTACCACCTGATTTACCACTAGTACTTTTTAAACTAACACACCCGTTTCCGTTGGTAAGAGGTGACACAGTATGCGCACATTTCCCTTGGAAATCATACACTAACAGATAACAACTACTTGATGTACTACAACTCTTTGCTTGGTTTTGATGATTCATTGCTTTGACAACACTAGAGTCTTTGGTAGCAGACCATATGTTGGAAGTGGTCTTACTGATTGTCCTACTGTTTTGTATATTAACACCGCACACTATAGTTGGTCGAGCCCTACACTGTCCGCTAGAGTTGTTCATTGGAATATTCTTGGAACACGGTTGGTCCTTATTTTGACATCTTCCTATAATGGCCAAAGCTGATAGATTTACTAAATAATCTGAAAGATAAAAAACAATACATTAGTTAAAATTTACAAATAACTTTTTTGTCTATCTATGCCACCACAACATTTCTCACAAGTGAGTGACCAGTAGATTAGCTGCAAATAATGAATATATCTATCTATCTATCTATACCCTCACGCCACGTCCCAGGAGGGGTAGGCAGACAGAACGGAACGCCATATAGATCTATCCTTACAAACTTCTTTCGCTTCCTCCACATTCATACAGTTTCTCATACTTGCACGCCGATTTCTGTTACTCAACACGTGGCAGACGAATAATGAATATACAGTTTATTTATTCTCTGCGTACCACGAAAAAGAAAGTTATTCAGAAAGTATGCATTATTGAATTGAAAAGATTACACCAACCTTTTATAAAACACTCAAAAACTTGTAAAAAAAGAGCCAATTACAATAAAAAAAAAAAACTAAAAACATGAATTTAAAATGATTGTTTAAGTTCAGTATTTAACATAATACTATACTATACTATACCCTCACGCCATGTCCCAAGTGGGGTAGGCAGAGAGAACGGAACGCCAAACAGATCTATCTTTACACACTTCCTTCGCTTCCTCCACATTCATACAGTTCCTCATACACGCACGTCGGTTCCTCTTACTCAACACGCGGCCGTCCTTGAGAATTTGATCCACGTGATCAAGCCACGTGGTTCTCGGACGCCCGCGTTTCCTCACACCCTTTCTTTCAGATAAGTATATCCTCTTTGTCATTCTTACCTCGTTCATTCGTTCAACATGCCCAAACCACCGTAGTTTATTCACGCGCATTCTGTCCACAACAGTCTTCTTGCATCCGCTCATTCTTCTAATATCCTCATTCTTCACTCTATCACGCAGCGTTTTACCAACCATTCTTCTCAACGATCGCATCTCTACTGCATTTACTCCACTTTCGTCCTTCTTCAACCACGTCCATGTCTCGCTTGCATACGTAAGTGACGGTACCAGAATGGTACTGTGCACCAGCATTTTAGCCATGTTCGACACATTGTCATTGCTGACAATGGGTCGAAGTGCACCGTTTACTCTAGCACCGGCCACTTTCCTTCTTTCAATGTCCCCATCGCATCTTCCATCCCTCGTAAACATACTTCCCAAATTTAACATAATACGAAAGTTAGAAATAGAAAAAAACTTCAAATCTCACCGTTTTCCCTATCAAAATCCTCATCCCAAGCATTCCTCGCACTAGAATATGGTCCAAAGAGAATGTTCTGGAGGAAGGGTTCTTCTAAAGTGATGGTAAACTCCTGTTGCATCTTCAGTTTGCAATCCACATTCCATATAGAGACACACCCCTCACTGGTACCAGTCAAGAAGATATCTCCGGAATTACCTCGGGATATTATACTCACACCAGGATAAGAATAGGCAGGAGACGTTGCATTTGTTACCTAAAATGAACATCATAATAAACAATTACACATTTTCTACCAAATTACTTTGTTCTATTCTTAGAGATCGCCTAGTCATTTACAAATTTTTGGTACACTCACTTGATATTATATTTTTTAAATTACATTTTTATTTAAGAAAGTCTTGCCCATTCTTTCTCTACCTATATTAAACATCAAATGTAAAGTACAGATTATTTTAACCTATGTGAAAATACAAACAGAAATACAAAGAACAAGAGAGGAATCTCATAAGAAATCATGGATTAAATCGAAGAAGTAATATTAGGAAGTACATATTTATAAATAAAATGTTTTGAAGTTAAGCAAAAATTGCCTATAACACAAAATAAAATTTCATTCACAATTATTTTTTTACATTATACTTTTATACCAAAATATAAATCTAAAATTAACGTATATATGTACTTGGTGCCTTGAAATATAACTTGCAAAGGGATATAAGTTCCTAAATCTATCTACTTTGTGTGGGAGTCCCATAATAGATTAACTCAAGGAATCCCAGAATAAATGGAATTAAATAATAAATAAATAATAACATTCACAAATACATTAATCATTGATATTATTGTATTGAAGATAAGGATTGTATGACTCATAGTGTATGCATATCAAATTATTACACCACACTTGAGTCATAAATACATTATATAAACATTGGATACTTGAGGATACATAAGGATACGGATATGAAAAATGCGTCTAGTAATAATACAAATATACAAGAAAATATGGGTTTCGTATGAAAATGAAAACCATCTCTTTCATCAGTGCCCTTGAGACGATCGAAGGATCATGAAACATCGCCAATGAAACAGATCATCCAAAATCATCAATTCATTAATTTTTTCACTATCCATTAATTAGGACAAGAGTTTGGATAAATTGTATTAAAAAATGTCAATATATCTATAGAAATTCACAGAACTAAAAACACAATAACAAATTTCTAAAAGATCTGGAAGGCAAGGATCAGCATTCAGTGTAGTTAGTCTGGACACTTCATTTATTAAACACATTAAAAGAACTAAAAATTGACAAACTTAAAGCATACCCATTCCTTCTGTTCAATAAAAAGATGAGCACAACTAGAGATGTGAAATGCTTCTGAGGATGAGAAATTAATCAGAAACATCGGTCTGAATTTCATAAATGAAACTTACCGAAAGTGGCACATTGTGGGTGTATTCTCCCTTGACCAGCGCACATTTGGATGAATGTCTCTCGTGCTCACTCCAGGGTTCATCAGTCTTCTCCCAACACACGAGGCACACACAACAGTTGAAGCACATAGCTCGATCGTCCCCACTAGTTGTTGGCTGATGAAAAAAACCTGCCTGAGCCATCTGCGCGGGTAATGCCCATCTAAAGTAATAAAAAAAAACATGGATTATACTTAACTCATTACTTTGACATTCTTTCATTACAGTGCACCATTTTTATAACAATACTGAAGCAATAGTATTATCCTGAAAAGATATTACACTCCATTACCACCAAATTGTTTTATATGTAAAAAAAGGCCTGTTTCCACAGTCGCTTCCAAGAGATGAACAAATACAATTTATCTATCTACACCATCACAACATCTTCCATAAGAGTAGTAAACCGTGAAACAATTGCATGTAATTAGCATACAGGTCATCCTCTCTGCTACACCTTTTGGCTTAAATTTTAGTGTATTTATTTGACATATCATAACTAACCATTATTTGAGCTAAATTGTAAAATTTATCTATATAATAATATATAACGTATGTAAAACAATATAAATATTTTTCCAAAACCATACAAAATAATATTTTTTTTAATCAATTCATTATTCAGCCTTACTTGTAATCCATATGTGGCCATTTCTTAAAGGTTTCTCTTCTAGCAGCCTCGGAAGACATGAGTTCCCTGTCACTGACATCTATCTTGGAACTGCCCGGTGTTGTTGGCATGAGATCATAGATGCGCTGGTACAGTGCTGAAGCAATTGCCAAAGCTGGAACATGGCGACTGTGCCTCTTCAGCTCGGACACTATATTGCTAGCTACCAACTTAAGTGAAAGGTGAGGTAATTCCAAACATATTGTACACCACTGAAACAAAGAATATTAACAAAAAGTTAATAAATTTGGAGTAAACTTTAGCCAGATGATAAAGTCTCAGACTTTCAATCGAGGGATCCAGGGTTCATTCCAACTGCTGCCGACCTACTCCACCTTCATGGCACAAGCATATTACTCACTGTAAGGATGAGTGGTGTGTATTTGAGTTTATTTTAAATCCAAATTTATATTATAATAGACTTTAGTTTAAAAAAAATATTTGCACAAAGGGCGTACATACTGCTTTGAGGCAATGTCTTCCAGTAAATATTTGATAGACATGTTTTAGCATCAAGTGAGTTTAGATAAAATAGAATGTGTAGGACATTATGCTCTGTATTTCCACATAACTATTATAGTCACTCATCCGAGAGCTGACAGCATTGAAATTTACTGAACTTCGATGATCGAACACGAGTCCAAGTGTACAGGATGCTATCATCTTTAGAACATTGCAAAAAGCCAGGTTTTTAAGAGTTCTAACATAGTGAGAAGATATTATATGTACCTACTATCTATACGACGTTATGTATGTCCATCATCAATGCTGGCATGGGATCCATGCCCTGAGCGAGACAAAATATAAAAGAAAAAAGCCCATTGTGACGTTTGTAGCACATTTACTCTATGTTTCTTCAGCCGGATTCAGCGAATGGAGTGAACAAACCCGACAAATGCTCCACGCGTTCAGGATGACAGAGCGAAATCCCAGACGAGTCACTCTGATGTGACATTTACCACACACAACTTCAAGTCACAACAAAATTGCTCGTCGTCATGCGTTATTTTGCACCATAAACATCCCCATTGTATTAAGTGCTGCATACTCGTTCAAGGTGGTGCAAGATTTAAAATTGTTAACGTAGTTTAATATTTATTTTAAGTTTCAAAACCTCAGGTAAAGCCGGGCTTTTGGACTTGTATGGAAGCCATACCACTGCTATATGTTTATATACGCACGTACTCTCTACTATAACAAAGGTGGTGGTTGTTTATGAGGAATTGACAGTGGGATTCCACTTTATATATGAATGCGCCAATAAATGATGGGGTCTGAAAATCTTTCAGGAGCTTCTTCCAAATTCTGACATCATTTATGCTGAATTCATATTTTATTTAAAAAAAAAATAACAGATTCATGTACTTTATGATTACATGCTAAAATTTTACTTTAAACATTATCCCTTTGTCTTATGATTTATGAAAATAGCATTAAACCTCACATAAAATTGATTTATAAACTTTAATAGCTCATAGAAATTGATGGAAAAACATAATGATTTTGTTTCAATACAGACATAATATAAATGTTTAAATAGATTACCTTCTGTGCCTTGATTCCTTTCACAGGCTGTTGGTTGGCTTTCTCTATAGCATCACCTAGCGCCTTCACAACCTCTCCGGAACATTCCACTGACATTAATTCTATACTTTGTAGACATTGATAAAGCAGCACAGCCTTAAAACAAACCATCCACATTTTAAATTTATACTGAGTTACTTATTAATTTATCCGTATTATATAAATGATCATCAAATAATCTTTTTGATCCTGGTCACCGACCATCAGAAAAATAAAACGATAATCAAAAAAGTAAAATTAACACCAAAACAATACCACCAAATATATCATATTCCGATCATCAAAATATTTCGGTATGACCACCAAAAAATACATTTGACCATAAAATAAATAGATTGACTGCCAAAATAGTAAGATTGATCGCCAAATCTTCTCATTATTAGTTGTAATTAGAGTTGGTCGTTATAACGAGGAACGCGTGATATATTAAATTATTTTTACGGAGCATGGTAGCAGAATATCGATATATCACGTCACACTATTATCGAGTGATTTCTAACGACGACCCGCTACTTCGTTCCGAACGACGTGAATTATCACAGATATCAAATTTTCTATGGAAAATCATTTAGGTATTACTAATACTGTTACTTATCACGCCGCCATACATTTTACTATGGACGACCATTTAGGTATTCCCGATGACGTTTGAAATCACGCGGCGATACAATTTAGTATGGAAAATAATATTTAGGTATTATTTGAAAAGGAACGCGTTCTTTTTTTCGCCTCAAAACGGTACTACTACGGACATCTGTTGATTGACACAAAAGTATTATGAGTTCTAGATACGGGTAGATATTATTCATAACCCTTTTATCACCTGAGTGGTCAAAGGACTATCTCCACATGATTTTACATTTTTATTTTTCATTAAATTAAATTTAAAACTTTTCATTCAATTAATATAGTAAAAAATATTTTACTATATTAATTTTATGATTGATGTAATTTAAAAGAGATTATTTTAATCTTTCAATAATAACTATTTATTAGAAAGGTTGACAGACATATAAATAATAAAGTCAGAATGGGGGATAAACCTCATCGCTGAGTTTAAGATCTTAAATGACTTTATTTTTTCGAACTTGCCTTATTTATTTGCGCGTTTAATCTTGCGTATCTTATTATTGTTCGTCGCCAGATAAAAAATATTTTTGAACAAAACCAGAGGTAAATTTTTTTTTTTTTATGGGGGGGGGGGGGTGATAACGGTAGCTTTTCTAATAACAGAATATAAATAAATAACAGTCGCTTACGTTCCATTATTTTCAAAGAGCCGTTATTCCCAACTCTAGTTGTAATAATAATAACAAAAATCGTTCATTTAAGTAAATTCATTAAAGTCTCTTTCTTCACTATCGTGATTTTTTAAGAATGCCTAAAATGACATGACCCTTTTTATTATTTCACTATCCACGACTACAATAATAATATTTGAATATTTTAGTAGAATTATTTTTTGGTCAAGTTTTTGGAAAAAATACTTTTTCTTTCGGCCCCACCCGTTGTCGAGTATTTTTTTCCCATAAAAAAGTAATAGTGACTAAACTTAAGTAAATTTATATTCGAACTAGATTTTATTTTTGCCTGCAAAAATAAAAACTAGTTCGAATATAAATTGGCCACGTACCTACCCGATGTCGAGTATTTTTTTCCATAGAAAAAGTTATATGTAGGTACCTGTAGGAAATTTATATTGAAATCAGATTTTATTTTTGCCGGCAAATGTTTTATTGTTTTGGATTCAATTTAGAAATATTTGAGGATCACGATTTGATGATCAATCTACTATTTTGACGATCATATTGAATTATTTGGTGACAATATTTTATTTTTTAGGGTTCAATCTAGAAATATTTGAGGATCACAATTTGATGATCAATCTACTATTTTGGCGATCATATTAAATTATTTGGTGACGATTTTGGTATATTTTTGATGATCACTTAAATAAGAGCCTTAATTTATTTACATGCCAAAAAAACATTTTCAAATTTAAAAATTGGCCAATTCATTTCTGGAGTAGAACAATTGGCCAATTCATTTCTGGAGTAGAACAATAAGTGCAGTTAAAGCTACCACAATGATAGCAAAATGGGTGTATGAGTTATTGTCTTCACTTACCTCGGAAAGAAATAATTCAATTTTGACTATCTGATCGGGTTTGGATGATTTGAGTGGTTGCTGTAAGGCAGTGTGAAGAAGAAGGACTCCATTGTAATCTGAACGTACTCCCAAGCCATTTCTATCACAGAACACTATCCTATCTGAACCAGGCAAGTATTGGATAATTATTGCTTCGTTACTTTCACCTAGAATAAAATAAAACATTCCGTTAGTAAAACACTCATAAAAATTAGATAACAATTGTGTATAGAGATATTTCTAGCAGCTCTTCTCAATACAGACATTAGCCAAGAGACTGTTCCAAGTGCTGAGCACATTTTTTATTTTCTCCTTACATTTTGGGCGCATATACCCACCCACCGGGTACTGCAGAAGGAACCTGGAGGCTTACAAGCAATGAAGAAATTCGTTCCACAAATAATCAACCTTTCATCACAAGTGAGATCAGATCCCGAAGATTGGCATGTATTGGCCACGTCGTTAAATCCGGAGAAGAAAGGGCGACTAAAGATATTATGCAGGGCATACCGGAGGGCAGAAGACCGTTAGGCAGACCAAGACAAAGATTGTTAGATAACATCAACCGAGATCTAGAGGAGCTAAATGCTAAAGACGACTGGCATTCCATTGCTCAAGATGGAAAGGCTTGGAGATCTATTGTTTCGGAGGAAAAGGTCCTGCAAGGGCTGTTCGGCCATCGGAAGTAGGTAAATAGTATTATGTCTTTTAAATTTGATAGATGTCTAAGATAACTTTTATTGCTTGTATAAAAAATTAAATGAGAATTATTTTATTACACTCACAAAATAAAATATAGAGAAAATCACTAACAACGTAGTAGCATTTAAAATATGATTCCAAGCACAAAACCACACTGTCCACAGTCAATATACTTCACTAACTTTGCAAACAATTCTATAATACATTGTATATCTGTAAATATCACTGAACAGGGGTCATATTGTTATTTGAAAGGTAATCACTCCAAGTTAATTGAAGAATGCAATAGATTCAATGTGAAATAAAAATTCAAGAAATCGATGTGCGTGTATGAGAAATGTCGAAAACGTGAAAAAATGATCCAAATGGCATTCCGTTCTCTTTCCAATTGCATTTCAGACTCAGCATAGTAAAAATAAAAATTACAATGTTGTGTAGGTAGGTATGTGACAATGCTCTAAATATGTTTATTTCTAGCTATATGATGGAAAAACATAAGAAACTTAATTAAATATATATTTTTGTATTGCGATCGCAAAAACCTTTCAGAAATAATAACAAAAATTGTTACACAAAAATATACCTCGTGAAAAACTAAACAAGTTGTGTTTTGTGATTAAAAACACATGACCAATCGAGGGTGAAATATTGAAACATTTTGAAAATATATTTTTAGCTATAAATAGTAAATAAGAAATAATCATTATTATTTATTCAACGATTAACGCACATATTGATATGGGAAATAATCGGTGCGACGATTTTAACCAAAATACGAATGACGTACGAAAAAAATAAATGTAACAAGACTGAAACCACAAATAATGTGCACGCTCGGGAAGTTATTTTCTGGCGAATATTGAAGGAATCAAATGGTACAGTGCATGTAATTAACACAAAGAAATTTATATTTGCACATTTTTATGAAATTTCGTATCCAGAATAAAATATAACCTTGAATATTACCTGATAAAGAACTTGACTGGAGAATGCCTCCAGAGTTGACGTCCAATATATGCACTTGTCCAGACAGTGAAGAAAGCAATACGACGTTGAGATTCGGATGAAATATTATGGTGGAAGTAGGAGTATCGATATTTATAAAGCCGTCTTCCCGTAATAACCAAGAATCATCGGCCATTATGCTCATAAATACATCTGACGATGAAGACAAATCGCCATTTGTTTCGTGCAAAGACAAACGGCAAAAATACAGAGGCACGACCTACCATAAACACGAGCTACTCCGATTTGTCATTATGTACATTTTTTCTTCGCACATCGTACCATAGATATTGCACAAAATTGATGCAAAATTGAGTATTTCACGACGATAACAAGATTGTCCCGTTGCAAAAGTGTTTTCGATTTTATTTTTCATATAACATGAACGTATCTAAATGTCAATTATTTTAGATTACTTTTATGTTAATATGTAATATTTCACCTGACGAAAGAGAATCTGATGGAATTTTGTTAATTTTTAAGCACAAAATTAAATTTATCGGTGATTTTTTTCGGTATTTGATCAACTAGTCATTTATTACATTTTTTTTTTGATTTTTGCATTCTTGTCACATGTGGTTTTGCGAAAGTCACATGGAATGACTTTCTTATGCTCATAACATAACATGTATAGAGAATTCACACAGACCGAGCTAGTCCCAAATAAAGAAATTAATCTTGTATTATGGGTACTAACCCGACGATAATAAGTCATTGCCGGAATATAGTAAATTGAGGGTAGCCATGGTGTGGGAAGGCGGCAGATGTCCTGGCTGAGAAATATCCGAGAGTGGACCGGAGTTCGGAGGGTGGAGGAGTTGTTCCGGCTGGCACAGCACAGAGAGGCCTACGCCAGGGTGATAGCCGACGTCGGGGGGACCTGACATGGCACTTTGAGAAGAGAAGAACACGACGATACACATAAATATAATGCACTAAACTGATAATTTGAAAAGGGTCATTCTTCTTTTTGCCCTGGCCGGGAATCGAACCCGGAATTTCGTGACTCAAAGGTAAGAACGTTAGCCTCCGCGCCACACCGGTCGTCAGGTAAAAGATTGTTTGGAATCCAATTTTTAATTCTAAATTATTTTGGAAAACTACACATGAATAATTTATAATAGTAAGAATTGTATGGAAAATTTGTATATTCAGTATCGTAGTACATTTACTATATTCCAGCAATGACATACTATTCCAGCCCTTTTGCTCTTTGTTCCAGCCGTTCAAGATCGTAAAACAGCGCCAAAGAAGAAATTATCCGACATTTTCTAATAGAAGCGACAACAAAATATGCATTATTTTTCATAATGAAGCAGTTTGTAATGATCTCATTCAGTTGATTCTGTTGTAAAATGGGGTACCTAAACTTATAGAAATTCACACAATTTTTTGCTTTGGGCTAACAAAATACTTGTTGAGTAATTTTCTTATAGACGTTTAAAAAGCGTACATCGATTAGAAGTTAAGACACATCTTCTTCTTCTTTCTGTGCCATGTCAGGTCCCCCCGACGTTAGCGATCACTCCGGCGAAAACCTCCCTGTCCTGTGCTGCTCTGAACAGGTCACATACACACATACATGAATTAATTTAATTAATATGAAAAGAGTGAGTTTATTGTAAAATTTCGAATTCTTTTTTTTATTTCCACCGTTTTGTAATTTGATATTTACATGTTATGGATATGCAAACAAGTATGCTGAAATTTCAATCATATACAAAAAAATTAAATGAATAATAAAATAATTTGAAATGAAAGCACTGCCATTTATAATACTTAGGCAGTGATTAAGAGAGAGTTCGGGCTTGAATCTTTCTGTTTATCCACTTCACCTTCAAAAACCAAGTAGGTACCTGTTAGTGTATGGGAACTAATTATTTGTTCTGCTATAATCCATTCGTTCGGCAATAAAAAAACAGCATTTAAATCGTTTGCACAGCAAACAATGTTTTCATCGGCAATAAATAAAAAATAAATATCTAACTGAAATGTTGAAAAACGCTAGTGTCGTTCATTCAGATGCTACATATAAAATCACATACAAAGATTTATTATTTGAACAAGATTAAAAATTTAGCTTTCACAAGTTTAATTAAAATTAACTCGCGGTTTGCTGGTCATTTATTTATTTTGCTGGACAAATAATCATTATGCCGATCAAATAATAATTTTGCCGGTCAATTAAATTTAGAGTTTTACAATATCATATTATTTGCAATCGAAATATAATATTCTCGCTGGGCATAAGTAGCAATCAACATGATGTATTTGTCGGCAGAATACATTTTTATGCTGAACATAACATCAATATTATGCTGATCGCTTAAATGGCAGTGATTGAGAGAGAGTACAGGCTTAAATCTCTCCGTTTATCCACTTCACCTTCAAAAAACAAGTATTAGGGTATTAACATTACTGTGACAGGTAAAAACATAACTATGTTATGAATTTATTCCAAATGTGAAAATTCATACTTTTGTTTTTATATGGGATTAGTTACTCTAAAAATAATACCTTGGAATAATTACCAAACAAAAATACGTAGAAATCGTACGGGCTACAAAAAATGTAGTACGTGTGTGGGGTTCTTTACAATGAAAACAATGGTACGAAATTTGATGAGAAATTGCGACAGTGGCAGCTGGCAGACAGCGGCTGTCAAACTTCAATTGTAATATTGTCGAGAATTGGGAGGCATGTTGGATTTATTTTTAGTATTTTTAGATAAATTTAAATGATTTACATGAATAAATTGAAATGTCTGATGACACACCACAGGAAAGGCAAGACAACGAAATTGAAGCTTTGAAAGTAAGTATATAATGATACTTTTATTCATATTTTGCTCAACAAGCATGTAGGTAGTTTGTCTTAAACTGTCTTGGCTTATTTGAAATAAACACCAGGTCAAATGTTGATGAAATTGCTGATGCAGGACAATTGCTTAAGTTAGTACCAAGTTAGATTTAAACATGTACACTATTTTTTTTCATTTGCAAGATGAACTAATTACAAAATAAATAATATGTTATTAATAATTAGGTATTATATTCTTAATTTTATTTTATAGACTTTTTAATGGTTCAAAGTATTTCAAAATTTTCTGTGTAATGTTTTAAGGCAATCTTTGGTGACGAGTTAAAAGATTTACGGACACCGCAACCATGGAAAAAGTGGTGTCCTCTGGATATACTTCTTACATTGTTTCCTCAGCAAGGATCAATGGGGAATCAGGAAATTCATTGTACAATAGATCTACACATCAAATGCCCACACAAGTATCCAGAAGTGTAAGTATTCTACCAATATAACTACACATTAGCCTAAATTTTATTTTATTCTTGACTGTGCATTGGTTACAATATTCTAAATCAATACAAAATATCACAAAAATTATCAGTTATACAATTCAATGTACAGAGGGTGAGTTTATAACTAGAATGCAATGTTTTCCAACTAACCCAACCCCCAACCATTTCAATAATTTTTGCCAATTGTTTTCTTAGTTGCGCAATTTTTCGTCGTTAACATAATTTTAATTTGAATAGAAGTCCTCATCAAATGTTTCATTACAATCTTGATTTATTTAGTAAATTCTTGTGAGTCCGCTCTCTGCATGGGAGTGTTTTGGTTGTCTAGTAGAGTGTGTTCTTCTTCTTTGTTGTCGGTTCCTCAGTGCTGAGGATCGTGACCATAATGAGTGTGTTATTAAGTCCAATAAAGCTTAAGATGATGTGTCTTTCCTATAATAGTAATATTGTAGTATTAATCATGATTATGTGTTTTTGCTTTCCCTATAAACTATGAATTAATGAGAAAATGTTTAAAATACACAAGATGTGTGTGCCCATACATTTTGAAGAACCATAGTTCTTATTATAAATCAAGTCTATATCCTGTATTATTTGATCGATGAAACATCAAACACATGTTGCATCATCTTACACATTGTATTATTGTTTTTAGAGTACCTACATCTATTCCACAGGCGGAAAAGCTAGTAGATTTATACTGTATGTCTGCAAACTATCCCGATTGTAGGATTTCAATATCCAAATAAGTATGTGTCAATGGCTAATATGTGTATTGTTTAAATACTTTTTAGTGTGCCCGAATTAGAAATAAAGCAATCAAAAGGTTTATCAGACGTTCAGGTGAACGAACTATTAGAGGAATTGAAAAACTTGACAAAAACTTTAAAAGGTGAAGTTATGATATTTGAATTAGCCCAACATGTGCAGGTTAGTACCCATATATGTACCTACTTATAAAACTTTATTTATTTTTATAAAATTATCTACGCGTATGATAACTTTACAATATTGCTGAACTTTATTTTCTTTATTTTATTTTTTCTTTATTCAATCAATATCATACAAACGTTGAAACAATATATCACCAATTATCTTCAATTAAGTTGCAGCAGCCTCACTAGGTTGCCCTGTATCGAGGCGTGCTGCGTAAAAAATATATAAAAAAAAAACATACATTCACCAAGGATTAATACATCTCACAAAAAAAATAAAATTGTATGAAAACAATCACATCAGCAAATTAATAAATCGATAACAAATGAATAAATGGATGAATGAACTGTGAAAGTTTTGTTGAATTGATGTAGAGTGAAGATTGATAAATTGTTATAGAATCAATAATTATTTTTTTATTTACATTTTGCTTTGGTTTTTAATTATTATATATGATATTGTAGTTATTTTGTTCTGTTTATATTGTTTTATTTTAGTTTATAATTTAACATTATATGCCCACTACAAAAATATGTAATGTAAAGGGAACTTGCTGCATATTCTGTAATAAATAAATATACCTTTATCATGTCAATCCAGTATCCATGCATAACTTCAAAGCAAAATTAAAATACTCGGTTTAAAAACATACTATACCATTATCACAGCATATCCTACAAGTGGGATGGTCAGCGGACTAGCCGCATGTAATAAACATGCAGATTTTCCACTCCATGACAATAAAAAGAAACATTCAGAATGGGTGGCATGCCTTATTGCCGAATTGTAGAAATTGATTTTCTTATACATGAAGTTTTATGAACACCTGCCTTTTACAGGAATCTTGAAAACTTACAGAAAAGAGTTTGAGACCTATTCTTTACCGGGGACTCCACAGGGAGCTTAAAAATCTAAAAATAGGATTTTGACTGTAGGGTGCTATGAGCATCTCAACTTAAAAATTCCCTTCCATTATTTAAAGCATGTCACAAATGAGATTGTGGGCTTAAAGAAAAATGTGTTTATTCATGTTTGTAAATTAATTTTTAGACCTATCTCCATAATTACAATAAGCCAGGTTTCAAGTCATTCTATGATGAGATGTTAGTGAGACAGCAGCAGACCGAAGAGACTAAACTTAGAGATCAGCAAGTCAAGGAAGATAAAGAGGTACATTACATCTCTAATTATTATTTATTTATTTTAACCATTCACGGCAATTGCCTCTTGGACTACATAGATAGATTTAAAGTATAATAGTACAGCAAACTAACAACAATGGAAAAATTACCAAAGTATAACGAAACAGTAATACAATAAACAAATTACAATAATATAAGAATTAGATGTGGATAAATTGATAAATAATAAGGCTAGCAAAGATAGATTAACATACTACATGGTACCTCCTAAAGTAGTTTTAGTTGAGGTCGAAAAGTATAGTATCAATTTTTGCAGACATAAAACTATATATCATTTCAATCTTAATTGGAACCTTGGAACCCACCATTGAAGGATTAAGGACATGTATCCATAATTTAATGTATGGATAGACACCCGACCATACACTTTGCATGCCTATGTTTGGTTGGGAAATACCATGTGCCTGAGCTAACTATAAATGTATGCCTTTATGTATTTGTTGATAGAGTACTAATGTACTTAGTTATGTTTACTTATTTTTTTCTATTTTATTGATTTATTTTATTTTTTGTAATTGAAGACTGTTTTATATTCTTTTTCATGTTGATGGTAAAAAGGCGTAAGCCGTATATTTCATGAATAAATAAATTTGGTCAGTTGTTTGATCATATTTATATTGAGATCACATGATTTTAGGAATACAGAATATTATAATTTCGAGCTCATAGATTTTTGTCAACAGATAAAACAGCTTGAACAATGGATAATAGAATAATTCAATTTGTGTTTTTCATTACCAATTACATGAATGGATATTATGACAGATGCTGGATGATATGGATAGAAATGCATTTTCATACATTGCGTAAATGTCAAAAATAATTTATTATCTTGTTGTACCATTTTATAGAGACAAGAAATCAAAGATGAGATTCTACGACGGCAGGAAATATTGCGTTCAGAAATGAAACTGAGGAGGGAGCCACGATTGAGTTTGAATCAAGATGGAGGTGTCAATGAAGCCACAATGAATATGGTAGCTATGTCTCTGCATCCTCTCGTAGAAAGGACTAGAACTAATTCTATAAGGTATATCTCACTCTTAAAGCATTTTTTCTTCCCTTTAATATTCTTCTTAGGAGTACAAGGACTCAGCCCCGTCATTTCTGTGTTAATCCAGTTACCTTTTTTCCAATACACTCCTGATGCTCTGATGTAGCTATCATATGAATGGTTTGTTTTGTGAAAGAAGGTTATGTAGGTCTTCAGAAGTTTTGTAGATATAAGAATATTGATCGTTTTGGCTAAGTATCTAATATTTTCAATATTATTGGCATTCTCAATGTGATAATTACGTGAATGATTATATAAAGAGTTTTCCACTCTTTATTGCACTATCATTTTAAATTTTAAGAGGTCTCCGACCAGTTTCAATACGCTAGTGTCATTCATCAGCAGATTGAAAAGCACACTTATGTGTTGAAACAGGTCGCAGATCTCTTAAAATTTAAAATGGTAATTTAATACATATTGTAAAACTGTTTATATAATCATAATTATCTTAGAGCTAGGTTTATATTATTAGTTTTCATATCCAATGTGTGGTTCTTGGCACCAGGTGAAAGATAGAATTTTCCACAAGCAAATCCGTGATCGGAGTTAACCTGTAAAGGAGTACCAACGCACCGGTGCGTGCAAAAAATATTATGGGATCTGGAGTACGCACGCACCGGTGCGTTTGATCCAGTAATATTTAGGTATTCCCGCCAAATTTGTCAATTTCATCATTGGTCCAATCTGTCGGATATACTTTACCAATCACAAGAAAAAAATTCAAAAATAGGCGTGTTTAGACCTTATTTATCGCCTATACAAAATGTCACGTGACCGCCGCTTGAAATACATAGCCGTCACTCGCGGTTGCAAACCATTTTGCTGCGTGCGTTCGTGCGCTATGGGTGTTATTTTATGGAGTGTTTTGTGAAGTTTTTTTTTACCTTTTGTGCTAATTCTGGACAATTTAATTAGTTTTTAGTACCTACATAAGTTTTTGTTAAAAATAAATATTTTTAATGATAATAAATATTCTAACCCATTCAATATGTTGAACCCATTGTTGACAATACCGGAGCAGACATGACGTCACAAAATTGTTTTTGTTATATAACTCCGTTATTATTAATTTTTGAGAGTTGGTTCCTTATAAGCATTTATTCTAGGGATCATTTTCTATAACATGCAACAAAAAAATATTCAAAAAGTCAAAGTTGAATTAATTCACTCTGCAATACACTTTTATTTTTTCCTTATTCACTCACGGACAGGTTAATGGTCTGTCTAATAAAGCATTATAACAGAACTGGTAGTATGATATAATTCTAAATCATTTAGTTTGTCAGCTATACAGATTCTTTATTTAAAAAAGTTTTATACTATGTATTTTTTGTGAAAGTCACTCAATTTTTTTCAATGTGTCGTATTTATATATTGTTTTTCATGTAAATAAGGAAAACTGTATTACATTTTGTCCATTGGGATGAGTTTCGGTGATATATTTGGGCACTAATTAATAAATTTGTATTTATGTTCTGTGTTTTTTAGGAGACATGGTCAATCCGTATCAGAAAGTTCAGATGGTAGTTACTGTGAGCATCGTGGTACAAAGGTATTGAGGTTTTCTTTCAGAGGAGATAGACAAGTCACTAGAGGAAGATGTTTAGGTAAATTTAACTGTTTTCTCGAAATCATTAAAGCATTAATAACTTACAGAAAATTTGGTAGCCCTATTCTATTCTGGAGTCTCCATAGATGTAATCATAATTTAATTTCATACAAAATTAGTAAACATATATTGGAGGGGCCGTGGGCTGGTCTCTGGCACCGTAGGACTTTAAGAGATACACTGCTTTTCGAAGCATGCATGATAAATTTAATGATTTGTAAATTTGTATGTCCTTTTCAGGGCATTCTGAACGAGGATGTGTAGTCTATGCTGGGTTAGATGTTACTACAGGAGAATTATTGGCAATGTCCGAATGGACAATTAAATTGAATCTTAGTGGTGGACAGCATCCTCCTTCACCCAGGAATCACAAGAAGAAAGAAGACTCACCAGTGAAAGTGCCTCAGTATGATATGGCCTCGTCCCTGCGAATGGTCACTAGCATTGAACAGGAGATGAGCTTTTTGATGAAGTTACATCATGTCAACCTGGTGCATTATGTCAATATGAAACATACCAATGATGAAGACTCTCTGGTGGTTTACCTGCTTCAGGAGTTTGTTTTAGGTAAAAGAAATAATTTGGGAATACAATTTTTTCCCTTGACATAGTTGGTTTAGGGGCGAATTGCACCTAGGTACTTATTTCAATTACCCCTGCCCATTGTTACCATTGGCCACTCCAAATTAATAAATCAATCAGATTTTCTTCTTCTTTTGCTCTACAAAGCTCTTTTTTTTAAAAATGAGCTGAACACGAGCTTCCTTCAATGTGAATGATTCAATACCAATAGAATTACCTTTTCCGTGAAATTACTGTTGCTATGATAATGTTGTTTTGTGAATGAGGGTCATCTAAATTGTTTAGTATCTTGTATAAAAAATATACAGTGAGATGTTTTCACCAAATTATCATTGGATATTCGTAAAAGGGAAATATTTAAATGGGTGACTGAAAAAACAAATGGCCGACTAAAAAACTGATTTTTATACTGTTTGTGCAACAAAAAACTATAGTCTGGCTAAAAAGAGTAGAAAATAATTGAGGGCGCTGCTGTCATTTTATATGCCAACATTCATTTGAATTTTAACAAATTTAATTTGAATCTTATGTCACTCGCTTAAATATTATAATTTAAAAAATATGACTTATTACAACTATCTTCTCTGCAGTGTAACATTAATTACATGAACATTTTGGAGCTTCATTTGCAACATGTTCACATATTTTCAGTTTTATTTTTATTTGTACAGGGTTTTTCAACAAGGACTTTGTTTTTTAAAACAAAATAAAACAAAAAAATTTGATGAAGATGATTAAAATTTTTATTGAATTACAAAGAGAAAAGTTTGGCAATTATGCATGAAAAATGATATCTGACAAATGTCCACCACGAGCACGCTGACAGATGTCGATTCTTTCATCAAAGTTTTTAATCACTTTTTGGCAAAATGGCGGGACTATTTCGCTAATCACATCACGGATTTTGAGTTTTAAGGCTGCAATCGATTCGATTGGCTCCGTATAGACTCTGTCCTTAACATAGCCCCACAAAAAATAATCCAGTGGCGTTAAAACACACGATCTGGCTGGCCACTTAACAGCTGAGTTTCGTGAAATCATGCGATCGGGAAATTTGGTTTGCAATAAATTGATCGTTTCATTGGCTGTGTGACATGTGGCACCGTCCTGTTGAAACCACATGTCAGTGATATCCACGTCATCAATAATAGGCCAAAATTGAGTTGTCAACATCTTGCGATAGCGTGATCCATTGACCGTTACCGCATTTCCAGTCTCATCTTCGAAAAAAAACGGCCCAATCACGCCTCCAGACCACATAGCGCACCATACAGTGACACGCTGAGCATGCAACGGCTTCTCAATAATTGCTCTAGGATTTTCAGAAGCCCAAATGCGGCAATTTTGCTTGTTGACGTACCCTGACAAGTGAAAATGGGCTTCGTCTGAAAAAATGATTTTTTCAGAAAAACCAGCGGGTTGTTCCTGAATGAATTGAGCGAATCTACGGCGATTTGAATGGTCGTTCGGCTTCAATTCCTGCACCAGTTGAACCTTGTAAGGCTTCAAAGCCAAATCCTTACGCAAAATTCGCCATGTGGTGGTTTTGGATAACCCCAATTGTCGAGAACGTCGAGGAATTGACAAATTTGGATCTGCTTCAACACTGTGGCTCACGGCTGCGATGTTTTCAGTTGAACGACCCGGTCGTACACGCGTTGGTGTTAACACATTTTGTATCGAGCCTGTCGACTCAAATTTAGCGACCAAATTCTTAATAGCGGTCTCAGAAGGACGATTATGTTGTCCGAAAATATCACGAATTTGACGAAATGTCACTTTAGCAGAACCACCATTTTCATAATGGATTTTAATTATTTTAATGCGATTTTCAAGCGAAATTGAATTCATTGCAACAATTGCCAATGCATCCACTACGAATACGTCAAAAAATTAAATGTCAAAACTATCATGTTGCTGGTGTTGCCACAATTAAAAAACAAAGTTCTTGTTGAACAACCCTTTACAACAGTATTGGCTAAATGTTTGCTTTTGGCTATCAACATTTTAATATTACTTGATGGTATACGAATATAAAAAAATACATTTGTATTTTTTTAGGAGGCAACATTTCATGTTTATATCTTAATGACCATGTCAATATGGAAGTAGACATGTTGAGGCACTTTGCCACGGGTTTACTGGAAGCCATAGACTTCTTGCATCGTAACAATGTAGTGCACAAGGACCTGCGAGAGACAAGTGTGTTTATCGACAGGAGTGGTACAGTGCGGGTGGCTGATTACAGCTTAGACAAGAGATTGATGGAGTTAAGTCAGGGTGGAAACCAAGGAGGAAGGTAAGAGAAATTTATGGTGATTTTTGTGTTTAAATGTTCTATTATTACTATTTTTTTATTCCAAAACAGTAAATACAAACAAACATAATTTGTTGCCAAATTATTCTATGAGTCATAGGAATGTTTTTGATATGGGAAGAAACAATACAAGAAAATAATTTAAAAATAATTTTATACTCATATAAAAATGTGTTGTTGAAGTTACGGGATATCAAAAACAAAAAAAGTCTATGTTGATGATTTGCAAAAGCATTAAGTTAAAGCTCAAATTTCAATTTTAAATTCAAAGTTATTACATTTAGAGTAAAAATGACAAATAAAAAGACTTCTTACAAGAATCCAATAAGAAAGAAGGTTGGTTAGTTGTAAGATATTGCAATCTAGCTGTAAACTCTTCATCTATGCATCAAATAAGTGATAATTTTTTGATGCTTTGTAATGATTAATATTATAACCAATGTACAGTAAAGAATAATTAAGGAAAATAAAGGGGATTTTATAAATTACCTGTATAGTTTTATTACAATTTTTTTTCTCGATCATTTCTTCCAGATACTCAAAAAAACAAGATATATTCCGTGTGGGAATACTTCTCCTTTCATTGCTGAGGGGTTGTCTTGTACCAGAAACAGATCCTCAGATACCGAGTAGTATATCACAGGACTTAAAGGACTTCTTAAACAGATGTCTGGATGTGAATGAAAGGACCAGATGGTCATCGGAACAGCTCCTAAAACATCAATTCATTAAGACACCTATTGAAAGGGCATCACCTCAACGTAGTATTGATATTAATAGTGGGGCAGGGTCGGATGTGAGTTTGTCTATGTTATGTTTTTGAGATGGATTTGAGAAATGTTATGTTAGAACTGTCAGCTGAATACTGAATGTTGTAGATTCAAGTTCTATTCACCAAACTGCATGATATTGGGGTTTCTCGATCTTTGAGTTCCGTCGAAAACCCCACATGTACTGTGCTTAAACATTAAGCATATATTATCTTGATTAATAAAATAACCTAAAATTGTTATGAACAACAGTGTGTTAGTTCATAGTTCACAGTCATGTGATGTATCTTTTTCAGTTTGTGATATTTTTTAGGATATCCATGGTGACTCGCCGGAAGCCATAGACATTCAATTGTTTATTCCCACCGGAGCGAATGGACAGTCTCGTATTAAGAATGAATTTGAAATTCTCAAGTGGTTAGGTAAGGGTGCCTTTGGAGATGTGTTGAAGGTAATATATTTTATAAATTAAATCCAAATCTGATTCATAAACTAACATTAAACAACTTCTGTTCTTAATGCTTGAAATATTTTTTTATTGTTAGTTAAGGCTAATGTTACTCCTTATGCCAGCTTAGAACGTAATTATTTTTTAATATTATCGTCGGCTTAAATCTAATACACCGTAGGTCAGTTATATCTAATTTAACAGGAAGAACAAAAAACTTAATTTTTTTAATCATCAAAAATCTTTTAAAAATCAAAAAAAGAAACATCTTATAAAATTGAAAAATTAAAAAAAAAAGATTTGTATAACTGTTAACGAAACATGAATTCATCATAAATTTGAAATTGAATGGTGTATTAGAATCAAGCCGACGTTATATTCTTATACAACATGTTCATATTTCTTGATTTCAATAAATAAATGATAAAATAGATTTTGTTTTTCTGTAAAAAAGAAAGAAATATTTCATTCAATATGTTTTCGGGAGATTTTAACTTTTTTGCAAGCCAAAGCCCTTTTTATTAATTCATATTTATTTTTCAGGTTAAAAACAAATTGGATGGCGGCAGTTATGCTATAAAGCGAATTGAACTAGATCCCAAAAATAAACTGCTGAATAAAAAGATAACTCGTGAAGTAAAATTGTTGTCTCGATTGAATCACGAAAATGTGGTGAGATATTATAATAGTTGGATTGAGAGTGCAACGTTGGAGCAGAAGAGAGATCAAGATACCTCTAGTTCCTCATCTCCGGGCACCAATACCAACACATTTCCCAGTTCTGACAGACATCAACCACATATTTTGAGGCCTATTGAAACTATAGACAAGAATCAAGTAAGGTTTTAATAAATATGTTTATTAAATCCACTATGTGTCATCCCTCTTTCATTGTACATATAATTGTTTCTATGACACCAAACTTTTAAAAATGTCATGCAAAGAGATCACTTTGATTGGAGGGGCCTAACACACACACATGTGATGAACACACACACATGTGATGAACACGCAGATTTTTCTTTCTGTTATACAAAAAGGGTTAGGGGATCCTGGGACAGAATGTTGAATGGGGAAGTTATTTTATCTGATACAAATTAACTCCAAAAAAAATTTTAAATTGTTTTTTCTTTTCTTAGGATGTAGAAATGTTTGCTCCTCCAGCTCATTCAATGGAATGGTCTGTGTCATATTCTTCTAAGTCCAAGCAACACAACCAAACATTGGAAGAAGAATCTTCTTCAGATGTTGACACTTCAGAGAGTGAGGATGATGATGAGGACTTGATTACTTATCTGTAAATATTTTTTTATTGTCTATTCCTGCTGTGATGTCTTCACCAATGAAATATATTTTTAATGTTTCCCCAACGGTTGTACAACTGGTTCAGTTCTAGAGAGAAATATAAATATGTAGTCTGACACAAGTAAAAAATAAATAATTTAATTTAATTTCCATTAGCCTGAAGATGAGAGTACTTGCTTTTGAAAGCTGACTGGAGATATCTTTTTAAAAAATGCTTTAGTTATATTTAATTACACGCTATAAATTTTGAAACGGCTATTATTATTCTACACTATAGCCATGACTAAACTCACATTACAGTTAATTCTTTGTAGTGTATCACTGGCTTTTAGTAAATAAATAAATAAAAGAGTGTTGTATTTTCCAGTTGTGACATGAACAACTCTTCTAGCAGCGATTCAATAGAATTCAAATGTGACGATGACGTGGCTATTATTATTATTCTACACTATAGCCATGACTAAACTCACATTACAGTTAATTCTTTGTAGTGTATCACTGGCTTTTAGTAAATAAATAAATAAAAGAGTGTTGTATTTTCCAGTCGTGACATGAACAACTCTTCTAGCAGCGATTCAATAGAATTCAAATGTGACGATGACGTGTCCGAGACTAAAAATGATGTCAGTGACAGCATTATTTCATCACCGTCACTAGAGGTTAAGAGCAACAGAGACCTCCACAAACAAACCCCATCAGATGAGAATAATCCCAATTCTTCAGGACATGAACATGCACAGTTTCAATATCTTTACATACAAATGGAGTTCTGTGAAAAAAGCACATTGAGGTAAATTTAAATTTCATTCATTCATCGCCCTTAACGCTCCTCTCGGGAGCACAGGGCAGAAACCAGCCTCCTCCATTCAGAGTGTCTCTGTGCCAATTGCGTCACCTCTTTCCACGACATTCCCTGCGCTCTGATGTCGTTGTCATAAGAACGGTGTATTGTAAAAGAGAATTTAAATTTATTATTTTAAAATTACTTTAAACTTCTAACAAGCCTGAACATAATTTCATGCTCCATGATGAATCGCAATATAGTGTACCTGAAAGTAAAGTATGAAAACAGAAATGGAAATACAATTTTTGCATAGAACAAGCTTATTGTAAATAAATAGTTGGTTCTTATTTTAAAACAATTTCATTTTTTTACCCTTCAGAAATGCAATAGACAATGGTCTGCACGTGGATTCAGACCGAATGTGGAGATTGTTCCGTGAGATTGTTGAGGGTCTCTCCCACATCCATCAGCAGGGAATGATACACAGAGATCTGAAGCCAGTCAACATTTTCTTAGATTCCAACGATCATGTTAAAATTGGAGATTTTGGATTAGCCACAAATATTTTGCCCAGGCCCGCTCAATCTGTATTGGAATTGAAGAGTCCTCAAGGTGAAAAATGATAATTCTGTGTTGTAAAGAAGTAGAAATTTTGTCTTTACTTTTAGCAAATTTATAACTTGTTTAATTTTGTGAGTTTACATTTTTGTAAATAGAAACTATGTCACAGCAAAATAGAGGCCTGCAGAAGATATACTGCATTCAAGATTATTTTGAATCTGGTCATTAAAAATGTTTTCAGATTATTACTCAGTGGTTAAAATTTAAATATTTGTCTTCCCAATATATATTATAATAATTATTTATTTATTTGATCAATAAACAGCAATTTGCCTTTTACAATAGGTATAAAATATAAGTGTGACAATCAATAATACAAACAGTCTATAAATATAAAAAAATGCACTAATACATTCAAAAAGAAAAAAACAAAACCAATAACATAAATACAATAACCATTATGCTATGAAAGTCATATGAATTGCATTAATTTTCATTATTTTCAGAGATGGATTCCTATTCTCAAGATATTGGAGATGGATCTCTTACAGGACAGGTAATATTTACTGATTATCTGATTTCATATATTTTATTAACTAGGAAAATGGTGATTGGACTCATGCTTTTTTATTACGTTATAATACACATTAGTCTTTCGAGTTCAGTTTCAATCTTCTAATTTTTACAACTTATTTTTCTTCAGGTAATGTTCAGTAGAGCCTTGTTAAAAATTATAAAGTTAGATATTTCAATGACTTTGATAATAAGTAGAAGTTAAAACGAACTTGACATTGTTTTGTTGCATATTGTAATCTAAGGCTTATGAAATGTTGTATTTCTAGGTTGGTACTGCCTTATACGTTGCTCCAGAACTCATGATGACTGGAAATAAAGCAATTTACAATCAGAAAGTGGATATATACTCCCTGGGCATTATTTTGTTCGAGATGTCCTATGTGCCTCTGAAGACAGGAATGGAAAGAGTCAAAACCTTAGGTAATCTGAGATTGAAGGAGATTGTTTTACCAGAAAACTTTGATAATCCTGAGAATTCTAAACAAGTGCATCTGATTAGGTGAGTTTTATATTCATTAATTTTGTTTGTTTACTACTACTATTTTTGTGTAAGTTACCACAACTCTATAAATCAAAAATCACCATTCTCACAGAGTTTTGCCCCTTAACGCTACGGTTAGATAACCTTTGTACTCATCACCTTACCTTTAGCTTTCTTTTTGTGTCCAGTAATGTACAGCAAGTGTGGCCAACATGCAGCCCGCGGGGTGCCTGCTTGTGGCCCGCGAAGAATATGCACACTTTTTTCTATATAATAGTCGGTATAAGTACCCGTTACTAAAAAGAGGTATTTGGAGATTCTAAAATTTGGCCCGACTGCTGAAAAGGTCTATAGCAAGGGTGACCAACTCTCGGCCCGTTGAGCGCCTACTTGTGACCCGCGAAGCATATGCACATTTTTTTTAAATAATAGTCGGTACAAGTACGCGTTACTTTTTTTAAAAAGAGGTATTTTGAGGAAATATTCTTAAAGAAAACCGAGGAGTTTTGAAACATTTCAAATTCCTATACCTACCATTTTGAAAATTTGGCGACCGGGGGGGGGGGGGGGGGAGGTAGTAATTTTAAGGAGAAGTAAAATTATTAAATGTTTTATATATGGGGTATATTTTATTTTTTTAAATATATATATATATATATATATATATATATATATTTATCGTTGTTGTTTTTACAATTAACCATTTTATGAGGTCACATATGTAAATTTTTTTCTAAGCCTTATATGGTAGTTTCATGTGTTAAATTTACATATATATATATGTAGTTGTGTGGCCCGGTATGAAATCTCATTCTGAAATTTGGCCCGGCTGCTGAAAAGGTTGGCCACCCATGTACTAAAGCCTCCCTCTTGAACTTCCACAGTGCTCTGTTGGATACAACTTTTTCTATGCAGTTGTGCTACTCTCTTAAAATGTTATCAGACTATTTTGTTTAGGGCCTATCAACACTTTTGGGTCCTGTTCTGCAGGTTTTTATTCCATCTATATTGATCACATGTGCCAAGTGCAGTGACCAATGGAAAGAGACAATTAAAGGGTTTCTTTATTAATAGCTCTTAAATGACTGTTAAAGAGGGTCGAAACATTTATTTATTTTTAGATGGCTTCTAAACCATGATGCCAGCTGTCGCCCGACATGTACTGAGATTCTACAGTGGGACCTGCCAGGTCTTATAGAGGAGTATGAACTTAGGGAGGTGTTAAGACACGCTCTTATGAACACTGACTCCAAAGCCTACCGACACCTTATGAGTGCGTGTTTCCAACAGGTAAAACTTGCACAGCTGTTCTAAAAGAAAATGTATATGTGCTTGTCTAACTAGATATGTCCAAAGGTCACCCTGACTAAATGAAAGACTTACTCACCACAACAATTTGTTCTATGGTGCGTCTACTCAATGTTAAACAAAAAATTAAAATTTTGTCATTTATAAGGAATAGATTTAGCCTAGAATAAAGTCAGAACAATGCTAATATTTGTTTGTGAGTAAGATGTCACTTTGTCAGGTCTAATAATTGAAATAGCAGTTAGGTTTGTGAGTATGACTGATAATTATGTGGGCTATTTGATGAATCATCTCTATTTTCTTCTGTGTCATTTTCCTCAATTCCAAGGGTTGTGGACCTGTCAATCTTTTTGCCTTTGTACTTGATTAATCATAGCTCTTCAGTTTTCCTGACACGCCACAGTCTTCAATGCTTCCACCACTGTTGAGCCAGTGGCAGACTTAATTTGTTGTGTCCGCCTCGCAGGGACTTGTCCTCTTCCTCTTGTCCATTCTACGCCACCAGTGATGGTCAATCTTTCTATGCCTTTCTTCTTACAACGTGTTTGAGAAAGTGAAGTGTATATCTCAAGCAGGTAAATGAGAGTCTATCTTTGAAGGATAGAGATGTTTGTCCTCCATGCTGTCCATGGAATCCTTGGCACCACATTTCCAATGCATCTATTTTCTGCCTCTTATTGCCATAGTTTTGACACCATACACTGCCCAATTATTCATTGTTACAGGAGCTAACTCCAGCAGAAGATATCACTTATGATATGAATTTACTCAAGGCAACATCAAACTTTCGTCAACCTCTACTCTTGTCTATGGCAGTTAAAGAGACAGTAAGTTGTAGATCATATTAAAAAAATAATAAATAGATAATTGTTGACAGGAGTTTCATTAGTTTCATGGTTTATCAATTGCAGGTGATAAAGATCTTCAAGTTCCATGGTGGTGTAGAGGTATCTCCTCCGCTACTGTTGCCCCGATGTCGATTGTATGATCAGGTGGAATCCAGTGTCCGCCTCATGACTCACAGTGGAGGTGTGGTGCACATTCCTCATGATCTCAGGTAACATAAAATATGTGGGTTTTGTTACCAGATAGAGACTCTCTTCTGTTTTGCTATTTTCTGTTTTTTTTTTATTTTTTGCCATTCTATTTTTCCCTCTCTATCTTTTCTTGTTTCTTGCATTAGATTGATTTAGCCCAAATCTGTTGTGATAGGGAATTTTTTTCCACAGCAACCTACCTACCTTGGCAAACTAACACAACCATACCTATGAATTAGACTATTTAACTGATTTTTGTAAATATACGGACTCTGCGTGAATTCTCCATTTGAGATCTTTTTTAGTGTGTTTTGTTATTAGTTTTTAGGGACTTATTTTCTCAAATGGTTTATATTTCAGAGTTCCTTTTGCCCGTTACATTGTGTGGAATGGCATCACAATGCTGAAGAGATATTCCATAGAGAAGGTTTACAGGGAGAGAAAGACTTTTGGTTTCCATCCTAGAGAGCTCTACGAGTGCTCTTTTGATATTGTTACCCCAACCCCGGGTAAGTTTAATAATTAGATTTTCTCTTTTGCAAATTTAACCCAAGAAAATGTGACTTTTACTATTAAATTTTTAGAATTATGGGAGCTATGTGGGTTCCATTCCCATTCAGCCTATATGGTGTATTCACCATTTTTTTCTAAGTTTCATATTAAATATGAGTTTACAAAAATCTTTTTTCTTAATTCTATTCTAATTTTTCGAAGTCATTTACAATACTAGACAATTATTTATAGATAATCAAAATCTCATTTCACATCTTTTTTTGTTTACTTTGTATACTACTAAAATTCAGCTAAACGGTGAACTTTATTAGAGTCTATTTATAATTTTTTAGATTTGCCAGAAATTGACAATTTTATTTTGAACAAGATATTAGTAGAATTATTTTTGTTATTCCTATTTATTAACTAACCCCCTTCATAACATATATGGGGCATCAATTCATTGAGTTTAATATTAATTTTCAGGTAATCTCTTTGCTGAAGCGGAGCTCCTATCAATTGTTTGTGAGATAGCAAATCAACTCCCAGCCATAAAGTCAAAGAATCTGACTATTAGACTAAACCACACAAGTCTTTTAAAAGCTGTTCTCATGAACTGTGGCATTGAGCCTGAAAAGTATAATGACATTTACACCATCTTTTCCGATGCCAGGGTAATTCATTTATGTTATTCTATCTGTTATTTTATTTTATTTATTGATAAAAAGTACAAAAGAGACAGCAACTATAAATATGGTTTAAAAAATAAAAATAAGTTGTTCATAACTCAGCTGTCATCCAAAAACATATAATTATTTAAGTATCGCACATTCCGCTCATTCATCTGTTCTCACTAGCATATCACACAAGCAGCCATCGCTAACACACAAAAATGTTATGTCAGTCTTAGTGACATGTTACTTATACACATAGAACAGCATAAAATATTGTAGATTACGCTATAAAATACCATGCATTTATGTATATACATACCTTGTTTTTACTACAACTTGCATATCATTTCTCTTGCATCTTTCTTACTCAGTGATTTTAAAAATTGCCTAAATCTTTGACATCTTAAACTTGAATTTCACAGTCTGTTTCCAGAATCATTTACCTTTCGATATATCAAGGATATTAAAGAATGAAGCAGTCTCAAATATTAATACATATATTCATTACACCTTTTGTTCTAGGATGGTAAATTGTCAAAATTTCAAGTACAAACCCATTTGATATCGCTGTGTCTCTCTGATCATGCCATGGTGGGTCTGTTCAATCTCATGGAAATAGAATGTACAGTTGATAAGCTGGGGCATATACTCAAGTCTTTCTTGAAGAGGAAAGGAGAGGCCAATATCCTAGCCAGGGAGGGAATTAAAGATCTAGAGACTATAGTGTATAATGCTGAGGCTTTGGGAGTCAAGGTGAGACATTTACCATATTTGATTTCAAAGTAAGATTTTTGGGATATGTAGACTGGGATTATTTTCAACAAAAATCTTATTTTTATTATACAGTAAAATTTGTATTGAGTTAAAAAACTGATGTTTGAAATGAAAAATCCTTATAGCTTTTTTAGCCAATCACAGAGAGAACTACATCTTGATTGCTCGAATAAGTATGTGGAAATTTGATCCTATTTCTGTTTAAAAATCCGCTTAATGAGAGAAATACATATTTATTGGAATTACAAGACACCTTTATGCTTAGAAAACGTTATTGTAATTTTCATCACTGTGTGCTTTACTATTTGTTGCTTATATGTTAATTAATTTGTTCTTTATTTCCAGTATCCAATAGCAATATCACCGTGTATGGTGTATAACATAAACCAGTATTCTGGAATGATGTGCCAATTTGTATGTGAATTAAAAAAGAAACGGAGAAAAACAACATTGGATGTCATCGCAGCTGGAGGACGATATGATGTTATGCTGAATGACATGAGGTAAAGCGATTTAATTTTATATATTTTACATTATATAGTTTTAAATCATTTGTCAAAGATTAAAGAGTTAGTCCCCAGCTCTGTAAATAAACATATGCAAATGGGGGACTTAAATGTCTATATATGGGCATTATGTTTCAGGAAAAAAGTCCAGCACGCTTGTATGGGTGATAGGACTGATGTTTTGACACAATCAGCTGTGGGAATATCTCTGTCTCTGGAGCGACTTGTTCAAGGAGCAGTGGGATCTGCAGAAGAGAGTGATAACCTCAAGCCTCCTGATAGTGATATCTGTGTATATGCTACTGCCTCCACCAAACAGGCAACCAAAGAGAAAGCTCAGGTAAATATTTTTATTTTTTTCTCTTGTTTTTTTTTTATATATTTTTTAATATTATTGAATTAAATTGATTGTTTGACCTGTAAGTTGACCTTTTGATGTTAATATTGGTGTTAATATGAGTTAACTGGAAAACATAGTACTCACCATCTTTATGTTGAAATTTTTCTATTCTTATTGTTAAATAGACCATTATCTTGTAACCAACATAAAGCAATGAAAATTGAGTTTATGGAGGTTTTAGAAAAGACTAATCTGTTTTTTTATAATCTCAACATGATCATAATGATTTATTTATTTAAATATCATTTTTAGTATAAAAAATGTTTACTTTAGTTAAGTTAGAGAAATTAAGTTTTTTTTTATTAGACAGAAATTGTTTCACTGTGTGCTATTGTAATTTTTCAGATAATTAGTATGCTATGGAATGCTGGTATCCGAGCCAGCCTGCTAGAGGCCACCAATCCAGATGATATCCAGGAAGCCTGCAGGGAACTGAATGTGACACATGTCATTATTATTAATGAATCTGAACAAGGGACTGTCCGAGTTAGAAGTTGGGATAGAGATAGGTAAAAATATTTTAAGATAAAAGAAATAATTTATATGTTATATTTTCTGATTAATTTTAAGGCCATAAAAATAAATTATTTGATATGTTTTCTGTTAGGTTTCAAGAGTTGAAAGTTGCCATGAGTGAGATTGTTGAATTTGTCCAGAAATTAGTTAAGTCTTGGAAAGAAGAGCCTGTGGAGAACTCTTGGAGTGGAGTCAGCAATAGTGCTGTGCCTGTGACTAAGACAGAAAGTAATATACAGCAAACAAATATATTTTTCTTCTAATCTAATAGTTTATTAATATTAAATTTAATTCTGATAATTTTAATCTCACTGATTTTGTTATCACTAAATGAGTAAAACTTCATTATTAAATTAAAAAATTTATAAGTAAAAATACTTTAGAGTTTTAAATTTCTTTATTCACCAGTTACATATGTTTCGGGTTACATGAATATGGGCCTGTATATTGCCTGTAAGTATTTTTACTTATAAATTTTTTAATTTTAATCTCAATTGGAATCTTAACCTTAGAAATGTGAAATTAATATTCTTATTTTGTAGGTAGGGGTAGTTTTAATGAGTATGATAGACAGCCTTCTTACAACATGCCATTAGTAAACTTTGTCACTCCTGAAAAATTAGCTGCCAACACAAGGAAACGTTATGAGATTCAGGTCAGTAATAATATTTACTATTTTATTCTTTGTTTAACATTGGTTAAAATATTAATCATTACAAACTATCAAGAATCATCAGCTATATAATTCATTGCATAAAGGGTGAGTTAAACTTTTTAAATCAATAAAATATTAATTATTTAATTGTTGTCTTTTAGATTCTTGGCCAGATGCAGAGTACACTTCAAAGGCTCTCGGCAAAGACAAGAGTGGAGATTTTAGCTCTTTCTGTAGATAGTTCAGTACTTCGTAGTCTAGCTACTTATCTCGAGACTGATGTTCCACAAGAGACCCATGACAAGGCTGTTAGAACTATTATTGAAAGGTATGTGATTTTTCACGTAGTTAAAAATTCCTAAAACATTTCATTTTGTTCGTTCACACCTATAAAGATAATGCATATTTAAACTTGCCTCACTAGACGTGTCTTAAGTTAACCTAGATTAAATGTCTAAATTCTTAACCCTGATTAACTTGCAAATTTTTTTTTTTTATTGTGAAATTATTGAATATTATACCAAAAATTCAAATAATTCATCAATGTGCATATTTTTCCATGTCATTTTTTAATTTTAAATATGGCTGCTGTTCTGTGGTCAGAAAGGATACTCTGTGTATAAACTTATAAAAGTAACATTTTTTTATCCTGATACAGCAGAATATCAGTTATTTAGAAGTTTATAAGTATTGCCAAATAAATTGAATTAAATTTTAAATAATATTAAAGTATTTCAATTTCACTAATAAACATTTTTGTTTAATTTTGTTTTAGACATCAAAGGCATAAGAAGTATTTGGAGAAAGTTTGCGATGAGTTTAGAGATTCGGCGATAGACAAAAGTAAACCTGTAATAGCGCTTTATAGTTTACCAGATTCAATATTCAAACTTATCATTTAGCGGCAGCTCATAGATAATAATAATAATAATCAGATCTGTGACAATATATTATTATACTGTTGTCTATTAAAGAATATTCTTGTAATATTTCAACCAAATGTGTCTATGATAATTGTGATTTTATAAACTAGACAAGAGTCCAAGGTGATTTGCCTTAATTTGCTGAATTAGCAGAGTTGTAGTAATTTGTTTCATCACCTTAAAAAAATTTAAGTCATATTATTATTGTTTTTGACTTATGACCTTGGAAAGTGTTATGTGTTTTATATGTTGGTATTTTTCACTTTCCATAGATGTAACATTTTTTGATAAAGAAAACACAAAAAAAATATTGTATCTTGTAAGTAATCTGTGTGTTGATTAAAACATTTCTCCTGAGGCCATGTTATGTTCACGCTTCCGAAGATGGAGCCAGCAGTGATGTTGAAATTTTGAGATTCATATTTTCAGTACATTCAATTTAAATTTAAAATATTATAGTGACATTTTGTTCCATTTGATTTCAAAGATATCACAGTTGATAGATTTATAAAGGTGATGAAATAAAATTTGTAGATTAGTCTACTGTCTAGATCAGGCGTCGGCAACCTATGGCACGCGTGCCAGACTTGGCACGCGATGGGGTTCTGAATGGCACTCTACAAAGTAATCAGGGACAAGGTTCGCATTAAAAAAAAAAAATTTATGTTAGAATTTTATGTTATTTTTTTAATAAATATGTTTAAAAGATAAATTTGGTATAAAATTCTTCTCCTCTAGAACCCCATTATATAATTTAGAATTAAGGCGGCACCCTGAATCATATTGGTAGAGTGGCTTGGCACACCACAGCTAAAAGGTTGCCGACCCCTGGTCTAGATATTAAGTGTTTTATTACTATAATTTTTACAATTTGGCTGTGCTCAGGACAAAAGCTTCAAACCACAATTTTGACAAAACTAGTTTTATGTTTGAAAATCAATCACTTGTGTTTTGTACACATTCTGGTAAAAAGATTCAATCCCTAAATGTCTAGTTTTTATAGAAAAAGGGAATGTATTTTTTAGCTCTATGCAAATGTTGCATAGGAAAAATTTAACATTTTTAACACCAAAAAAATTCATCCAGACCTAAATTTATGGCGATGTAAAAGGTATCAAATCGCATAACTCAAACATGCGACATACATATCTCTTTTACATGTTGCTAAAATCCGTCAGCACAAAGGACTTAATTAACATTTAAAAAATCTTTTAACTTGATAATTCCTGTATATTTTCTCTTAAATTTATATGACATAATAAAAAAATTACATTACAATAAGATGGTTAAATACTAAATAAATAATATGACATTTTCTTTACCCTACAATTTTTTATTTCTCCTACAAAGTTTTACTGATTTGGTTTGAAGCCTTCGTCCTGAGCACAGTTAATATGATTTTAATGAGATTATTGTACCTGGTAGGTCTGACATAATAATATTGAGTTTTTTCAACTCATTTTGTGTATATAATTTAGCAATGGAAGCTAATAACATTTTGATTGTGCATTTATACGTAAAATAAATAAAATTGTTAAAAATCAATCATCTAGTGATGGAAATGCTAGTACTTAAAATGATGGATTGTACCATTAAAATGATGGTGTGTTTGATTGTACCAACATATTTTTTATGGAGTGTAATACTGTGTTGTTTTTATTAGTCTATTCAAATTTAAAAACAAATGAAGTAATTGGGATAGGATTTTTGTTAAAATGTTGCCATTGTCAGTTTAATCTGTAGTATTTTTAAGGTATAATTATAACTTTATAAAATTAAATAAATAAATAAATTTGTTATCAATAGCTGTGCTACACATTTTGGTTGCTGTTTCCATAGTCATAATATGTAGAACATTTCACATGTGATATATTTTTGTTTATATGGGGAAGAATATTTGTATATATTGCAACATTATTATTCTCATTCTATTTTTAAAAGTATATAATTATATTATTTAAAATTGCTCAGTATAAAAATGTGAATTTGAAATTGCCATTCTTAAGAATTTTTCAATACAACATGTCTCAATTCAAAGTATATTTCTTGGGGATTGTTGCTCTTCATGACTGTTCGTTCACTCACAATTTAATGGTATAATGTACTGCCATTGACCTTTGTGACGGAATTGAGTACTGCTCCCCTAGACAAACCGTCACTTGTCGATTGACTACAAACGAATTTACGACTATAACCACAACAATAAGGCAAAATTATATGGTACATGTAGGTAGATTGTCGTAAATTCATTTGTAGTCGATCGAAAAGTGCATGCTTGTCTAGAAATTGCAGTGAGATTCGACACAGATCATAAACCTGTTTCATATACAATGAAATAAATAGAAAAAAATCTGTTAAAATTCATTTTATTACTTACAAAATAAAATACACTCCTAAAATAAATATTATGGTCAGTTCATTCTTTAAATACATAATATTAAATAAATAAGTAGACAAACTATGGATGAATCTTAATAATTCAAAATATTGTTATACCTACTAACAATTCTATTATTTTTTATTATTACTTTTATAATTATTCGTGTATTTGCTACTCGTACACCTGATATGTATATTTGATACAAAAATATATATTCTATTTTTAAACAGTGTTTTTTTTTCTCTGATCTCAAATGTTTTTGTCCATAATTTTGCCATCACATCGTTGCATACTTTCAAGGAGGCATATGATAATATTTTTTCTAGTTTTATAAGTAAATTTTCAATTTTGATTAAATAATGTCATATTATAAAGAAAATTCATTAAGAACATGTGGAGAATAAGAAATATATCATGTTTCATTTTATTCGAAAACTAATTTGGCTTATTATACTGAGAAAAATATGTTTTTTTTTAAAAAATAAACTGTCTTATTCTTGTTACACAAAATGACTAAAATCAGCAAACATTCTATGTTGCATCCTATGCGCCCAGACAGTAGGATGAAAATGTCAATCAATCATCGATCTTCAATCGTTCGGTGACAATTAGGAGTATTCTCCAAAGAAATATTCAAACGAATGCCTTCTTTACCCGTATAAGGACAGGTAACGAAGGCATTCATTAGAATGTTTCTTCGAATGCTCCGAATTGTCACCAAATGATTGAAGATTGATGATTGATGGACATTTTCATCCAGCTGTGTGAATGCTGCCATTCAGGATTAATGAGCAGTGGCCAAACCACTCATTTTTATATAATTTGTGTCTCACTATCCGGCAGCACAAAAAAAATTACATGTAATATCTATTTATAATTAAAATGATAAGATATTAATTGAGTTTTCTGTGGTGAACGGCATCAATGGTAAATCTGTCGTTAAGTTGTTCATTCCACATCCTGGTGTGGTAGCCAACGAGATTCCTGCTCCTACTAACATCGCTGCCATCATGACCCAAAAAAGTACGAAGAATGTGATACGAAGTCTTCTCCAAAAAGGATCATCCAATGTATATAACAATTCTTCTTTTGGTATTCCGAGCCATTTATCATTGTTGTTTCTGGAACTTAAGTACAGTTAATTTTCTGGTGACACAATAATTCAGTTTTTTTTTAAAATTATATTGATGACTTTATGTAGGTAAGTAATTTAACTTGCAAATTTTGGTTTTTGAAAACATATTGAGAACATATTTGTTAGAGGGTTTGTGTACGTAAATAATGAAAACAAATATTGAGAGTTTAATATGCGAAATCAGAATTTTTTATTTATCATAATAAGTTTATATAAATGAAGAGATTTCGTTCACATAACTAAGTATTATCAAAGTCAACTGGATTTTATTTTGTCAAAAAGATTATTCAGAACGTAGAGAAGAAAAAATAACTTGTATTTCATAGAGTATTTTTGTCATTTGAGACTTTTATAGTCTTTTTGTTTTTATGTGTAGTCATATTGTTTATATTTTCAAGTATAGACATTTAGAACTTTTTTAAGTATGTATTTTTCAGTTATGTAAAGTATTTAAGAACTTTACATAACCATAAAACTTTTTAAAATAATAAATAAATATAATTTTTTACCTTTCATCTGACACTGTAACAATTTCCGCAACACTGACAATGTGATTGTGAATCCCGTTTGTGTAAGGATTTTTTTCTTTGACAATTAATGGACTTTTCTCATTAATTTCCTTATTGGTCATTTTAACTATATTTATAACTTTCCACTAAAATGCTATTGTGTGTCCTTCAATGTATATTCTTTATCTCCCTATAAAGTGCAGCGTGCGGTTGAACTGATGCATGGCTCCAACTGAATAATGTTGTTATTGAAATATGACTGATCAATCACGTAAACTTATTATTTTTAAACATATTTGATATCAATAAAACATTATTATTTTTCTTTTCATACAAGTTATCACTAGGGTGATATTCATATTACTATTATATTATTTACATATTTCATTTTATTCTTTACTACTTGGTAAGTATCTTTTGATGTGAATATAATGCGATAAAATTTGATGAACTGAAGATGAGTTTAACGCTGAACTGTGATTTCTTTCAACAATTCAATATAAAAATATCTTTTAATGTCCCGAAAAAGTGGAAGACTCTAATTTTGTTCATAATTAAAACTGAAATTGGCTAATTAAACAACCTGGAACAGAAATGCATTATTATGATTTTGTATTAAACAACAATATAAAAGCAGAAATGACACTGTTTAATTTGATAAATTTATAAAAAAAAATCCAAGACATTGTTTACTTTCACACGTAATATTTTTTTGGGAGAGATTTTTCAGAACTATTAAAGACTTTACAGTGTTCATTTAATGAAGTCAAGACAGCAGTAATCCATCATCATCATATACATCATAGGTAAACTATTTTTAAACTTTACTTCTAGGATATTAAATATTTTTGTTTCATGGTCCAAAAGAAATGTAAACATTGCAATACTCCTGAAAATACAGCACTTTCACAGTTTAGATTCAGGTTATTAGTTTGTATTATATGCAGTACATTTTTTTTTATATTAATTAATTTAATTGTGATAATGGCCTATTCCTGTTTGAGTGATGGCTGATTAATTATATATTTAAGTATAATTGTTATGTTCCGACTGTTATCTCAGTAATGTGCCACTGCAATTGTACTTTTAATATCAGTGTCGGATTATGAATTTAATTTCTATTTATAGGAATAAAAAAAATATAAATTCATCATATCCCTGCTATCATTTGTATTATATGAAAAGTAGAGGGAGAGGAGACCCCGACATAACAATCTGATAATACAAAAAGAATTGGTGTTGACTGGTTGCAGAAGGTCCAGACAGAAAATCTTAGACACGTATTAGGAAGGTCTATGATTAACAGTGGACAAACTTATTACGCAAGTAACGTAAGTGTATTTAATTGTTTCTATTATTTAAGATAAGCTATCCTGTATAATACTTTACATACAAGCTTTAAAGATAATTAAAATAGAATGATATTAGTTAAAGGTCAAGAAAACGCGATAAAAGTATCTATCTGGTGTTTCTTTCTCTCTGCCTATCCCACTTGATACGGCGTGAGGTTATAGATAGATAGATAAAGGTCATATTATATTATATAATATAAAGTTCACTTGCTACCACAATTGTGGAAGATTTTGTAATTAAACACTAGACTAATTCCATGCACACTGTGAAATATTTTACAAGCTATTTGAATTTTTAGAAAAACAAAATGTCTATACCATCATGGCATATCCCACAAGTCAGGCAAACAGCTGATTAACTAAGTATGTAATAAATTTGCAAGTTGTCCTCTCTGTGACAGTTCAAAATTAAGTCATACAGAACTGACAACATACCTCATCACTGAATCGTAGATATTAAATATCTTATACGGAATGTTTAACAAACGTTCAGACATTCAAACTCATGTGAATTTTGGAAAAAATCAAAATTATTGTAGAATAAAATATGTTAATTAATAATTCAAGGTGTTTACGCTGTGGAAATCCATTTTTAATTTTATTAAATAAAATATAAAAATATATTATTGAGCACTGTTTAATCTCCACTATGTTAGGTTAGATACCGAACGTTTTCGCCTAAACTTGCCTATTTCGCCTATACATCTTCAGGGAAACTTTAGTTTCCCTGAAGATGCCTACAAGTATAGGCGAAAACGTTCAGTATCTAACCTACCATAGTGGAGATTAAACAGTGCTCAATAATATATTTTTATATTTTATTTAATAAAATTGAAAATATGATGTTATATTATTTAAATTTGGAATGCAGGTCTGTACGCCATTAGTGCTCATGTTATCATCATGACGTTGGTATTTGTGTGTTAGTAGTTAATTTAATGATTTAATATGACATTACATGTTTTCTACAATAATATTTTCTCCGCTACACTTTTGATAGGTACCTACCTATTTATCCAAAGTACTGCTCCCCCGCAGACTCCATCTTGTAACATTGTCACAAATAATTAGATAATTACTGTCTGTCATTGTGTCTACAGATAAAACAAAGTCCTGAATAAATATCCCAGTAATCTTTTGATCTTTTTGGTTTCTGGGCAACATTTGAAAACTTTTGTAAAATTAAGTAAATTGAATTAATATTTATCTCTAAAAGCAATTACATATAATTATTTTGAGAGTGTTCAAAAATGTGTTCATGTTGCTTTTATTGCATTTTTATAAATTATTTTTGTACTAATTAAATATTTTGAATAATTTAAATTTTTTGCTGTGAAATGGTTATTTATGTGAGCAATTTATAAAATAATAATGCGCTTAAAATCATTATTCGACGTTATATAATTCACTTTTAAGTCACTTAAAACAAATTATTGTAGTTGATAGTTGTCACTGACACACCAGTGTTAAACACATTTCACAATTTTCTGAATAAGTTCATATTTTAATATTGTAAATTAATTTATCATATCATCATTGCAATTTCACCGGGTCAGTGGTTGTCAACTGTTTTTGGTATCTTAATTAAATATTGTAATACTTTGTGATTAAATTTTTTTAAATAAGCTTTTTTATAAACTGGTGTTAAAATGAATGATTTATATTTTATTACATGTTTGGTATATGTTATTTTGAGAATATATTTTGCATACAGGTGATTGATAATCTGAAATAAATAAAAAGTCTTTTTAATTTTTTGACACAATTGGATGTTGGAGATTGGATTTTACTTATGTTTCCGATCGTTTCCGAAGTATCATTAATTGAAATGATTAATCTGGAGTAGTTTAATTATCTAAAATATGATTCTCTTTAAATTATTAAAGAATAAAAACTTGTAGTTATAACCATTCTAACAGAATTTTGTCAGAATATTATTTCGCGAAAATTAAGACTTTTATTTTGTTATTATTATTATTATTATTAAAATGACACCATATTCTACTGGGACCATTACAGCCTTCGGCCAATGCGATCCCAGTTTCCGGTTCTGGTAGGTGGATTTTTATTTGAGAGATCAGGGGTCCAAATCCTCTTGTTACCAAACAACTTCATGGGTGTGTATTTTAGTTGTTATTACAACTACCTATAGGTAGTAGGTACAGGTACATCAATTTTTGTTGATAAGGAGAAGTCTAAAATCTTGATGCCTTGAAGGTTATTAAAATTTGTAGATCTCTTGGAGAATGTAAACCAAATTGTTGGAAACAAATGCTCCAGAAAAATGGCGTATCCTTGCGATAAGATGTTATATTTAGTCATTGAATTTTTAATTTTTATGCGAGTCTCATGAAACATTACTCAACAGTATTTTAATATCATAACATAATTTCTATATCTATCTATTTATACTCTCCCAATATCTTTCACGATGGAGTAACCAGTTGACTAACTACAGCTCATAATGAATATGCAGGTCGTCCTTTCGGTGCAAATAAAAATAAGACATTTAGAATGGATGGCATACCCCATTGCTAGTGTTGAATAAATTATTGGAATAGTAAAATGGCAAGATTATCTATTGTGTCTTTTGAATGTCAGTGTCTAATGAAGGGTTGCATTGTATTTAGTTATTATTTCTTAACTCATTAGAATATTAGTTTTTTGCAGAATTCAGCAATTCTGAATATAACTGGTTCACAATCTGTTTTGTTTGATAAAGTATGTTGATAGTGCAATTATTTGTTTTGATTTCGTCATAGCATCTTTGACCTTTTATTTATCTTGTATGTGCTACAGGAAATCAGTCAACATATTTTACTTACCAGAATCATTTGAGAACTCTTTTGTATTACTTACTTTGGTAAGAACAATATTCTTGTTCTTCTTCTAGAGTCCATATAATATAATTAACAGCTTGACTGTAAAATTCTTAAATATTATGTTTACTAAGTTTTTTCAATCGAAGACGGTTTGCCTTATAAAGTTCATATAGAGATAAAGCAATTTCTAGATCATGAGTTTTTTTACATTTTTTACACTGAAGGAGTCCCTGGCATAGAATAGGTTTTCGATTATATTCTGTAAGTTTCTATAAATCTTGTAATTTTTAAAATCATCAATTCAGTGACGAGATAAGCTACCTATTTTGATTGTTTATTTTTGTACAGCTTGGATAAGATTATCTGTAGGATCATTGAATGGTGGAAAAAAACATTACACACATTTATAAATTATTTATTTTACTTATAATAAATAACAAAATAACATATTATTATATTCAACATCAATTAATATAATAAGATATATGCATAATAATAATAATATTACTTCTCAATAAATACATACATGCAACATTCATCTGTCAAATAGATACATATTTTAATAACATTGTATTTTCACAAAATATTTCCTTTCGTACATTACATTACAAGCGTACACACATACATACATTCATCAATTGCCTTTGTGTAAGTATTGTATGTATATTATTGTAGCTCTACAGATATTATTTTAATCGCATGAATTTATGGAAACTAAAATAAAAACAATAAACAATTTTTTTAATCATAGTTTATTTTCTTCTATATGATTTTTTTGACTTGAAACATGATCTTCCAAATTATAATAATGTAACTAAGTTTTTTCTATGACATTTTTATTATAATACCACTATTTGTGTATATTTTTGGAAGCAATCATAAAGTTCAAAGCACATTATATTATACATATATTGCAGTTTGGTATTTAAAAAAATACTGAACAATACTTATATATCCAACTAATGAAATTGACACTTATGATTTTCTTTGATGCGTTTTTGAATTTAAATAATGATAACGTAAAAATGGCAAGATAAATTTTTAACTAATTTCTATGGACGAATGCTTATAAAGGTAGTGTATAGTAACTGCTGATGCTTCTTCAATTTAAAACATAATTTACTTTATAGAGAAACTGAATTAATTGATATGAGTTTTAAATGCATTTATTTTTAGTTCCAGGCAAATGTAAAAATGTGTTTGATAATTTTATCTCCCAAAATTTTGTAAAACACGTCACAATATAATATATATGTATACTCGTATTACTTATAAACAAAATTAATATGAACACATTATTTAAATTCATTTGACTAGCTAGGGCCATCGCGTAGCGAATGGAAGAATTAAGATTTTCGATTTGATCGATCAATTATTAACAAAAATACATGCTGTTTGGTTGTTTTGTGTTAAACTGTTATTATCTATAATCTTTTTGCATGTTATTATCTTTGAAATTTAAACATTTTAGTATTAAGAAATACGATTCAATTAAGTATAATTAAAAAACTTTGTTTCAACATTCAAACATTCCGTGGCAATAAAACAAAGTGATTATTCTTTAACGTATTCCTTGGCACTGTTTTAGGACAAACGTTTATTTCTGTAACAGCATGTGTAGTAATAATAATAATAATAATTACAAAATTATGAAACCTATTTAGCACATAAATAAATTTCTTAAAACGTTACTCTTACTCTACAAAATTAAATAACAATTTATGAATCCTAACTACAAGTAACTACGTTAAATTATTTATTCATAATATTAACTTAGTATGGTGTTCATATCAATTTCGATCCTATAATTACAAAGGAGGGGAAACAAAGTACAATATACAATATAATACAAAAAAAACAACACTTTTCTTAGGGCATAAATACAATATGTAAAGTTAGAAGTAAGATGTTAAAATCTACAATAAAAATATTAAAATGCAAATGGGTATCGAAAAAAATAAGTGTATGGAAAAAAGCTTTGTAAATATTTATAATATAGATACAATTATTAAAATACAATCATTTTTGTAGTTTTAACATACATTTCATAAACAGTTTGAAAAATACATACAATAAGATACTACAGAGAGGAATCTTAACCGGAAAAAAGTGGTAAAATACAAAGTTGTGGACATTCTCAAATGAGATGATGAATTAATCTATTTCTTCTATGCACCGCCTCACAAACGTTCTAAGGATACCCTACTACGATAATTAATTGAAGACCAAACATACCAACTGAAAAGTGGTAAAATACAAAGTTGTGGACATTCTCAAATGAGATGATGAATTAATCTATTTCTTCTATGCACCGCCTCACAAACGTTCTAAGGATACCCTACTACGATAATTAATTGAAGACCAAACATACCAACTGAAAAGTGGTAAAATACAAAGTTGTGGACATTCTCAAATGAGATGATGAATTAATCTATTTCTTCTATGCACCGCCTCACAAACGTTCTAAGGATACCCTACTACGATAATTAATTGAAGACCAAACATACCAACTGAAAAGAATATCATTTATTCAGAGGTGTCATAGAATTCATTTAACCTTTCCAGAATTGAATATTTTACTATTTACTGTATAAAATACACGAGAACAATAATTTATTGAACAAATTTGTATTATATTTATGAAAAATAGCTGACTGAAATTTCATGACAGCTTCAAAACAAAAGGCAATCAGGACCATTCTGTAACTATTGCAACACATACATTGACTGGCAGTTCCACAAAGATTCAATTAAGGAAAAATTACATAGCTCCTTATTGTGATAATATCACTTCAATGGCACTTTTCAACATCTAGGTTCAATATCCTCGTCCATTATTGAAATTACATAATATCAATTGAAAAATTATCTTTAGAAATATAAAATAATAAAGCACAATATGTTCTGCAGACATTCAGTTGATAAAATTATAACTAGAAGTTTTTTCTATGAAAATATAAAAAGACTTTTTCTTTTTTATGGAACCCGCCATAAGTGTATAAGTAGTTTAATGATGTCGAGTCTATTAGTATAAGTTTATGTCACCCAAGATGTGCAGGCTCATTTAGTATATCAGATAATTACAGATTTCTATCATAAATCAGTTTTGGCCCATTATTTTTATAAAGAGTAATTCTATCAATAAGTAATGTACTGATAGTCAATTCAACAGTAGGTGTCTTTTTATAAAAATGACGGGCTTTTGACAGATTTATGATATTGCTATTGCCATTAAAATATAAGTAATAGGGTGACCCAACAAGATATTTTTGTGAACAGACAGAAGAATGAAATACTGATGAAATATAATCAAGTTTAGGGAATCTTTCTTGAGATGTTGCCATATTCACAAATAGATAAGCGTATGAATAAAATTCTAAATATTAAAATAAGCAAATGTAACCAACAACACTATCATGAAATTGAATGATTTGTTAAATAATATCTTAACTAAGCGAATACTAACAGAAGGACTGTGGCAAAATTCTTCCATTTTAACAATTATATTTGTGATGATATGAAACTGTACCTATCTCTTCAATTCGATATCTTTATTACAAGTTTATATTTAACGTAATTTAAAAATTGGAATATATCTGAGTTGCAGTAGGTGCAACTAGAATTATCAATAATTTGGGTTCATAGATACATTCTTTAAATGTCTGTTCTAAATTTTTCCACTCCAATAGATGACAATAGACTCCGTCATTTTTTAAATTAGGTCTTCGGGACTAACCGACTGCCATTAGTGGGCATATTAGTGTGTAACTATCGTTGTAAATTGTTTTGCATTCACATTATATATTATTAGCAGACAGGTATCTCTACTTTGATAGATTTTTTTTGCATCTTGTGACACCAATCAGTTTTTGCTCTATAAAGTTCCTTATCTCACAAAGGAAGAATAGTGCCTTTTGAAGATAAATAATATATAATTTAATAACATTTAATCATAAAACGAGATAATTTATTATCAACAGTAAAGGTATGTATATAAATATAATGTCTACGCTCTTAAACCTTAAAATAATAATATTGTATTTACAACATGTCATACAGAAATTCATAATCATGATTATAATAATATTATAATATGTAGGTATTATTACTTAAATAATTCATATTCATTAATTCATATTCATTAGATAATTATTATTAGATAAATTTGTATTATTAACAATAATAATATCTTAGAATACAATCAATAAATAACCATACATTAACGGTAACCCCATTCTTCCAATATTTTAATATCTGTTTTGTCTTTTATGCACAAAATGTTACAACTTAAATAAATACATAACTCTAAATAGGCATAACTTTTGTTCATTAAATAATATTAAGAAGTAAATAGCATTAATAATAAATTTTTCACAAGTATTTTCCTTTAGTTTCGCGACAAGTGACAACTTCATATTACAGGCATGTACATTTTGTAGTTTTGGAATACTGATACTAAGTTTTAGCCTTTCGGACATATCATAGCACAACCAAATTTATTCTGACATTTGGAAATAATTAATTATCTTCTGTACCAATTAATCCATTAGACATTTTTGTCACCATTCATTCGTACATTCGTAAGTCTGTGCTTGGTATCTATTCTGGCCATGGAATGATATGCTTTAGTAGGTATAGATAATTATTTATAAAGAATATAAGATGAAGTGTCAGATTTATAATCTACTATTTTGAAAATGGAATTGTACTTGCAAAACTGTCAAAATTGGATAAACTTACAGTGGGAATAGATAAAAAAAATCATACAAACCACCACCTTGTTTCAAAAGAGCTAGTTTTATGTTAATTTTAATATTTATGAAGTATAAATTAGTTGTTAAAAGTCAAGATTTGAAAAAGTAAAAGGCAGATAAAATGATGATAGTGAATATTCTGATAAACAATGATTAATCAGATATTATTAATAATAGTTACTATGGACATTATAATGTTAGTCGGAATTGTAGATGTAAAATATTTATGGTGATTAAAATTGAGAATTTATAGATTTAATAATAATAATTTGACATATACGTTTAATCAAATATTATAAAGTATACGAGTAGATCTTGGAAAAGTCTTTTGTAAAATTGATCATGGTAACACTGATTGATTTTACTAAATTCAAAGATTTTAAAATGTCATTCTTCTCTGAGAAAATATTTAAAACTTTTCATTGAAACCAGTGTTGGGTACATAGATACTTTAAAACGTAGATAATTTGTATAAGAAGAAGAGTAGGTATAGTAAGTTTTGATAATAATATTAGGAATAATAAATTATACAATATTTAAAAAAGAGAGGTATTTCGATATTCTTATATATACAATATACCGAATTAACAGTAGAATATATTTCTCAGTTCTATTTTGTTATTTGGAATCATTTCTAAATTTGAAAACTCATCGGTTAGATGTTTAAGACAAAGAAAATATTTATTATACGCTTATAAAGTGTGACATCACACGAGTGCCTTAAAGTCGATTTTCAAGTATTAAATTGATATATCCCATAAAATTTTTGATGCGTAGATTTCATATACATTTTCTTTTATCAAAGGAGAATAAAATTTAACTGTAAAAGAAAAAAATAACTATGTACTACGTTATAAATAGCGCCCAACGTGGGGCTCAAAAGTAACCCTTAACACATAGTGACTTTGTGTCATAATTAATGTTACAGCATTCATTTGAAAAATCGTTTTCTCTACCTATATATTTATCACACGCAGTTAATTCACTGGCTACCCCATTTGTGGGTGGCGGCGTAATGGTATGGAAAAAAGAATTTCGAAAAACTTTCAGCGAGCTTTACAAAATTAATACAGATAAAATACTCCAGAAAATATTAATGATTCTAACTTCCAGAATACATTGAGAAATATTTTCTCCTCAAAATATGGTAAAATATTGCCATAACACACCAAATATAAGTTATGATAGATTATAAAAATTTTGACAAGCCCAAAAAAACGTTCATTTCTACAGTAAAAAGTTAATTAAATAAACTATTACTATTTAATATAAAAAATTTAATATTATATTTTATTAATCAATACAAAAAAGTTTAATAATAATGTTTTGAATGTCGTAACAAGCATTTCATTTCAAGGATATCATAGCATGTGTGTTTTGTTTGTTACATGACCTATATTTGGCGTGCAATGACAATAATATGTTTAATAGGTAAGTACTTTTTCGATAAAAGTTATAGTAAGTTATAATTATCTTCTATTATAACTTATTTGAGGATATAATTTTAATATGTTGTAAAGTAAATATATAATATGTAAGTAGTTTTTTTTTTATACAAAAATTACAAGCATAATATGAAGAAGATAGAAAGTTTTATAAATACATAGACAGTACAATCTAATTTATCTACATAGAAAATTGGTACTTTACAAAGTTCATTTCTTTTTTGTTTAAGTTTAAGTAAAATCCAACTAGGTATGTTGTTTCTTTAATAAATAATATATTCTTTAATTTCACATCTAGATAAAATTTAACATTGATATATTATTATTAAAAAGAAAAGTTAAAAGACAGAGTAATAGTGGTCAGTAAGCTTAAGGATTTTTTTTTCTATCACATTTATTATTTTTATATTATCATTATTAATTTAATACGAAGGAGTATCCGATATTATTTATTATCATTTTTTTATTCATTCTCCTTAAAATTAATACTTTAAATAGTTGTTATTTGACGTTTTGTTTAAATATATATATTTTTTTTAATCATTATTAATTTTAATGCAAATTTGCTTTAAATACTTTACCCAAATTTGAAGATGTCTAGAAATATTCATTAATAATAAATTGTCTTGTTTGATACGAGTAATTCATTCTATACAATTCCACCAATCATTCAATAAAGTTCTTTTCATTCTCTTTCACTATAGACCATTAAAAGATGACGTCACAGAAAAATCATTGAGGGGCATCAGGCATCCCAACACAACACACGATTACGGTGTAATATTAGGTGGAACGCCTAAAGAATACCTAATAATCAAAAAAACTGTCAGTGTCGATTTTGTTATTATTTTTTCGTCTGACTTTCTTTTTTTCCTCTTATGGCATAAAATCCTACAAGGATGATTTGCGCAATCTGACTGTTTGCCCCCCAAGCAAAAGCAAATCCATAGACAACACCACGTGACCTTTAATGGTCTATTATTAAAATTTCTAAAAAAACAACAGTGTAGATAATATATAATAATAATTTTTATACAAAACAGTATTAAAATCAGTATTGCCACTTGATAAATAATTTGCTCAGCATTAAAAATTAAAAGAAATATAAAATATTTATCCATAGAAGGGTTTAAATATTGTTTTACGTATTTAATATCTCAGGTGGTAATCGAACATAGTTCCAAAAATGTGTGCTGCTATATTGCAAATAAATAATAGTACACGTTTCTATCAAAAAATCCAATCACCAACGTAAGTTTGTTATCATAATGAGATAATACGCAACACAATCACAGAAACAGCTGACTATTGTCTGTCAATAATATGTAGTTTGCTTCTTTTTAGCATAATATAATAACTTTGTATGCATCTTAATATAGATGTCTGCGATGGTAAATTTGTCACACTGCTTCTTTTACATCGTGAAAAAACTGAGCAATTAAAACCAATGACACTCTGTAAATAAACTTTTTATTAAAATAATATTGTATATTGTAAAATCTGTCAGCTATGTTCGTTGTTTTGTTTCATAATAAATTTATTTATATATTATGCGTACATATAAATCTAATTAAAATAATACAAAAGCTACAGTAAATAGTCTGTAGAAATCAGTGGTCTGAAATGATTATGAAGAATGGAAAAAATATTGCCAGATTATTAACTATCAAGATTAATGCTTCATCACACAATGACTGTGTCCACATTTACCAAATAAACGAATTTTCTTTCTCTTTTTTTGTCTTTGCCAATATTGAAAATAAAAAACCTTTTTTGTTTGTAGTTGTTATGAAAGGAAGAGAGAAGGATATAGAGCATTATTGTTTGCATCGTTCGTTTGGTGAGTATTGACACACTTATAGACCACTGACAATATAAAAAAGAATTCAATATTGTAAAAGTAGAATATTACGAAGAAGGTTCTAAAAGTGGACGAATTTCTTTTATTTATATAATCTTGTTTTTACATCACTAAGCATTGATACAAATTATCCTACGGTCAAAATCAGTCTAATTATTAAGAAAAATACTTCTTCATTATTTCCCATCGTCCTCATATTATTAATATGTTTTTATAATGTTTTTGTTTGATATTATAATATTATAATTACGTAGGCTGCAGGCTTCCCTCATTTTGTGCAAGAATATTATCAATTATCATACTTTTTACAGTAAAATCAGATGATACAAATTACATAAATACAAACTTTATTAATATTATAATCATCATTAATAAGCCTACAGTCATCTATGGTATTAAATTATTATGATTTCGCATAAATAATTTTTGTTGCTAAATTTATAAATGATGTCTTTTAACAATTATTATTTATTACTCTTACAAATCCTATCGCGATATCTACATCATATATTTTTTTATACTTGACTTTATAATTTTCCAATCCGCTCAATTTAATCTCAAACTTAAAGCAATGAGCATGGGGGGAATATTATTAATTATTGGGGCAAATGGAAAAAATAATTTTACATTTATACTTTTATTTATTTTCAAGTATGTTTGACATACAACATCCGATATGTTTGTCTCTTCCTCTTAATATTTTTAAGACGTTCATTTTTCATTAGAAACTCACAATAATAAACTATAAATATAAATTAATGTGCATGTGATTTTTTTGGTCTTTCGACTGCTGACATTTTGATTTTGAATCAATAATTTACTTCATAATAATTATTACCAATACGTTTATTCTATCAATTTTTATTCAATTATGTCTCGTTTTGTTTTTATTATCTGTTGTAGGTATATAAATAATTATTTTCGATATTTAATAAGTAGTGATTCATATTGTGATTTTCTTCCCTTAATTTGAATATATTTGTTAGCACTGTACACAGTTTGAAAAATTAATGTTTAATTTGTGAGTGGAATAATCTTTGTATAATCAAAGCTTAAATATTTTGAATTCCAGTGCATTTTCTGTTTGCAGCCGTCACTAGCAAAATCACAATTACCTATTATTATCAATAACCATCTTTGATTTTGTCGATGGTATTTTCATAATGCAGCAATCACTTCTAATACGTAAATAATATCTTTATACATTCTTATGTTAACATTCGGAATTATTATCGTAAATAGACGTCATTATTTATATCACCCTCGTCGAATAATAAAAATTAACGTTACTCGTACTGGCAAATATATTATAAATTTTTTGGCATAAAATAGCACTTGTACTTAATTGAAATAAAATAAAATAGTAAAGCGTTATACAATAAATACAATAATAATAATAATAATTTCTAACTAAGGCAATCCACCTGTACAATTATGTGGACGAGAAAAAAATACTCAAATACTTGTAAAAATACTAAATTATTTTAATATAAATAAAACTCATATTGAAATGGCATTTGTCTAACAATATTATAATACGTCATTCCTTAGTATACTGCAAGACATTAATAGAATATTATTCTTTGTTTCAAAACGTGACGCAGACTGTGGACTTACAGCAGCATGTATATGTCAATTTAAATAAATTCGATCAATTGATCTTATAACTTTCAACAATTTCCATCCTAGACTTTTTATATTATGTTTATATCTATTGCATTATATGTGGAAATTTTATGCTACACGTCTTTCATTTATCATTTATAATACATGAGTCGGTATATAGTATATAATGGATATTTAACTATATGTAAGACATTTGGAATCTCCTGTCAAAGTTGCACTCGCCACGTGTCTATCGCTCACAGAATTTGTCACAAATATATTATAAATGAAATATCATTGTCGAGTCTCTGAACTTATCCAGTCCTTGATATCTCACGAAGTCCCATGATTTTGAGAGAGTACAGGTTAGATGTATGATAGTGTAAAGTATTGTTATAGTATGCATGTATGTATGTATGACTCTCAATTCTCATGAGAAATTATAAATAATATTAGGTATGTATGTTTTGTAGATCAGTATTACTCAGTTTCATCTCCTTGGTCCCCTAAGGTGACGCCATATGCTTTCCTGAATTCATTGCAATACCACACGTAAACAACAATAATTGTATTGTGTTTGTTTGATAATTTATTATTATTATAAGTTGTTTGATAATATTGTTTAGAATCCTTGGATAATATCGTAGGCCTCCAGCGTGGAGAGAATGAGGTAGATAAGCCACAGCGAGAACATAAAGATAGATGTGACGCACTTTAGTTTCATCTCTCCTCCGAGTTCTCCTCCCACAGACTTGTGTCTCCTTAGCAGTAGAATAATGATCGTGACCATAGCCTCAGTACAGAAGATTGTCACGGAGAAAGCCAAACTAGAAAATATGAAAATATTATAAATAAAATTAAGTGAATAAAAAGATCCAATTGAGATGAGAAATTTAATACTTATACAATTGATTGAGAAATTTGATACTTATAAAATTGATTTGAGAAATTTGACACTACCAAATTGATCGTAGAAGAGAAATACTTATCATAGAGGTAAAAAAACGAGAAAACAGATGTAAACCTACATTTTTTTTAGAAATTATTGTATTCTCCAGTGTGCGTATGTATATCTTTATACTGGATTTATAAAAAAATTCATCTGAGTTGAAACTTTAAATATATCAAAGTTTTTCTATTTTTTTAAGATATCTTATATCACAATAATAACTTTATTTTGAAGTATAACAAAATTCAGTGGAATTACATATAAAGAATGTTTAAGCCTTCTACTGAATTTAAAAATTATTTTAATGACATTTACATAAAAGTTTTGAGTATTATTAAAATGAGCATTTCTTTAAAACTTACTTTCCAGGATCAATTTCAAATTTCCTTCCATGATACTTGTGGTACATGGCTGCAATAGACCAGGCTATGCCAATACCAAGGAAGACATTTACAGCATTACTTCCCGTAACATTTCCTATTGACGCATCTGCATATTTATCTTGGATGGCGGCCACTTTACTGGCAAAAGTATCTAAAATGAAGAAAACACAAATCGAGTCAGTAACAAATAAAGTATCTATTAATTTATATTGTTACGGAGAGGACAATACTTTTTCTAACTTCTATGAGAGGGCCTTTGGTGTTGTTGGACCGGTTATGTGGAATCGCCTACCGGTGCCATTGAGAGATAGTCAGACTGTCACCATCAGCTTCAGAATCAAATTAAAAACTGAACTCTTCTCTGTCGCCCTTGAGATGTTCTAGAGACTGTTAAACGGCGTCAAAAATAAAATCATCCAAAATCATCATCATCAATATTTACATTTTTTCCTGATAAATGGAAGTCTTCAGACTTCTGCGCTATCCGGGTGGTCGGTGGGTCCTTCAATGTATACATGGGTTAATCTTAGTAAATAAATGTACGCTGTTTATCTACACCATTACTGCATTTCTCACGAATGGGGAGCCAGTGTACTAGCTGTATGTAATGAACATATAGGTCATCTTCTCTGTTATTTAAAATGAGACATTTAATATGATTTTATGTCTTTGTAAGTGAAGTTTCTTCATGTACCCTGTATAATATATTATTATTCTAGATATTTCCAATACTCCATGAATTCCAAAAAAACGAAAAACAATGTGCTTTTCTGCCATAAAAATCTGAAGATTTTGTATAAAAATGTGGGAAAAAGTAATGTGGATAAATATGTAAATTTAACATGTGAAACTATCATTATAAGGCTTAGAAAAGACAACGTCACCTCATTTGGTGGTGTGCTCTGGATGGGACTTGAACTCGTAACTTAAGCTTATCGCGAGGTGTGCTTTATCCAATTAAGCTACCAGGACTTCAAAAAGGCTTCAAAATTCTCTCTTATCAACCACAACAATTCATGTGTTAAATTTACACATGCAACCTAATACAATGGTGAATTGTAAAAACAAAACTCGCAAATATGGATAAAGACAGCACTTCAACATTACTTTAAAAATATCATTAGTTTCCGTACATCAAAAGGGGTTCCTTCAAATTATTATTAAATATTTCCAACCAGCAAGATAAACTAGCGCTGATTCCACACAATTGTTTTTCTGTATAAATAATCAGGTAGTATGACTTAAATTATTTAAAATGCATGGTAATATTCTTACCTGGTATACTAGTTCCCAGAGCCACAAACACAATGGCTGTTACTGAGTCTTTGATACCGAGTGTGCACCCAAAGTGTGAGGCTACATCTCCTATAATGGCTGTCACCACTCCAATACAAAGAATGGAGACAAAGAAACAAAGATAGCCACCAGCAATATCTGAAAAACGAAAAAGTATTATGAAGATTATATTATTTAGCAGAGAAAAAAAAATAAGTCAAAATACCCACATCTTAAAAAATGTTTAAACGAAATGATTTTATTCCTTCAGTACAATTTTTTTCCAATTTCTTTGAACACTTTATCATCATCTAGTAATCACTTGAATAGCGATACTTCAAAGATTGCCTATTGAAGATGAAAATATTAATCTTTATTTGCTGTTTTTTTAACGAACTAAGTATAAACATTTTGGTCAATTCCATTATATAAAGGTTTTTCTCTACTATGGATTTTTATTTTCAATGGATTGATAATGGGTGAGAGGAAAGATAGTAGTCCCCTATGCAATAAAAATTCAGGGTACAAAAAATATTGTTTATCTAATACATTTATGAAATTTACTATTTGTACACCAATGTATTGAGCAATAAATGGTGTTTGGACAAAAAATACCTGTTGGTGGTACAAATGCAAATATGACTTTCCAGAAGACTGTCAAGACGTGCATGATATAGTCTCCATAAGATGGCTTCTTGGGCTCTCCATCCTCATCTTCATCGCCTGAAAACCACACAAATAATATTTAAATTCAAAATTACTCCATATACCTCATTTTCAAAACCAGTAGATTATGTAAATTCTTTTAAGGAGGCTATGGATTATTCGAGAATTTTCTCATGCACCGTGATTCGTAGGTATAACTCAAAATTTGTTTTTTTTTTCTCGTGGAAGTTACAGTACATGTCATAATTTAACTACGTAATTGAAAATATTAGGCGATATGCTAAATAAAGTGTTAAAAAGTGAATTTGTGTGTAATATTATATTTTCCCACCCCTTACTCCTGAATGTTTCAAGAACAAGTGTTTTCAAGTTTGTCATCCAGTCAGCCTAGAGCATTTTTCCCGTCCAAGAGTGAACTCGAGGTTAACCTTATGGGCTTCCCTCTACCCATTCGGAAATTGATACTCCTTTAATGCAAAATTTCGATATTATTGACCGAAGGTACTTGTTGGAAGTCCATTTCAAGATAAATTGAAAAAAAACACAGTATGTAGTTAACTTCCGAGTGACTGTATTTTGGAAAAAGTTACTTTTTTCTAATTGCCTGATGGTGGAGTCAAGTCTCCGAATACAAGTAAGTGAAGTAAATAAAGTCACTTGGAAGTTAACTATATACTGTGTTTTTTTTTTCAATTTATTCTTTAATGTACCTACTTTGATGGAAAATATCGCACTGAGGAGGACACATAAAAATACTCCAAACATTTATAATTTTAGAACAGTCTATTTTGTAGTTGCATACGAATGGTTACTATGGACTAAGTCAAAATTATTACAAAACACTATTGCATAATAATTGAAGTATGACATAATGTACCTATGTACTTCCGTAAACGACTATTTCAAAAAAGCTAAACGATTTGAGGCATAATTGAAAAAGTAATTAATCTACCGTAATTAAATAAATTAATTGAGAAACTCTACATAAAAATTGGCTTAATGGTACAGTAACAATATGTTTTTTTATAAATATACTTGTAATGGGGTTGGCGTTGTCGTTTTGCCAATATAATGTCCATTAGCCTTCGTTTACATAAGTTGCCGAAAAGTTAAGTTGTTTAAAATTAACTTGCTTTTGGTTCTTACAAAAACGACCATAAATTTGCATTAAATTATTGAATAGCGGTACATGAACGTTTAGAAGTTGGTTGATTAATTAGAAATTGGATAGTCAATATTATACCACGTGCAAGCTGGGCACCGTTTATCAAAAATTAAGCTCAGTTAATCGACAATCCGTTGAAAGCTTTGAGAAACTTCGTTATTCGTTATTTTTTCTTAATATTATCTCTCCCTCTTTCTCTATACCATCACGGCATATCCCAAAAGTGGGATAACCAGCTGCATATAATTAACATAAATGCTGTCCTCTCTGTGCCAATATAAATTCTAGATATTCAGGATGGGTGGCAAACCTCGTCGCTGAATTTAAGACATAAAATGTCTTTATTTTTCCGAACTCCTGCCTTTTGAAGAGAAGAGAAGAGTGGGAGACCAATTCTTTACCTGGTGCTCCACGGGAAATATTATTTATTTATTTACTTATCACTTGTACACGGCGTGAGCCTTTTGCTATATTATATTATAGTTATATAACAGTTAATCTTAATACCGTATTACAGTCGATTGCATTAAAAAATCCCCAATGCTAAAAAGTTTAGAAATAAAAACAAACAAGAAATGCTTCTCCGACAGTTTTTTCTAAACAGTCAATACAGGCTCTGCCAAAACTCTTAAAAATCGCTGGTGTTTCTCCCTCTTGAAATAAAAACCACTTTGGAAACTATTTTTAACGGAAATTAAAATTCTACAGTTCACAAAAGCTGAAAGTTAATTACAAATTCAGTTAATTAACTCGTTAGCAGTTAATGTCTAGCTATGCAAGCAACAATCGAGGTGATTATTAAAGTAAAATATTGATAATATTTCTATAAGTTTTACAAAGGAAAATTATTGCCATCGACCTTGGTTTACATTAATTACAACTTCAGTCTAGAGAATTTAAAAGATGTGACAGAACCCTATACCAAAAATATCAAGTAATTATAATTCTGAGAATGCTGTATTTTTTGTATTGTACTTGAAACTTTATCAAACCCACATCAGCTTGAAGAATGAACTATGTAATTAATTACTTTGAGTCTTGATTTCCGGTTAAATAAAAAAAGTTCCCTCAAATGTTCAGTCCCTTACTTTTTTAAATTTAAACATGCGTACACGCAAAATAAATTTACAAGGGAAAAAGTTTATGATGGAATTCAAAAAAGCTTTTGAGTGAAATAGAAAGTTAATTAAGGTCGCAATTTGATGAAAATTTTAAAGCTTAAGTTGCATAACTCATTATAAATATAAAACAAAAAAAAAATGACCAAGAGTAACAAATAATATTCCTTAATTAAAAACTTTTTGATTGAAGTATTCTGCAGCATAGAAATTACGAACATTTTTTTAAAGTGACAGAATATGGTTTACTGCAAAATATTGCCTTGGCAATAAGTTCGCCTTTTGACAATGTTTTTTTAAGTCATTTTTTGATGACAAAATATATATATTTAATACTGAGTATTTACTTACCAGCACTGACTGTAAGTGCTTCTACAAATTGTTCTTTCCATGATGATGTTCCAATAAGAATTGAGGCATTGGCTCTTTGTACCAACTTGTCAACAGTATTCTGAAACCAGTAGAAAACACGAGGTTAATTATAAGTCAAAATAAAATATAATCCACTCATAAATATTTGAGTCGGTTCGTATGTGCGTATGTCCTCAATGGAATCTGAAATAAGGAAAGACAGAAGTAAAATAATACACTCTATACGAGGTCTCATCTCCTGGGCAGGTTTAAGGCCAAAAACATTTTAAATACCTTATATATTGATAAAGATATTATAATAACAAAATTTGTATGGAAAAATCTATGAAAGTTTTTGTAAATAGCAATATTCATGGTCAAACATTTTTCAGTGTATTGAATTAATTTCACAATGGATGTAACGAGAAATACATCAGTACTGAAACTAAACATTTAGGAATTATTTTGGTTATAAATTATTGTGTTTGGTTATGATAAAAACTCCTGAATTATGCGAGTTGAAATTGCATATTTTTGACATCTTGGGCTAATTTCATAATGGCCGACATGCCACACACAGAATTCACACAAATATATATTTTAGTTGGTGCATATTGTTTGTGATATGTATGTTCTCTATACGATAGTTAGTCTCTACGATAATAGATGTCATGCAGTTGGTTAAATATCTTAATTCACAAGAATAATAAAATTAAAAAGAAATTGTTAATTTTGCCAAATATATTATGACAAGAAAGATTTTAAGCACGATATTTTAAATCTCTTCTAAAATCAGAATAATAACACTGGTAATCGACACATAAACATAATAATCCATTTGTAACATATTTTTTTTTTTATTTTTAGTGAAGCTGTATATTGCTTTCAGTGTTCTTTTGTCGAAGTATGATAAACATAAGATACAAAAAAATACATACAAATCTATAACAATGCTCTTTGTGTGTGTTCTTATTTTATTGCTGAATGATCTGGGTGTATTTTTATACCAAAATTAGATCATCTGTAATACCAAAACATGGGAAACTCATTAATATATAAAGCCATGAAATGAATCCTTTTCAAGATGAGATTTTATCATCAGACTTATATACTTACTCATAGATAAGATTTCTGAAGCATGCACTAAAAATAATAATGTGACATTATGAAGGTAGGTAGGTTCTTGACATTATATGTTTTAGACTTTCTATGATCTTTAGATAATGTATTCTTTAATTTGCTTAATTAAGAAGTTTTGAATTTCTCGAACATATCTATCTGAAAACATATGAAAATATCTAAAAAGAAAGTGAATTATTATAACTATACATACTATAATATTCCATTTTTAGGTTACATACATACCTACATAATATTTTCATCAGGGCATTTCTGTACATTATAAGTTTCCAAACAAAATCAATGACCACAACATAGGCAGTATTATTATCGTTGAATATTTTTGTGTTACACAGACTTACAATTAAATTTTGACTTTAAAATTTCAAATTCCGAGTGCGTTTTCTTATCAATAAATTTTCTGTCATATTATTATGTCAATGTCAAATTGTAATATACATAGATGTTGCCAGAATAATGACGTCGATGCGATATTTTAATTCCGATTACGGTTTTTATAATACCCGCTACTTTCAGGAATCACAATAATAGTTGTATGGATTCTGCAAAATCAAGAACCGTTGATCTTTATAACGAGTTTGATAAACGTCACACAAACATGAAAAAATGGGGAATATTCTTAAATTTCCAAGTAGAAATTTAATATAATGTATCGATTGTTTCTAAGCAAAGATCTTAACTCTGATTACCCTTCGATATTCGGTATGAAAAATATTAGGTTTTGACATTATTGTAAGTATGGACTTTGGAGTACAAAGTTTCAAGTTTTTACATATATAGATAAATAAAATTTGTATATAAATAATATATATAGATAAAAATTGTAGTTAGCTATCTAAAGGATAAATATATCTTATGGATAAAGTGATGGTTAAATTTATTTGCCGCGTCAATCTAAAACTATCCAGTGGATAGCTATCCTGAAATCGCATGTTTTGTCTATGGTTTTAGCTTGATCTTTGTTTCGCGCCAATTTTGATCCCACTCTAGCGTATATTTCGTGATAAATATTTATTATTTGCAAATCAAAAGATGTTAAAATATAATAATAAATTTATATAATTGTAAAAATATGCTTCCAAGTAAAGAAAAAATATTGAACTCTTTGTTAAATATATTTTTACACATATTACAAAATGCTTTGCGTGAAAACAACAATCATAGCTCGAAAAATTACATTAGGATTTTACTTTTGTTGTTTATCAGTTTAAAATTCCCTTTTAAGTAATTTTTTGTGGTTTATTAATACATCTACCTACTACATTTTGAATACATTTTAAAACAAAATATTATACATTTTTGAAGTTGAGAAAATATGCATATAATCTGATAATGCCATCAGATGGCATTGGTAGATGGTAGATTCTACCGTATTTAGCTAAAAGTATTACGTGAATCAATTCTACGAAAACAAAAATGGCGGTTATGTCATCTTTCCTTCAAAGTAATCACCTCGTTATTTGTAGAATATGTTCTTTGAGATGGTTGAAACAATGATTTAACAGCATAAAATTCTACGATAAGCATCCAAACTTTTAAGCAAGTGAAAATAAAATTTCGGTACCTGATTAGGGTTTCGGTACCTTTTTGGGGATTTGGTTTGTAAAACTTCATGTTTTAACATGGGGGGGGGGGTAAAACATTTTTGACGTAGGTAGTCTTATTTTTAGTTAAATGTGGACGTGTCGTGTGCCAAACTTCCAGTTTTTACAACAAGATGCGATTTTGAACACTTTTTCCCATATAGGTACCTTCCTATTTTTTGGTTAAATATGGGGTGTCTATACTATACTATATACTATACTATACCCTCACGCCGTATCCCAAGTGGGGTAGGCAGAGAGAACGGAACGCCACACAGATCTATCTTTACACACTTCCTTCGCTTCCTCCACATTCATACAGTTTCTCATACACGCACGTCGATTCCTCTTACTCAACACGCGGCCGTCCTTGAGAATTTGATCCACGTGATCAAGCCACGTGGTTCTCGGACGTCCGCGCTTCCTCACACCTTTTCTTTCAGACAAGTATATCCTCTTTGTCATTCTTACTTCGTTCATTCGTTCAACGGGGTGTCTAACTTCACAATTTTTTATTGGGAAGAGGTTTTCAGTACTTTTTTCGATGTAGGAATCTATATTTTTTTTTTAAATTTAAATATGGGCATGTGGAGTATCTAACTTCAAGATTTTTCATTGCAAAGAGGTTTTTAGCACTTTTTTCTATGTAGGTACCTTTTTATTTTTATTTCATTTAGTTTATGATGTTTTATCTCATGCATATGCACGGTTTCTTTTTTTCATGTCTGTATATAACCCTGAGCGATGCCGGGTAATTAAAGCTAGTATGTAAATAAAAGGAAGGCAATAGATCATTATTTTTTAATTGGGTTTTTGACGTTTATGACTTCAGTACTGAATAAAGTTGACCACGTTTTAAGCTTTTTAAAACCTACATATGATTGTGCACTAATATATTATTATATCCATTGCAAGGAATTGGTCTCCCACTTTTTTCCGTTAGTTTTCGAGTATAATTGTGAGTAGTATAGTATATTATGATACCTAGGTATGGTTCAATCGCAAAATATGTATCACTTGCAGAACAGAGATAAGAGTAATAGGTGTTCCGACACTTACGAATTGGTTTAGGCTGGCTTAAGCGCTTAATACCAAGGCAACATTCATCAATCCCACTTATTCCTCTTATGCATTTCTTAAGTCGATCCTTTCAGAGCGGGTGACTGCATTCATTGCTGCATATAGCCACTTCGTCCAGCCAACCACAATCGAAAACTTGTAGAACAGATTGGAAGACGTTTTTAAAAGTATGTGTATCTATTTTTTTTGTTGTTGTTGCGATTAATATCATAAACTTTATACATGAAAACATTGTAGAGAAGATATTTTATCTTTGAATTAACCTATTGCAATATACATTCATGTTCCTAACTAAATAAAAGTAAATAGTAAATAAGAATTTATTATAGGTAGAGTCATTCTACGTGGTTCATAATATATTTGGGTAGACAAACAGTTTTGAAATAAAAAAAAAGATGAGGTAGGTACCAGTAAAAATGAGTCTGCTTTTAATATATATATATAGAGAAATAATTTTTCTTCTGTGAGAAAGGAAAAGAAATACCAAGTTAATGTAGATTATTCCGAAATTGTCGGACTTTATGATAGAACTAATAAGAGAACTACGTACATACATGCTAAATGGTTTGAATTCAGAGGAGGCTACGTTCATTTATGATATTGTGGATTTGCCTACTGTTTTCAGAGTAGGCTATGTTCTCTTAAATAAAAACTTATATTGTGGCTTTATCTATTGTGTATTTATGTGTAATGTTGTGTAAAGCTGGTAGAAAAGAACGATAACAAATTTAATAAACTCAAGTTTTAAAATATATACTGTGAAAATTTTAATAGTGTTTTGTTTTTTTATGGTTTTCCAGGTCAGTCTCAAGTATATATATATATATATATATATATATATATATATATATATATATTTTTTTTTTACATTTCACACAGATCGAGCTAGTCCCAAACTAAGATGAATCTTGTATTATGGGTACTAACACGACGATACACACATATACAATGCACTAAACACATATACATGTAACACCCAGACCCAGGACAATTTGAAAAAGGTCATTCCTCAATCTGCCCTGGCCAGATATTTAATTTACATATATCAATATTTTTTTTCTACTTAGCAATATACAATCTCAAAATCCCAAAAGTCTACAAACGCACCCCATTCATTTCCAAAAAACCATTAAAAATTCTCACCATTTCAGCAGTTGAATCACACAAAAGACTCAGCAGGCCCATAGGGAAGGTTACCCCTTCTCTAAAGAAGTTCCCGTACAAATTCATCCCTATTCTTGAGCAATTCACATTCGAATACAATATGATCAAGATCCGCCACATCCATCTCACAAGAAAATCTTGGAGTAGCGTTTTGTTTATTATAATTTAAAATGACTTCCAATGAATTTTCACAATGTGAACACAAGGACCCTTCAACAATTAATAAAATTACCAAAAATGATTTCGCAAACTATATATTCAATATCACATAGCTGATATGTATACACATAAATGTATACACACAATGTATACATGATCTATACACACCTACCAGCTTAGTTTTCGCTCCAAAATAATGTACAACTAGATAGATTCAAATTATTTAAACTTAACAGTGGAGCCCATGGAGCAACCGGCAAAAAAGGTCTCTCACTCTTTTCCGTAAGTTTTCGAGTGTTCTGTAAAAAACAAATGTTTGAAAAAATAAAGACATTTTACATTTTAAATTCAGCGATGAGATTTGCCACCCACCTTAAATGTCTTAATTTTTGGTTAGCATGGAGACGATAGCTTGCGTGTTGACTACATGCGGCTGATCTGTTGGCTACCCTACGTGTAGGGCAGTGTTTCCCAACCGGTGGTTCGCGAACCCCTGGGGGTTCTCTATGTCTTCAAAGGGGGTTCGCGAAAATAATAGCTTAATGGCGGGATTTTAAATGGCCCAAGAAAAATAAAAGGAAAAAAAAACAAAAACACAAAAAAAAAACACACACCAAATACAATGCAGATTGCACGCTGTTGTTTCGAACGTATGCATACTGACTATATCTTATGCAGCATATAAAGAAAACTTTATTGTTTTTTTGCCTATCATTAACGACTACATAGGGGGTTCGCCAAATTCTGTTGGATATTACTTTTGGTTCGCGACGAGAAGAAGGTTGGGAAACACTGGTGTAGGATATGCCATGAAATCGATAGATATAGGTATAGAGAACAGTGAAATATAGCAGTGATAGAATATTTCAAATCAGCGCTTAATATGTAAAATAAACGTAGATATGTAATTTTCTTTTAAGAATAAAATCCACCTCTAGAGCGACACACGAGCAATAAACATTTTTGCATACATTATTGAGCTTATGTAAAATTTCTCCAGTAAAGTTTACCAAAAACCATGCTTATATATACGAGTATAATACTTATATAGGTACATCTAGAAGCTTACTCGTGTAGGGTTTGAAAATAAAACTAATTTATCGAATTTCGATGTACACGGAGGATAAACTGCTTTGACTAACATACAGAGCATTTAAGTATTTGGAATCAAAGCTGTGCTATGTCCAAGAATATCAACAATCAAAATAATTATATTTGTTACTTTTCAGTATTATGAAATTTATTTAGAAATGTACACACAAATCTACATGATCTGATGGATGTATGAAAATATAGTGTTTTCTTATTATACGTGTATAGCAAAGTCGGTAGCCTGTAGGTAGAGTCTCGGCCTAGCGAACAGGGGGTCTGTGGTTCGATCCCAGGTGCCAGCAAATTTTCTTTCATGACACAAGCTTTTAGCTTACTGTGAAAGGTTTATAAGGTTGAATTTGGGTTTATAACAAAACCCAGTTACTTATATCTTTAAAAAAGTTTTTAGGTTCGTTCTATTGACAATTTATTTTATCGTTTTATAATTAAAATAAAAATATTAAATGTTAAGATGTACAATTCTTTCTGTATATTAATGAAAATATGTACGTATGTATGTAGATATAAGCGGTATAGAAACAATGTAATATTGATTAATTTTTCACAAATATTTAACAGTTAATGCAGAAATGTCCGTATTTTTATTGGGTTCGGTATATCACAGTTTAAACGCAAAAATAAAAAACAGCCTCTATCCACGAAAAAAAGAAATTCAAAAAATTATTTCAAAACAAAAACCCTTTAAAAAAATAGAAAGTAATCGTAGAAATAGAAATATTGTGCTGTTTTCTCAATATCAATTTTCTAGGACTGAAGTGACTTTGGTTCTATACCCCTCATACACAATATTACTAGCTTGCCCGGCAATCGTTATTTTGCCATATACATTATTTCTAGATTACTAATATCGCTATTAAAAAATAGGGGTTGATGGTGAAAGAGTGAAATTTAGGGCTGTATGTATTTTTTAATATGTAATCATAAAAAAAATTAAAAAAAAAATTGACCAAAAAATAAACAAATAAAATTCGGGGTGGACCACCCTTTCACTTTTAGGAGTATGAAAAATAGATGTTGGCCGATTCTCAGACCTACTCGATAAGCACACAAAATTTTATCAAAATCAGTCCAGCCGTTTCGGAGGAGTATGATAACAAACACCGTGACATGAGAATTTTATATATTAGATATTGTATTGATCAGAGCGCTTCGTTGTAGCGAAATAAATAATACCAGAATATTTTCAACTGTTGATTGCAATTTATTCTTGAATTATAAAGACATTTCCACCAAGGGATTGAACTTATTCAATTATCGCCTTCTTCAGAATAATTTCGGTGCAAATTCAATTTGTTGGCTCGTTCGTTTATTTATAATTTCGGAGGATGAAAAGTTTGCCCCATATTTTTAATTTATTTACAGGGCTGAAACGTTGGAGTAAATGTACGAGCTTATGTCTATCTATCTATCTATTCCCTCACGCCGTATCCCAAGTGGGGTAGGCAGAGAGAACGGAACGCCAATTGGATCTATCCTTACATACTTCTTTCGCCTCCTCCACAGTCATACAATTTCTCATGCACGCACGTCGATTTCTCTTACTCAAAACACGGCCGTCCTTGAGAATTTGATCTACATATTCAAGCCATGTAATTCTCGGACGCCCGCGCTTCCTCACACCCCTCATTTCAGCCGAGTATATCCTCTTTGTCATTCTTTCCTCTTCCATTCGTTCCATATGATCAAACCATCTCAATTTATTTACACACATTCTATCCACAACACTCCTCTTGTATCCACTCATTCTTCTAATATCCTCATTCCTCACTCTATCACGCAACGTTTTACTAACCATCCTCCTCAGCGATCTCATCTCCACAGCATTTATTCCACTTTCGTCCTTCGTCAACCATGTCCACGTTTCGCTTGCATACATAAGTGTTTTCATAAGTGCTTATGTAATAAGTCAATAATATTATTATTTATTTAACAACACTATTGTTGTCAACTTACGATACTTGGTGAAATTTCATGTTGAATTTATTAAAATAAAACAATGATAGGTATATAGAATTTCTATGGGTAACATTCATAAAGTGTGGGCTGGTTTTATAAAAACTTAAGTTTTTGGTTTTCGAGTCTCATGTGAAAGGCAAGTGTTCATAAAAATAAAAAGTATAATAATTAACATTTATATCAGCATGCGCTCTACAAGTATGAAGAGATTAGTAAATTATATATGAAAAACAAATGAGTTATATGTTAGGTATATCAAATATCTGTGCAATTTTTTTGTATATTTTTTTTTAAAAAAAAAAGAAGATAAATCTGGGTTTTGTTATAAACCCAAATACAACCTCATACACCTTTCACAGTAAGCTACTAAAAGCTTGTGTCGTAAAGCGGTATCGAACCACGGACCCCTAATGTTATATGAATAGGTAAATTAAATTATTGTCAAATAAAATCTTAAATCCAGCGATTGGGTACGAATGTTTTTTTTTTATAATTTTATTAAAGACAACCTGCACGTCAATTACTGCTGGCTATCCCACTTATATAACTCGCTTTCATTTATGCGACTTTTTGAGAGTCAAATTTTATTTCAACTCATAGCATCATGTGTGCGTTGGGCCTGATAAATGAACCATACTCATGAGTCAAAAAGTTACCTGAGCTTACAAGTTTTTTTACCACTACTGGACTAGCTTTATAATAAAAGTGGAAGCTTTTGGAAATCTGCTCATGGATGAAAAAAGTCATCGAGAAGTACTTGATGTCAATATTTCATTTCAGTAAAAAAATATTCAAGTAAATTCTTTATCTTATTGAGAACAAACGACCAGCATACATATACACTCGTATATCTAATATTCAGTATTTTTAGTAAATTTTGGATCCAACTAAGAATTTAGTAGTTGAAGTTTTAGTTAAATAAAGACTACCTACTGTATAAGAACATTGGAATTGTATAGATATTGAATTGAATGTTAAATACAGATATCTTGTGAAAATTTAAAGAAAATTATAAAACTTCCAAAATATTAGCCAACATGTTCGGCAAGAATCGAAAGTAATTTGGAAAATTTACGTCCCAGAGGTTACAGATACTTAATTTTTTATTTGAATTTTGGTTTGAAGTTGCTTATTTTACATAATAATGTTGCACATCTGCTTTTTATTTTTGTGTATCTCGTGTTAAGGCTGGTGTACATTTTTAATATGTGGTTGTACGAGACGGTTACGCTTCAGATATTATTGAAAAACGAAGGCGGAGAATTCTCTGATATTTTCATTTCGCATTTCTCTTGAATTTTTATGTTTATTAATATATACGGTAAAGGGGGCTAGAAAGGATGTATAAACAAACATATATACCAATATGTTGACGAACGGGAATCTTAAAACTCATATATTTATGCAAAAATTATAATGGCCGAATAATTATTTTAATTATATTTATATAATGGAGTGAGCATCAAACAAGTAAGAGAATTCGTGTAATTGGGCAGCAGAATAAACCAGGATGGACGCTCCAAATCGGAAATTGTGAGCAGAATAAATCAGGCAAGGATTGCCTTTAACAAAAAATCGAAGATATTGGAATCCCCAAATATTGATTTAAGCGTAAGGAAGAACCTTACTAAAGCCTTTGTATGGAGTATTCTGCTTTATGGTTGTGAGACGTGGACCATCAGCAAGAGTGAAAGCGGATGGTTGGCGGCCTTTGAGATGTGGTGCTACAGACGCATGTTTAAGATCCATTGGTCGGAACACGTCGAAAACGAAGAAGTATTAACGGTAGGCGAAAAAAGGCAACTTCTTAAGAGAATCGGCCAACAACGAGCTAACTGGATTGGCCACAACACCAGGCACCCAGGACTACTCATCGCCATCGCTGAGGGTAAGACCGAGGGGACAAATGGCAGAGGCCGACCAAGAGACGCGTATATGGACCAACTGAAGAGGGACATGAACTGGGGCTCATACGTAGAGCTGAAAAGACTGGCTGAGAATAGAGACGAATGGAGAAGAAAAACCAAACTCGTTGCAGACCAATCCAATAGATTGTAACTTATTATATATAATAATATTTTACGGACATCCCATCAGAACACACTGTAAGGGAAGGAAGTCCCTATTCTAGTTGATTTTTAGGAAGTATTTGAGTTGATTATTATTGTATTTATTATTCCTACATAGCAGCCGCCTCGAGTTAATTTGTGATGGAAGTCGCACGGATTACATAGCGCAAATAAATTTTATTTCTATTGAGATTATGGCAAGTCAAGTGACACTTTAATGCAAAATGAAAATCTAAAAAGAATTATCAATAAAGATCAATTTTACAATTTTGAATTTATTGTTAGTGTTCCTACCAGTTGTATTTGTAAAGACCATAATAACGTACGCCTTTTATGAGAAGTGTTTTACATCTGAAAGCTGATAAAACTTACTTAAATTTTTCTTGACATAAAATGACAGGTTCATAAATCCGTACCCCATATACCGTTCGTGACCTATTGACAACTAAATTTAGATAAATAAGTTCTCCGTCGACAGTTTTATCCAAAAAGTCCCACCAGTATAGCTTAGTGAAACTTACGGACATTAACTTACTTATGTCCTGTGGGAAATATTCTCATACATAGTAAGATACTTTTATACGAATATTCAATACTAGTGTAAAACAAGGTTTCGTTCCTTAACATGGTTATAATCATCAAAATAAAAAAAGGTATAGTTTATTATTTAGATTTTCACAAATCAATCGTACCGGGTGGAATGCCTATGAATAATAAAAATTATTTAGATAGCATTGGCATCGTCATACTGTTTCAAAACAAAACATGTTGTAGGTATTAGAGTATTATTTAACATGTACAATAATTATGTTTAACATGTACAATAATCACATTAGACATTTTACATCAATAAGATTTGGGTTGGTTGGAAAAACTCGCGTTTCTTTGATAAGCCTCCCCTAGCCTCCTCCCCCACCTTTCCAATCCACAACCCTTGCTAAGAGTTGGGTGTGAGTCAAATATTAATTTAGAAAGTAATTTTTCTCTGTTTGTATACATATATAACTGATAATATTATGTAAAGGTATATTTGTTTTAACTAGGTACGTTTCAATATAGCGTACTTAGATGGCAGAAATGACTTCATTGTGATAATCTCGCCACTGCATATCGTCCTAGTATTTTACATTTTGCAATGTTTTATTAACACTGTTATAAAATGATGATATACAAAAATAATAAAATAAATAAATAAACTTTCTCTCTCTATTTATATAAAAAAATATACAGTCATGCGAACGAACTAAAATATTTATACTTTAATGCTATATGTTAAATATTTGTTCAAGTATAAAACTATAATTTCTAATAAAATGACGATATAAGCGTAAATACCACCGACTCCATATTGTGTGCTGTGCTGTTTATAACGACCCATAAATTCACATACCTACCATTTCTCTGCAGAGACATAATCTGTTTTTCTATTGATCTTGTTTTTAAAAGCAAATAAATTGCCTCTATTTTTTTCCACCTAAAAGACACTAAAATACAAGATAAATGAACTGAAAAATGTATGGTGTTCTGGGAAAATGTGTATATCCACAAAATCAAAAATAGTGTCGTAATTACTAACATAAAAATGGTTTTATTTTTTTTATGAAATTAATAAAACATATTTATGAAAATGCCACAACTGATATCGAATTGGATGATGATCTCAGAACTAACAATATTCAATAGAAAAAGATGTTCGACAAGGCGACACGAAAGTTGTTCACTCTAGCCTTGGAAAATGTATTTGAAAGAAAAAACTCGGAAAATAAAGGCATCGAAATAAATGGAAGTGTCAGTAATGTACCTTATATTTATGAAAAATAATGGTCCTGCCTGGGTCATGTTTTACTGAGCATATCCAATGATAGTTTACAAAAAAGAGCACTGTTCTTACGATGGCCTTGATGACCCCCTTTTACAATATACCCTTCCTATAACAACAACACCAGAGATAATATTAACGAAAATAAAAATCTGTACTGCACAAAAAACTACGCAAAAGAAAAAAAACATGATAACATTTTTACTGAACAACAATGACAACATTATTTCTGTTGTTCGCTGTTGGGTTTGCTCCTGGTATCTTGAGGTAGCTTGGTTGGACTCTTGGGAGTATTTTAGTGCTCTATGGGTTTCTCCAGGTGCTTTGGGGTGGCAGGTCGGCTTGTACCTGCGGCGAACTCAGAGACTAACCAATAACGTATGGAATAGGGCGCATCTTTGATTCTTAATTTGTTACTGTTGATTTTGCTATATGTATTTGATGTGAATGTTGGTGTTTGTTTGTTTTAATAAATAAATAAATATATAAAAAATAAATAAACAAATAATTGTGTGCAATGGACGAGTTTATCGCAGAATTGTATAGTGCTCCAACTAACCCGTAATGTCATGGGAAGAGGTAAGTTAATAGGCGTAAAGAAGTTCTAAGTGGAGAAGGCTGGATTCTGCATGTCCCAACAGGAGGAGTATTGAAGGGCGTTGAGTGGGTTAAATAAAGTTATGTGGAAAGGCAAGTTCTACCTAAAAAAGCCACAAAATCTATTACAGAAGCAAATTCAATTTCTGTATTTCGAATAATTTAAGTCTATAAAATATTTCGGTAACTGATAATCAAATAAAAGCTATTTTTAAGTTTTATTCATTCATTCACATTGTGCTTTATCGAAATATTAAAAGCACCTCTGAAGTTTTAAGTCTCGATCCCAACTTTTAAGCATAATAATACTGAAATACTAGCTGCAAACCTTGCTTTGATCAGATAATATTAGGCAAAGCCATTATTGTCTTTCGAAAAACATTTCAAATTAAATTTTGAAATATTTCCAACAGCTGTTAAAAAAAAAACAATTAAGCATAAAAATATAGCACTTTAAGAAGAAACTTTAATTATATTGTCCAGGAATTCATTCTGTGTATGGACACAAAGAGTATTGGTTACTCTATTTAATATCTGATAAAAATGTCTTAAATGGATACACAAATTCACATTTATATATACATAGAAAAATTATGCGTATAATTCCAAATACTTGTATTTTAATATAAAACTTAAGAAAACGTTCGAATATAATGAGAATTAGTTAATTTTTTTTTTTTATATAACAGTTTTAAAACTATCAAACATCGGGATGAAGTGGGCAACCTCCATGTTAAATACATGCTACCAAACTTTTGGGAGATGCCAAAGTACGCATAAAAATATTTACAAACTTAAATGTAAGCAGTCAAAATTATTCATCTGGAGGTTGTATTTGGAGCGTAACCTTTGTAATAATAATTTTATGAGAAATATATTATTATTGAAATACATAATATAATTTAAATCAATAAAGTAGAATTCCTCAACAACAACAGTTGAGAAAAGTTTTGTCTGAAATGATAAAATATTACTTGGACGGAGATACAAAACCACAAAATATAAAGTACAGTAGATACAATTTAGTGCAGAGCAATAGAAACAGTTTCGTATGAAATATTGCCACTGGTTTACCGACCATGAACTAGATAAGAATTTATGTATTGCAGCTTTATAGAGAGAGAGAGACGCAGCATCGCAGCCTTGTTCTGTGGTGAGAATGAGGGTTTGTCGCCTTGATCCATTTATTAAAAATCATTATTTTTGTTACTATTTTTAATATCACCCCTATTTCAATCTCACCTGATCCATAATTATTTTACCATTTATTATTTCATAAATGTGGCTTAATAGAATGTATAAAACGTTAATAGTTCTCGTAAACTTTTATTTAGTTACATACCGTAACGTGCGTTTATTAACTTTAATTACAAATACATAATACCTACTGTATGAAATTGTAATACATTTTTATTATTTTATTTTCCGTGGTTTAAGAATACATTGGATATAATTCGTTCTTAGGGAAAATATAATTTAATTATTCGTTTAAATATTAATAACAATATACCTCTGCATAAATCAGATTAATTAATACAGATATTTGAGGCACAATGCTGGTATTTTGAACCCGCGTTTTGAGCCTAATCCTTTGATATCCTGTATATCTGGATAGGTGATTTTTTCCCGGCATTAGACTGTTAAGTTTTTGTGTGATCATGACTGATCATATGAAGATCTATCTGGTTGTATAATGCTGAGAAGTGTGGATGGCAATTCTGCCACCACGTAAAAAAATATATAAAAACAGATTAAATTGAAAATAGGTGAGAAGTTTCGGTAGGAGAAGGTACAAATATGTTTTTCTTCTTACAGTCTCTAATACTTACATACATACATACTATCACACCGCTTCCCTCGCGGGGTAGGCAGAAAGGATCGAGCGCTACTTCCTTCTATCCTTGCATATATTTTCGCTTCCGTCACTGTCATAAATTCCTCATGCATGTTCTCCTGTTCAATGTTCTCAACACGTGGCAGTCTTGTAGAATCTGATTTAGATGATCTTGCCATTTAATCCTCGGCCGTCCACGTCTCCGAACACCATTTCTATCAGCCAAATATATCTTCTTGGTCATACCATCCTCATTCATTCTTTCCATATGCCTTAACCATCGTAACTTATTTACATTCATCCTTGTAACTACACCAACTTCCATTTCACATTCCTCTCGTATACGAGCATTATAATGTAATGACGGGCTAAAAAATTGTTATTTGACGGAGGATCATTGCCATTACATAACATTTCATTTCTTGTCATAAATTATAAACATTTTTGCAAATAAATTTGTTACAGTTTAATTAGGAGTATAAACCAAAATTTAGTTTCAGTTTTGGTCGCATACTTACTTAAAATAAGTTAACACTCCTCATTAAAAGTTTGGTACAACATGCGGTCGGATATTGCTGTATCCGCAACTTTACAGAAATCGAGAATATAACCCTACATTTTCGGGCCTGTTATTGTGGACAAACCTTAACTCAACTAAACTTCTAAAAATATCGCCACAATCCAAAACACAGCCAGAATAATTACGAGCATTATTATGAAACAAAAACAAGAAATTTCCCTGTGAAATTAATAAATGTATGCTACTTAATAACCGGTTGTCTTTTATACAACACATTTTCAAATTTAATTGTCTTAATACAACTGTTTACTTTTTCATAACAACATTCTTTTTTTGAAGAAAGTTTTTAATGGTTCGTTTTCGAAACAAAAGTTATGAATCTGGATTTATGATGAACTGAAACACACAATTCTAATTTTCTTAAAATCAGCAATAGCTTCTATTTTGAATATAGGTCAGCAACGAGATTTAAAACATAGATTTTACTGCACTATACTATATCCTCGTGTTGAATCCCAAGTGGGGTTGGCAGAGAGGATGGAACGCCATATAAATCTATCCGAGGCTACTACTTTCGCTTCTTCTACGTTCATTCAATGCGCTCATAGACGCACGTCCATTTCTCTTACTCAATGCGCGGTATTCCTTGAGGATTTGATCTACGTGATCAATTAACGTGTTTCTTGGATGCCCGCGTTTTTTCCTCCTTTATACCGACTCTTTCAGATAAGAATAAACCATAGATCTTCCTCTTAGAAATAAATGACTATCAATTCTATGCCATCAAGCACGTCAATTTATTTTAGCACTCTTTAGATCATATCTTATCATTTGAATAGCATAGAGTGGATTTTCTAATTATTTATTTTATTGAGGCAGGACAGATCGTTGTTCAATTCTCTCTACTGGTCACATAGGAAAACGCGGCATTAAAGGATAGAATAGAAAAAATATTAGAATTTTTGCCACTGGGTATTTCACTGATAGAAAACGCTGTGAAAATAAAAATAGTGAAAATAATAATATTCTGGAAACAATTTTATTAGACTCTTGAATTACAAATGAAACCCTTTTGACAGTTCAGACACTTACTTGTTTAAGGTTTAAATAGATTTTCAGTGTACGTTTGTGTTCTATAAATCCTTTTTTTTTGACACGTTTTGGAATTCGCTGACGTAAAGCTTTTACATTGTTGAAGTAAGACTTTATTTTTACCTATGAATAAACAAACATCCAAAAACTAAATTGAAAATTTTAGAAATCCTTTGGAAAGAAAGAATAATGTTTAATACATTACATACATATATTTTATTGCTAGAAAAATCATGAAGGTTCCTTTAAACATATCATGAATTTATATTTTATTAAATAGAATCAATACTAAAGTCAAAAAGAACAGAGATTTATCATAAAAAAATGATTGATAAGTCAAAAACATATAACTGGTGTTCATGTTATTTTTTATATATTTTTTTTTATTTTAGATAAGAACTTCAATTTTTGAATCCTTCCCAAACTTAAAGGATACCTATTACATTAAACTTTGTTTATAATTTATTTTCAAAGTTCATCACTTTGATTTGGAAAATAGCTCATGAAAATATAATTTACAACTATGAGTACCGAGACTTTTGGCACTTACTAGGCCCCTGGGCATAATTGTTTGAGAGACCTTTCAGTAAAAGCAATATGTCTTCAGGGTATAAGGTAAATAATATGAAGTAAGTAATAGTAATGTATAAGAGTTACTTCATGTACATGTGGATGATTATTAGAGTACTGAATATGGATTCAAGACATGGATACATTTAGTTATATAATAATAACTATATCTTCTCACCACATGAACAATAGCTCTCACAATTTTTCGATTTCAGTTTCCCTGAAGATGCCTACAAGTATAGGCAAAAACATTCGGTATCTTACCTAACAAAGTGGAGATTAAACAGTGCTCAATAATATATTTTTATAATTTATTTAATAAAATCATATCTATATGCATTGGAGACTCCCTCTCGTACTCGGATATTGTTGAATTAATCTCTTTTCAGGCGTCAAATATGTCTGTAAGATAATGACAAAAGAAACATACCTAAACATTTTTTCAAGTTCACCTGTACCACTTAGCCAGAAGTAAGATCTCCAACTCTGATCCGTACTCAGATAATTGAAGGAAACCCACCGCAAAACCGGATAGCGCAGAAATCTGGGATTCTACACTTAATAAACCTTGTCCACACCGGAGGACTCTCTTCCAATTCTGTTCATCTGTACTCGGATAACTCAGAAGTTCTTATTTAAATGCAGCCTGAAATATTGGTGTAAAAATAATAATATATAACGTGTTTGTTGGTTTAATGTGAAAGCCAATGAAGAAATTACTTATCCCAATTAAAACTTTACGAAACAAAATTTAAAAACCTGGTATTTGATTTAATGTAATAACGATGCCAACCGAAGTTAAATTTTTCTCTTTACATCAAAGGCTGTTTTGCTATAATAAAAACGAGAGTATTTTTTTTTTAATTTTATTTACAAACAAACAGCTTTTACATTTTATATAGTACAACTTAAATATTACATTTTTCACAAGCCAGTGAAGTTTGTTAAATTATTTTATTTAACACTATGTTCCAAATTAAAAAAAAACAAATAACACAAACAAAAAAGAAGTAAAGTGCACTCTATGCACCAACTGAGGCAAAAATACAAAGAAGTAAAGAAAAAACATAAACGTTCACCCATGTAATGAATATGCCATTACAACATACACAAGTAATGAATGACACCCATGAGGGGGGCAAATGCTCTCCAAGCAAAAAGAGGTATATCGGGGGAGGGGAGGGGGAGTTAGCGGAAATAATGCTCGTGCGAACCTCACTACGTCCAGGACACTCATTGATCAGAACCGCGCAGAGATCTGGAAACAGCACCCTTAAATTTCGGCAATGATGATATGTAAAAGTCAACATCCTTGAAAAAAACGTTGTAATTCCCGCACGACCTTTGGAAGAATGAATATTGTGCGTAGTTTGTACTACATTGCGGGAGTCGAAAAGTATTGGGAACCCTAGAGGGTCGTGGGGGGCAATTAAAGTTAATCCTAAGAAGTAGATCACTGCAATCAATAACATTGTTAATTATTTTATATAGGAAAACCATAATTATCAGCTTTTGTACGTCTGTTCTCCAGCAGGGCAATACCATGATATCGAGCTGAATGTGCGTAGTTATTAAATGATTGACAACATCTATAATCCAAGTGTTTGAGAAATTTGTTTTGCACCTTTTCAACTCTGTCTATATATGTGATATACTGTGGGTTCCACACCACAGATGCAATCTCCAAACAACTCCTTACGTATGTGAAACATAATACCTTTATTGTACTTACGTTTTTAAAAGGCTTAGATACTCTTAAAATATTAAAGTATTTATTGTATACTCGGAGAAGTTGGAAGGTACCGCTTGTTCTTACGCAATAAAATAGGTTATCGTGGATGAATGCCATACGTATATTGTATTAATATATTAAATGTGTAATTATTATTTTTAAAAATATAGCTTTTGGCCATGGTAATATCAAAAAAAGGTATAAAAAAAGAATAAACAGAATCAGAGGAGTATCTCTATGCTGGTTATGAAATCAGTGTGATTGTTGTTGAAAATATCAACATGAATATTAGATATTCAACCTACCAAATAATTTCATATCCTTACCGATATAAGTGGAAATGTTATATTAGTGAACATTTTTCCAAGCTTAAATTGGAGATTTTTTGATTCGCTATCAAGGCCGCAGTCAACAAGATGGAAATAGCGCTGATGATCAGAGGAGACGACACTTTGAGAAGAAGGAAAATATTTGAAATAGTACTCGAGTTAAATAAATAATACATACAAGATAAACAAAATGTTAAAGCAATCTTCACTATCCGTTTTCAAATAATAGATAACTTATCGGAAATTCATGCTGTTTGCTAGTTAGCTACTTTGGTATTCGACGCGAAAACTTCGAATAAATATTTGATTTATTAAGTAAAGAGGAATAAAGTAATGCAACATTTACCGAGAACAGCGATTGAAAAATCTGTGTACGAAAGTTATTTGTATTTCATTCATGTATAAAGTGTATAGAGTGTAGAGATAGGTAGATATTTGACTAGTACGGAAGAGGTAGAATAATAAATTACTTATAATATCGACTTCCAATAGTACAAGGAAGTACCTATGTACAGAGGATGGGTAAAATGCATTATATTAAAAGCCCACAAGGTAGGTTACAATAATAATATTATTATAATCTAATGTTATAATATTCTCAGGGGATAGTTTTGAATAACTAAGAAGTTGTATGTAGTTACTCGACCTATAAAAGAATGCAAATCGGTTTTATTAGATCTATAAATCAGACAACCAAATTATCGGTTTTCTTGTTCCGTTTCTTCTTTTTGTGTTGGATCAATGACTTATATGTTCGGAAATAGATCTTTCTTTTTGTCGTTTCGCTAGTGACACGACGTTAATAAAAACAAACGAATTAGAAATGAATGAGCTCCTTAATCGTGTTAAGAAAGAATGCCTGGAGATAGGCTTACCATCAATCAAAACTAGACAAAGACCAATCAACATAGCAAATAAACTCACGATCTCTAACCTATCCAACTTTTTACGAATTTATTTATCTGGTTACCAGCCTGAATGATACTAATAGATGTGAAGCGGTCGAGAAAAGAAGAAGACAGAAGGAGGTTAAAGGTGCTATGGGTCGCCTGAAAAGTTTGTAAAGACAGAGCTACAACCAGAAATACCAAGATGAAGCTCATACGATCTCTGATTATCTCAATTTTTTTACGGTTTCATGATATGGACACGACAAAAATAAAAAAAAAAAAACATATCGCTGCCTATGATTTCATTTTCAGAATCAACTTTTACTTCTATTTTAGCACACGATGTACTGATTTTCATATAATAATTGTTATTTCGGAACTCAAAGGATCCTTATCCTAGACATTTTAAGAGATTTTTGAAATTGTAACTGTCTTCTCTTTATTTAAGTTACCTGACAAACTTATTTTGTTAAAGCTAACTAAAATGATGTCTCTTTGTCGCAATACACAGTTGATAGCGACATCAGAGGCCTGAGTCAATAACACACTTTCGCGTCACGTTCCCGCTCCGTTAGTGTTCGGGTGCAGACGATGTTGCGCCAAAGTGTTAATTTTCGTAACTATTGTGTATCTTAGCAACGAAATTGACACTTGCTTGCAACTTCGTCTATACTCGAACGTTAACGGAGCGGGAACGTGACGTGAAAGTGTGTTATTGACTCAGGCCTCTGAGCTGTAGAATATTGTGGGAAGAAGTGACTCAAATAGCGCAAAGCACTCTAAATAGTGATTGAGTTAAGCTGAATACAAACAGTCAAGTTTTATAAAAATAAAGGTTAAATAATAACTCTGCAACACTCAGTACATAAAGCTGACCTAATGAAGTGTTCCATGTTTTGTTGCTAAGTTCCTTATTGTTATACCTAATAAGTTATACAAGTAGTATTGTGTGTGCAGAGTAAAGCAGAACAACATTAAAGTGCAGGGTAACTGGTGCTATAAAGAAATACAGCAAAGTGTAGAGAGTATATTTTAACATAGAAAATATAAAGAAGCTATGTGTTTAAGTTAACTTCTCTACACCTGGCTTAGTAGACAAATAATATAACGGAGTAATTATTGCGCCTAACGATGCACTGGTGAGAAATATTGAAAAAAGATAAAATATTTATTTTGTAAATAAACTTTTCTCTCTCTTTAAATACGGAAAGTGCACCTTAGAAGAGTGATTTTCGCAATAACTTTCTAGGGGAAACGAAATAATAAAAACATTTATGTATCTGTCATTAAAATTTTAAAAGACTATATCAATAGTCTTATATAATATAGCTCAGAAAAAAATATCGTCTATGAAACTTGACGTGTGTAATATTTTGAAAAACTTAATGTTAGATAAAGTACATAGGTTAAACGGTTCGATTATGAATAACATAGAGTATAGTAGTAACACTGAGAGACTCCAACTAATCATTATGTAATATACTCGATGGAAAACCATAATCATACACATCGTAGATGGACGCCATTTTTCCAAGTGCAAAATATAAAGTCATTTGTCAAACAAATGTTTGAAAATATATAAAAATGTTCAAACCAATGGTTTACAACTTCCGTAACAAATTCTAAATGCAAATAACGCGCTGACACTTGCTGAGGTACATCGTTGTTTATAGAGTAAAGTTCATACAATTTGTATATATATTATGTAGACACAAAGCTCACTACATTAAAGCTTATTCATAACATATAGAAGCAGCAGCATTCTGTTATGATGAACAGTGCAGCTTTTAATGAAAAGCTACCCCCTGTCAAAGTGATGAATTTCACCATTCCATTACTTTTAGCTACAATAGAGTTGATGATTTCATTTGCGTTTTAAATAGTTTATGCCAACACGAAGTGCTTAAGGCTTTTGAAAAAAACTTTTAAAGTAAACATTTTTGTAGTATGATTACTTTTAAGCGATCTAAAATTGATACATTGTTAATTAAAACTTTGTCGATTTATTAATTATAACATGCAAATATTAAGAGAACTTTTAAGAAAAGAAAGTTCAAAATAATTTCAATTAGTAGGATAATACAAAGTATTGATTGTTGAATAATTTAAATTCCTAATAGGTTTTTCATTCCTAAAAGAATACTTAGATATCCAATCCTTTTTGCGGTTAATCGAGTGTTTCGTAAAAAGAAAAGTTTCATTTTACAAAGGTAGGTAATCAATTCAGCGATTAGGTATGCCATTTTGACTACTACATTATTTTTAGTGAAAGAAAGTAAATGATCTTTTCACATATAATATGATTATTTCACGCAATTAGTCCACTAACCACCCTAAACGTGGTATTTGAAACACTTAAACATTTCTTTGTTTTTTTTCTTTTGTTTTTTTCATTATTCCTGCTGAGACCGCCTTGGCCAAACGCCGTTATGGTCTCAGTGCAAAGTGATGTTTTTATAATAATAATAATTTGTCACGATATTATTGATACATGGTCAATCTATTATTTATCCTTATATACTATCACATCTCTCAGTAGATAAGGACACAGGTTATCTTATTCCTTTATAATAATATTATGACTATTTATATACCCATTCCTAAAGTCACCAAAGATGGGAGAGGGCAGAAGACCGGTGGACCGCCCTAGAAGAAGCTGGCAAGGGCAAGTGTCGACCATGTGTGATGAAAGACTTGGTTTGAAGTGGCCAAAGGCCCTGGAAGCAGTGGTGGACAGGGATCTCTGGAGGAGGTACCTAGGCGCATGGGCCCCCGACCCAACTAGGACAAGGGGAAGAAGATGTATGAATGTGTACTATTTATATAGCGCCGTACTTCGATAATATCACTTCAACGGAGCTGTACATTATTTAGGATCAACATCCGCGTCCATTTTTAAATGATATTATATTAAATAATGAAGAACATAACATCATATTATTAATATAATGAAGAACATAATATTTAAAATAAACTTACAAATCTATAAGTTGTAAATGTCAATTTGCATTTATAATCTTCTGAATTAATTTGTATAAGTATTGGGTTTCAAATTGTTATTATCAAATTATAATATACTTTAATTAATACCATGGTTTTGCAATGCGGTCAAATTTACGCAAACATAACATAATACTATTAAGAAGTAACCAATAATAATATTAATAATGCTAACTGTGTATAGTGTAGGTCTCACAAGGTAGGGGGTGAGTTCGAACCTTCAACTCACATTTCTATAGACCATAATTATTACTTAAGGCCGTTACAAACTACCATACTGAAATTAATAGTAATGAGCCTACAACTTATGCTGTAATAACACGTTGAAACGAATGTCGTCGACTAGTATATGACTAAAATGTCGCACGTAAAATACATAACAACATCAATCTGATTTTATTTCAAATAATATTACGTTCCAGTAAGGTTACTCTTGACAAAATCTTAACACGATCTTAATCTCAATCATACGACGCGCGAAGTGACTCTTGGTCAAAACTACGCCCATCCGATCGCGCAGTAGCGCGGTGTTTTTGACCATAGTCCCTTCGTGCGTTATATGATCAAGATCAAGACTAGATTAACCGGGAGTTGGAAGATTAAAAGACCGGGTTAGTTGGAAGACATCGCATTTTAACGATAAACTCGCCCTCAGTACATTAAATTGTATAACTGTTATTTTTATGACACTATTTTATTATGTAATATTGTAACCAATGTACAGTGAAGAATAAAATAAATAAATTAAGATCGTATTTAGATTGTGTCAAGAGTAGCCCTGCAGGCTCAAAATCACTCAGTATTTGGTGGAATGCTTACAGAATAATAAAAAAAATACGTTCCAAAACAAATAGTTTGAAATTATCAAGTGTATTGACGAAGCTGCAAACGGAAGATAGTTTTTGGAGTTGGTCTTGTATTTTATTTATAGAAAATTTGAAAAAAAAAACACGATAGGAATTAAGAAAGTGAGTCAAAGCTGTAAAAACTATTTTAGAATTTTGTTCTTATCAAAACAAGTATGGACTTCTTCTGTTTATGAATCAATTCAGGAAATCGGTGTAATTAAATTGCTGAAAATGCAATTGTCGGATAAAATTCACAAATATGTATCTATTGAACTGTACCGTCTATACCTTCATGTCGTGTTCCAAATGAAGTAGGCAGAGAAAACGGAACACTGTTGAAGAGATTTAAGTGTACGGCGCGCGTCGTATGTTTCATTGTGTGAAATGCCGTAACGTACATTATTACTTCTTGCTGAAAATAATTATAGGTAACCTTATTAAGGTCGGTAAATATTGATAAAGTAGACTTAACAGACTAACAACTATATTCCTTCTCTGGAATTATATGTATGTACATTTAGGGTAATAACTCTAATAGTGACTTAAGAGAAGGTTCTATAATTATAAAAATCATAGGGTTTATAGCCTTTTTAAACTTAATTATAGTCGCAACAAAAATAAAAACTGATATAATTGTTGATTTTTTTTTTGTATATTTGTTGCTAAATAACTTACTTCTTGTGATTTTAAATTGCAATAGATTTTTTTACTTATTAGGCGATGTCTCAACAGGCTCAGTGACGCAAGCTTATTTAGTTGTTTGTAAAAATACAAAAAATTATCATTTGATATTTCATTTATCAGCCTAAAAACTTCCTCCCCAGAATAAAAAGTTTAATGAGCTTTCACACGTGTTTATTTATTTATTAAATTCTTTTTACACATCATCAGTAATTTAAAAAAACCAACAAATCAATTTACATACGAAAATGTGATATGTTTTCATAGAAATTAATTTCATAAAAATAATCGCCTCTTACTTTTTAATTCCTTACGATCGAAGATTTTATAATTTTCCCTTTGTTTTTTCCGAAAATTTGATATCTAATTTAAATGGAACATGAAATGTTTTATGTTAATTCACTATTTTCATACAAAAGTTTCACGTATTATATAATTAGTTTGAAAAAGAATTCTGCAGTTCTTCGGAAACATTGTACGCAGACGATGTGATATAATATGACAAGAATTATGCTACGATAAGACCCAGAAGCAGAATAAAAATGTGTCGAATCGATCACAAATAGCCTGTAATTCTTGTTAATTTACAATGCGGTACATTTCGCTGAAAACAGAATAGGATAGCGCAGGGTGTCCACAAGGGGCTGTATTGTGCTGAATTGAAGAAACGACTGAAGACAGGAAGATAAAGTAAAAAAATTCTACTAATTGTATAAATTATGTAAATATGCTCAGCTTAGAAAGCACATATCTTTTATCACATAAATGTGAAACAGGTTTTCATTTTGACACTATATTTTTTTTTAACAATTTTTACCTTTAATTTATTTTGTAGCTACGTAATGGATTAAATAAATAAATAAGCTGCTTCATGTTCTGAAAACAAATGAACGATAGGTCACAAGATCAATGAGACAAACATCGATAAGGCGGGATAAGAGTTCGGTGTGAAAACCTGAAACCTTTAAGAAAATAATGTTAGTTCAATGTCTATTCCACTAAAACTACTAACGCACTCTGCAAGAACTTATAATGTGTGATTCGGAAAGAACGGTAGATCTGGGTGGGTTTTATATTGTGAATGTCTCAGAAAAAATACAGTTTTATATGCATAATGTTTTCAAGGCCAGAAAAACCCTATTTATGAACACAATGTTCTGATTGCAAAAATATCAAATCATAAAAAAAACACCATTGAACTGTTAAACACAATTGTTACACGGTATACAAGAGTATAAAATAAAAAAATAAGAGAAATATGTAAAGAATATGACATTGTGAAACAGTGAAGACAAAGATGTTGACGCTAAAATGTCTAAAGAATGGACCTATTCGGGCTTCCCTGTATCGGATTCCATAGCTAATCTATGGGACGTCGTTTACTTGGAAGACTACCAAAAGGGTGGAGGGACAGTGAAAATCCACGTTTCAGGAAGACACCTCGGCAAATACTGAATTTTCTATGTTTATTTATTATTTGATTTACTATAACTATCTAAATTTTACGCTTTGGTAATTTGCGGGACCTTGATTGGTTTGTTTTCTGGAAAAATATGACTGTTAATATTTGTTAAGTTTAACTGTTTGTGTCCCTTAAGAGGAAATAAATAAATAAAATGAATAAATAAATCTCTGTTTTCACAAAAATATCTATTTCCAATTATGTTCCTGAGAGGAATGTTGAAATGAGAAACTAATATTCTTAGAAATCTATTTGTTGTTAAACATCAAAAACATTTTATTGAATGCGATGGTATTGGTTCACACGAGGATTGATGGTTTTGTAGATTTCCATTTTCGTTGGAATGGCCTACATCAATTTTCTATCTAGTGGACAATATGTAGCAGTATTGGAGACTCTGAATCGAGAATTAATTACTAAAGGTTTTGCTAAATTGCTGCTTTTAATATGGGCGAAATCGATTAGTTGTCATGTACAGACAACAATATATCACTGTGGTAAAATGAATTAGATGGGCGTTTTTTCGCCGTATGTTGTATGTTGGTAGCACAATCGAAAAATTAAAGTTGGTAGTACAATCGACTTTGAAATAAAGGCAAAATTTATAAAGATAAAAAAAAATTAGAATATTTTTTGCCGTAATAAATGATTACAAAGTTTTTTTGATACAAAAATTGACAGTTCGATTAGTCTGATTTTTTCCTTAAAGCATATTCGTAGATTTTAGGAATCATGTTTACAGATTTTATGAATCGATTTGAAAAAAAATAACATAGTGTAATTTTATGGCGCATTAGAACATTTAAAAGAATTTCATTCTTAGTGTTTTTTAATAGTTTTAAAAAAGAAAAACAAAAAAGTTGAATAAAATATTAATACTAAATACACCTTAACTCTTACATTTTTATCTCCTCGTTTTTATATTTTCTTGATAATATTGGTAATCTTGTAGGTATTTCTATATCCGAACCTTACCCTAGGCTAATTTTTTCCAACAGTGCCTTGAATTTTGTATAGAATTTTGTCAGATACTATTAAAAACAACCTGCAGTATTCATTTTTATTTCGTGAATGTCATTCGAAGTCATCACCATGTCGTTCTAAGGCGTTCTATTTATAATTACACACTTTTATGTGGGGTTTGGTACTCTTATTACTAGAAAAATAATTTATTTTCTAAAGGACATGTTAATATATGACACTAGATTCCGATTCTATTTCAATATCTTGTAGGTAGTAAAATATGATTCCACGTGTTTCGTTTCATAGTTCATTGAGCGGAAAATCTTCTCAAATATGTCATCATATATTTTCATTATAAGTTTTGGGATGAAGCTTTTTTTCATACTTTTCTATCTGACCGACTTTGTTACGGCAACGTAAGAAAGTTTTCTTAATGAAAACTAATAATGTCCTTATAGTGTATCCGATGAGAGGCCCATCGTCTTTCTTTGTTAACTTTTTTTTTTAAAGATTTATCTGGGTTTTGTTATAAACCCACATACAACCTTATACAACTTTCACAGTATGCTACTAAAAGCTTGTGTCGTGAAAGGGGAGTTTGCCGGCACCTGGTATTGAACCACGGACCCCTTGTTCACGAGGCAGAGACTTACTTGTTTATTCGTTTTTTGTCACTTTTTTTCTTATGAAATAATGACCGTTTTTGTGACAAGAGAGGTTACACGTGTGTGCAAGAAGGGACTATGAAAGTCGATAAATTTCGTCCATATTTGTTGATTAATTGTGTCAAAGATGCCGTCAATTAATACCTATGTGACGTCATCAAATAGAGGCCGAACTTATCCGAAAAATTTATCCGAACATTTAAACCAAAATTGTTCTCATATAGGGAGGTCTGAAGGGCCGGCCGGCCAAAACCACCAATTTTGGGAATCTTTTATACTGCACTCTCTCTTTAATGCCCCATTTGGAAGTTAGTAACCTTAATGAGTAAAAAATAACAATACTAATTTTAATAACATAGTAGGTATAATATTATATTATATCATCGGGACATATCCCACAAGTGGGGAAGCTAGCAGATCAGCCGCATGAAATAAATATACAAACTGTCTTCTCTGTGCCAAAAAAAAATACATTCAGGATGAGTGGTATTCTTCACAGCTGAATTTATGATGCAAAATAAAAGGCGCCTTTTTTACAGGCGCTCTTCTAAGATCTCTGCTCTGCGTTAAAAGAGTAATAATTCACCATCATTTCACACAAAAGGTAGGCACATTACTTTTTCAATAGTAATCAATGAACTTATGAAATATTATTTGAATTAAATATTTTGACAATGCAGTACAAATTAATAATCTACAAAAAATGATGATAGGTTGTATAAAAACCTCGACATTATATAAAATAAAATTTTATAAAATATGATGAGTTTTGTACACGGTATTAAAGATATATTATGAATATATCTTTTTTTTATCATTTTCCTTATAAAAATGCGAAGAAGGTGTTTACGTGTGTTATTGTCGACAAAGTTCCCCGTAAATTTATAAATATCAAAAATATTGTAGGTGACAAATCGCTAATTCTCAAACTGTTCAACATTCGTAAAACAGCGAGATATCGACATTCAGTTAGTTTTGGTGATATGCTTATTTCAAGGCTATTTCAAAAAACATCTGAGATCGATCATGCACTTATGTATGTAAAAACATATTTTTTTTTTTTTTATCTTTTCCTATCTATATCTATACCACCATATCAGATGGGACATCAAGTCAAATAACTGCATATAATGAATGTATGGATCATTCTTGTTGTGCTAAATAAAAAAAAATACAGGATGGGTGCTGAATTCATCGCTGAATTGAAGATGTAAATTATCTTATACATGATTCGTCTTTTACGAATACCTGCCTTTTACAGGATGCTTGAAAACTTACAAAAAAGAGAGACCAGGAACTTCATGTTTATTGGAATCTTTTTTCTTAATATTGAAGTAAAATTTTGATAAAGTGGCATGTGTAAAACTAACACCAATAAATCACTTGATATCTTCTGTGATTATGAGCGAATATGTTGGTGGTAAAAACAAATTTGGGCTAACCCGAAAACTTATTAACTTACGAAAGCCACAAAAATCTACGAAATTTAGTACACAACAGTGTTGATATTCTCTGAATTGGGATGATAAATTAGATGACATGAACAAAATATTATCATAAATCATTTATGAATAGAGCATGGACTATGGGAGAGAGTTAGAATATGGAATGCACACAACACATAATAATATTATTATAATATCTACGTACAAACTTGAATATCGGACCTACAATGTACATATCGGGTGTTTTTTTTAGACTTGTGGTTTTCAATCTGGCAATACTTTTTTTGGAGTTGGTCTTCTTGAGAGCTGTTACTTGATTTATGCTCAGTTTGGTTTGCCATTTCATAATAAATTGACTTACTCCTGAACAAGCGCCTCGCACGTTCGGTGAATGGGCCCAAAACGAGATGGCCATCGATCCCGATTTTCACAAGAAAATTTTGTTCAGCGATGAAACTCACTTATGGTTGAATGGGTGGGTTAGTAAACAAAATTGTCGCATTTGGAGTGCTGATAATCCACAAGCCATTGTTTGGACGCCGTCACATCCTCAAAAAGTCACTGTTGGGTGTGGTCTATGGGCAGAGGGAATCATTGGTCCATATTCCTTCAAAAATGAAGTCGGCCATAATGTTACAGACAATGGAGAACGCTTTAGAGCCATGATTAATGATATTTTCGTGCCTGAATTGGAAGATGTTGATGTGGACGACCTTTGGTTTCAACAAGACGGCGCTACATGACATACAGCCAACGAAACAATTAATTTATTGAAGGAAACTTTTGGTGAGCGCATTAGCTCACGTCGTGGATCTGTGGCGCCGCCTCCAAGATCGTGCGATTTTACACCGCTGGACTATTTTTTGTTAGGTTATGTGAAGTAACTTGTCTACGCAGATAAACCCGAGACGATTGACGCCTTGGAAGAGAATATTTAGCGTGTTATTGCTGACACACGGCTCCAATTGCTGCAAAAGTGATCGAAAATTGGGGCTCTCGGCTGGACTTTATTCGAGCCAGCCACGGCGGACACTTGCCTGAAATCGTTTTTAAAACATAATGGCAAACTCTTATCTCTATAATAAAGCAAAATTCTTGGCCATAACATTCAATTATATGCGTTTAATTTCTTCTTGAAAACCACAGGTCTAAAAAAACACCCTTTAGATGGCGTTACCTCTACAATATTTGGATTTGTTGGAAGAAATCTATTTTTTTTTCAATAAATTCGTAACGAATATATTGATTTATTTTATTTAAATTACGCAACGTAGTTTATTTTTCAGATAGATTTAACTTTTTTTTATAGAATTTATCTAAGTGAAAAATTAACTATGTTGTGTAATTAAGATTGTTGGAAGAAATCGTCTTTTTGCAATAAACTCGTAACGAATGTATTGATTGTATTTTATTTTAACTACACAACACAGTTAGTTTTTCACTTAGATTTAATTTTTCACTTAAATTAAATCTAAGTGACAAATTAACTATGTTGTGTAATTAAGATTGTTGGAAGAAATGAGTTTTTGCAATAAACTCTTTACGAATATATTTATTGTATTTTATTTTAATTACAAAATACAGTTAATTTTTCACTTGGATTTAACTTTTTTTATAGATTTAATCTAAGTGAAAAATTAACTATGTTGTATTATTAAAATTGTTGGAGGAAATCGACTTTTTGCAATAAACTCGTAACGAATATATTGATTGTATTTTATTTTAGTTACCTATACAACACAGTTAATTTTTCACTTAAATTTAATCTAAGTGAAAAATTAACTGTGTTGTGTAATTAAAATAAAATATCATCAGTATGAATTTTCATTCTGTGAATAAACAAACTTTAGATTTATTATATTGATTGTATTTAATATTTATTAATTTTTCAAAGAACAAACAGTCAATTAGAAAAAAACAACAACAATGTAACATTACACAGATTGTGGACCATAACAGTTCACTTATAATTACCCAAATATACAATCGGAGCATAAATATATCAACACAAACATTACCAATGACACACCAATAATTCAATTGACTAATGAATGAGAAATAAACTATAATAATCAAATCAGTCGAATTGTACAGTACAACCCATCAGCAAATAATGCTTCAATGTACAACAATATTAACGATATTATGTCAAACACATAGGTATTATGTCTTGGACACCAAATGATTCGCAACACCTTATTTCGTATTTTAATCACCAACTATCCACCAAAACATGTGTAATTCACTATTTTTCGAATTATTCTAGAATGAAGTATCTATGTAAAATAATGTCACTTTGGGACCACTGGCAACATTAGAACAACAAGAAACAAAAAACCTTGTGTATCGTATTATGGTATAATTCAATAGTTATGGAATAATACGTTAAAAATAGGTTAACATCAACAGTTCTAGTAAGTAAAATCCAGTTCCCGACATCCAATTGTGTCAATAAATTCATAACATAAGTAATAAAAAATTCTTCGATGGCCCTACAGCTCATATCGAGCTTTGGCCTCCATCAGCCCTCGCCTCCAACTCCTCCTGTCTGCCGCTGCGGTTTTCCAATTTACAACTTGTAGGAGTTGGTTTGCGTCTTTTCTCACCTCATCCTCCCATCTCAGCCTAGGTCTGCCAACTTTTCTTTTCCCACCCGGATGTCCCTCAAGGATCCTTTTTGGTACCCGTGAAGACGGCATTCTCTGCACATGTCCGGCCCATCTTAGCCTGTTAAATTTTGCATATACAGAGAGTCTGGGAGCCTTGTAGATGTTATATAGCTCATCGTTGAATCTTATTCTCCAGGTTTCGCCATCATTCACGGGTCCCAGGATTTTCCTTAGCACTCTCCTCTCAAATCTGTCCAGCTCTTCTGCAGACTTTGCTGTCATTGTCCACGCTTCGCACCCATAAGTCACTACTGTTCTTATTATAGTTTTGTACAGGGTAATTTTTGTTTCCCTGTGGACACTTTTGGACTTAAGGACTGGTAGAAGAGAAAAAAATGTTTTGTTTCCTGTTGCTATCCTTCGTTTAATTTCTACGTGGTCTTCATCGTGGTCTTCGTGGTAATAAAAAATATGTATTTTCAATCTTTTTACAAATGATTTATTTATTATAATATTTATTTAGAACTACTTATTTTAAAAGGAATTCAAGGCAGACTACATACTTCAGGTAACATTTTTATGTGATTTATGTTAATAAAAAGTATTTGAGAATATGCTTTGTAACACCATTAACCTAACCAAACCGCTATGGTTTACCCGTAAGCTAACCAAAATTAAATAAATCTTTATTATATACGTTACGGTAAAGCTTTAAAAGACGGGAAATGAATATATTTATATTCCTGAAGAATATTTAAGAGGTAAACGTTGAAATTTTCAAAGAAATATTATCGTGTTATTAAGAGGAAAATTAATGAAAAGAACTCATTTATTATAAGTGGTCACTTGTACAGAATTAGGGCCCATGATAATAATATTATTTGATTTTAAAATTGAGCAGTTACGAGTTAATTATAATTTTCATCTTAAGTACCTAGGTATTTTAAGAATATTTCAAGAAATACCTTCTGAGAATTGTTAATTAATATTATTATATTGAAGATGACAAACAGAATAGGTATTGATTATTTAATTCTTTTTATTGTCCTTTCTCACTTGTAATCAATAACTCATATATTTATATATACTTCCATAATTTAACGGTATATTTCGAAGTGGGTACCCAGCAGACCAGTTGCATGTAATAAAAACGCAAGCTGTCCTCTCCGTGCCATAAAAATAAGTCATTCAGGTGGCATGCCTCATCGCTAAATTGTAGATGTTATGAGCGAAGTAAATAATATTGCAGGTCCTTTTTATCATTCTTGGCTTCGTTATTACAAAGAGAGTTATTCCAAACTGTAGAGAGCGGCGTGAAAAAACTCCCTTTTGTGTAATCAATTTTTGTTTTTTCATATTATCATCAGTAAAAAAGCAAAATAAAAAATATATTTTAATAAAAATGTGTATGATGATATGAAGTGACGAGATTACCATCATAATATAAGTGATTTCTTCCATATAATTCCTTACTATTGTTTTGTTTGATTTTGTAATTTCATATAATTTATCTTGTTCGTAATATTTATTTAAATTATAAATACGATATCATGCACCGATATACAATATTATGGTTTCGTCAAGAAGTTGAAAAGGTAGAATTTTGTTGCGTACTTTATTTATTAAGGAACAGTAAAATAGATGGAGGCGAATGTTGGAGGAGAAATATTACACTAGAGAACGAGCTGCCGAGTTGGTACACTGTTACCCCTAGAATTTGTTTGAAATATTTATAGATATCAAAGCAAAGAAATAAAAATAATAATCACCTTAAATTCTTTACTCTCCTTAATCCTGAGCTGCGCCCTCATGATGTCTCCTGATTTAGGTTTGCCGAGAAGGGCCACTTTTTCTTCTTCCGTCCGTTTGTCCGGATGCTTGCTTTCTGCTATCGTCGCCAGGGTTGCTATTTCATCTGAAAAATATATTAACATTTTAAGTAACTCGTATGAATCCGGAATTCAGTAATCGTTTTAGATATATATACATATATAAGCAAAATTTAATTAAATTTATTCCCTAAAACAATGTTTTAGACATATCATAAAATAGCCTTAAAACTTTAATTGTATATTTAGACATTTAATTAGTTTAAGTATATTTTATTAGCTTCATTCAGTATACTTTGAAGATAAAAAAAACATTGGTTTATATTTTAAAGTTACAGATACCCTAATAATGTTGCGAGTATTTTTGTATAGTTTACAAAAGATGGAAATAAATGAAAAATAAAACGTTATAATATACGTAAACGGTATAATATTTACCAGAGATGTGCAAAATACTTTCAAAAAAGTATTTAAATACAAAATACAAATACTTTTGAATTTTTGTATTTCAAATACAAAATACTAAATACTTTTTCAAAATGGTATTTAAATACAAAATACAAAATACGTATTTTCAAAATACTTTTTTAAAATACCTTTTTAAAATACTTTTTGCAAATAGTCGAACAAGGTGTAAGACAAAAGTATTTAATATTTAAACCATTGATGAATGAAAGAGAATTAAAAACTGGACAAAAGTATACATAAATGGAGAAAGGGTTGACATGATTCGATATAGCATTGCTTGCAGACAATTGATGAATGCCATTGATGAATGAAATACTGGACAAGAGTATACATAAGTAAATGGAGAAAGGGTTGACATGATTCGATATAGCATTGCTTGCAGACAATTGATGAATGAAACACTGGACAAGAGTATACATAAATGGAGAAAGGGTTGACATGATTCGATATAGCATTGCTTGCAGACAATTGATGAATACCATTGATGAATGAAAAACTGGACAAGAGTATACATAAATGGAGAAAGGGTTGACATGATTCGATATAGCATTGCATGCAGATAATTGATGAATGCCATTGATGAATGAAAAACTGGACAAGAGTATACATAAATGGAGAAAGGGTTGACATGATTCGATATATCATTGCTTGCAGACAATGAGGATGAGCCTTAGGAAGAACTGTCAAAATAGAAAAAAAAATTAATTAAGTCATGACAAAATGTACGGTTGTTAGATAGAAGAGATAAGCCGAAAATTGTCATAAATGGATTGAGTATCATCAAGCAGGTAAGAAAATTCCTGACTTGGGCTGCAAAATAAATCAGAATGGATAATCCAAATCTGAAATCGTATGGACTACTGTAAATCATACATACAGTATACAGGACTGCTCCAGACTCTTCCTTATCGTCTTCAGATGGTTTTTAGTGTTGCCTCCGGATCATTTACAGAGAGAATAAGAGCTGCCACATAACTTCACTACTAAGAAGTCTACACTAACTGAGAGTCCTAGAGATACTGGTGTTTAAACTGTGTCTCACTGTCCACAAGGCAGCACACTACCCACTGAGCTGTTCCGCTGACGAAAATGTGTGGTGAAGGCTGTGCTCAGCTTCTTAAACTCGTTGAACTCAAAAGGGCAAATACCTCTAAATTTGCAGAAAGAAGAAACAAAGTCGCAGCGTCATCTGCCTGGAATAGATTGCCTTCAGACAAAATTGAAAATGCTACCATTCAGGAGAAATCACAGCGCCCTTGAAATGGCCATGGATCGTTAAACGGCGTCATGTATAATTTGTTCAATCATCATTATTATGTGTGTATATCTCAAACATGGAGTACTCTAATGGAAACGTTGTATTTGTAATTCAACAAATTGGTAAAAAAAGCTTGCGTACGCGCATATCAATTAATGGCAGAATTTTGTGTCAAACAATAAAAAGGTATTTTGTAAAAGTATTTTGTGTAAAATACAAAATACTCAAAAAAAGTATTTCAAATAAAATACAAAATACTTTTTACAAAAAGGTATTTGAAATACAAAATACAAATACGTATTTTGTATTTTGTATTTGTATTTTAAATACTTTTATTTGAAATACGTCACATCTCTGATATTTACTTACTGTAAAACGGCAAGTAAATATTCTATTCAAAAATCAATAAAATTCAAAATAGAAAATCGCATGTCTATTGATATTCCTGTCATGATTTTTTGTTTTTTCATACATAGGAGTGGAGCACGCGAGAGTATCGCAGGTTTTTTTTCGCCCTCCAAAGCTCTTTATCAGAAGCACAACAGAGTGTAAATAAACATGAACATATCCCTTTAGAGCGATAATATAAAAAAGGTAATAGGTAATTTCTTTACTAAAGAACAATTTTTATGTACCTAATACATAGTGATCTATAACCTGAGATCCTCTTATATTCTCAACAGAAAACGACATCCTTTTTTTTAAGATACTACATTCTATTGCTGTATTATTTCGAAGTATGGATTACACGTAATATGATTTCAACTGTTTGATTTTAAACTTCATTTCACGAAACGCCTGCAGTCTATGTTTGTCATCTCGTTGTTTCGAGTTTCAAGGAATATTTTAGTACGTATACTAGCACTAATACCTGTAGTTTTTCTCGAATCTATTTTTCCCTACCCACGTATCAGAAATGTCTATGCAATTTATGTAAAATCTTTGAGAAAATGAAACCGATATTTAGATGAGGCATACTCGCCGTGATATAAAAAGTAGGTAAGACAATATGATCGTTTAATTCAAGATTATAAATTATTACAAATATTGTTTATTTTATTGTTACATATTTTCTCGGCCTCTGTACATTGATCGAGTGATTGGTAAGAATAGAAAAAGAAGTAAAGTCATAAAACAAATGTTTTTCTACTATATTGTTTTTCATTTAGAGAGACGTTTTTCGTCTTACAAGGACAAGTGCATAGAAAAGTAATAATACTCTCTCAAGTATACACATATACGAACTTAAAAAAATATATATCGTGGTTCTCGTTCTTACTATTATTCTGAATATGGTAACCATAATGTTAGCAAGCTGGCTTTAAGATTTAGACGTTTTATGCATTATTCATGCATTACAAAATAAAGCTTGTTTATGCTGTACATACCTACATACCAAACTTCCTCTGTTTACGACTTTTATTTTTTGACATTAAATATGCATGTAGTTTACGGTGCATATTGTAGAGAATTGTCCGTAACGGATTTATTATTATTTCCGAGTAGAGGTTTTATTTTTCGAAACATAATAAAATTGCTTAGCTTGGAAAAATTCTCCTAAAAAAAAGAGTAGGATTTAAATTTACTGTCGATAACATGCGATTAAATTCATGTTGACAAATACCAAAATGCAAATTATCTCTTATTTTATACGGTAAGATTAATTATTCAAGCGTTCACGAAAAGTAGGTAGATATATAAAAATCATGTTGATTTTTATATTAACGTGAAACGATACGAATATTACTAGATGAAAATATTTGTATAAATACTCCCATACCACAAAAAGTTAATAAATGATAAAACCAATGGATAAACATATATAAGTACCATTTGAAAATCGAACAAAGTTCATATTTAGTTGTCAATTATAGAGGTTAACCAATCACAGATGGAAAAGTTTACTATTGGTCAATTCATTACCGCATATTCATTTAAAAAAAATTTTTTTTTTTACATTGTTCACAATCAAATCAACTCTGATTTTGCAGACTGTATGTGGTTTTGAAAAATTGTATTAACATTATATATGCCTATGTTGCTCCATTATATTTTAAATAGATATATGGGTACTTAGGTACTTATTTTTTCATACCTATTGTAAAAACATCTTTCATAGAATAGGGAGATTAAAAAAGCTACACATTATTTCGTAGCATTCAATAAGACATTCGGAATGAGTGACTAAAATGAATTGGTTCGTACCTACATAATTTTTATGATTATCTACCTTGTACAGAAATTACAGAGAAAAGTGAGAGACTTCATCAAATTCAGATATTCTACGTATAATTTCTTCTTCTAAGTCGGTCCCTCAATGCTGAGGATCGTGACCACCATGACCCCAACCAAGCGACAAGCTTCTCCACCGTGCCCTGTCCTCCGCCTGCCTAAACGCCTCACACATAGTACCCCCTGCAGCATCTCTCACATGATCTGACCATCTTGTCTCCCCCAGACAAAATAATTTTTTCCAGATTGTCTTGCTCACGTATTATAATATGTCCGAAATAGCTTAATATACGTCTCTGACATATTACAGACAGTCGAGTCTTTATCTGGAGCTCAGTCAAGATTGACACATTCGTTCTGTGGGCCGTCCATGGTATGCGTAGCAACTTTCTCCAACACCACATCTCGAAAGCATCTATTTTGTGTCTTTCATTGACTCTTAACGTCCATGTTTCAGCTCCATTAACAAAGTTAAATAATGCAAAAATAGTACGTACTAATATTTTCTGACCTAATCGAGGAACAACTAATAAATTGTTACGATATTTTCGCACATTTGAATCAATACTGTTATTATTATTATAACTAATTTAGATAAAAAAAAATTACTAGACACCTATTTATTTATTAAACGTTGATGGTCACCCTACAATTTTAGCGTCGTCAAATGAAATTACATTCTACAATTTATTCCGTAAGCCAAAGTTACAACTGTCGTAATGGTGATGATATTACTACCTCAAGCGGGTCTGGGAACTGTTACTTAGTAGATTTCTAGTCCTCACTAGAGATACAAATAATAATAATTATATAATCTACTTCATCAAAATCTGTTTTTGCAGGACTTTTTTAATACGGCTTTGAAATGATGCAGTTACATTTTTAGGATTGGAATCGGTCGATATTCAAGAGGTTTAAACTTTTCATCCTTTGGTTAAGGAGAAATACTTACTTATAGTGGATTACATTAGGTACTCTAACTCAAGGGTGGCCACCCCGCGGCCCGCGAAGTATATGCACACTTTTTTTAATAATTGTCGGTACAAGTACCCGTTACTTTTTGAAGCAGGTATTTTGAGAAAATATTCTTAAAGAAAACCGAGGAGTTTTGAAACACTCCAAATTCCTATACCATTTTGAAAATTTGGCGACGGGGGAGTAGAAATTTTAAGGTGAAGTAAAATGATCAAATGTTCCATATATGGAGTAGATATATTGTTGTGCGGTCCGGTAGGAAATCTCATTCTGAAATTTGACCCGTCTGCTGAAAAGGTTGGCCACCCATGCTCTAACTTAAATTTATATAAAGCGATAATATCAGAATTCTTTGTCGTGCGTTATTTTATGTATCAATACTTATAAGTAGCACAAAACTATTAAATATTTTATCAAATAATTGAAAATGAACATTGCAAAGTTCATGGCGATACAATCAACGGTAAAATGAATAAATTTACTTTACTTAGAAATGATGCATTTCAAACATTTTCAATTGAAGTTTTATAGAATGCATCCACCGTGTAAAAAAAGCATCTTGTAAAATGCGATCTGGTTCAAATGTATGTGGGTATATTTATATATGCCTCTGCATACTGCCGCTCTACTACATCACAGTCGTAATAAGGAGGAGTCTAAATTAATTCAACAGACATTCCCTTGCTTGATTGCAAAATATACTCACTCAGTCAGCGATATACAAGCAGATAATATAGCATTGTTGTGTAATTTAGATATCTACACACAGTGGCGTGCTTGTCATACATGCAAAAAGTACCGCATAAATAAATTTATAACTTACGAAAGAAATGAAAATATAGATTCCAAATTAAAATTGATTTAAACTTCAGGCCAATACATTTGCTGCAAACTTCATTTAAAAAAAAAACTATTAATAGCATAGAGAAATTTAATCTTCAAGTAAATTAAAAGTTATTGCATTGTTCTTCGATCATGCTTCTTTTTAATGAATTCAAGTTGTTTTCTATAACTATTTATAATAAGAATTTAAGGAAAATGTTGTACATTTTGCACAACAATTTTTTAGCTTATATAAAAGAAACCCTAACTTAACTTATATAAAAAAAACTTAACTAAGCTTACATAAAAAAAAACTAGTTCCGCCACTGCCTACACAGTAGTCGAAACTTGGGAAACTATAATTATTAAGGTATGTTTTACAGGTAAGTATCGTGAGAGCAAGAAGGTACCGATTGACATCTGCCTTATTAGTACAGCATGTAGACTGTTTTTACTCAAAAAGCTCACTCTGTAGACGGAAAGCCTTAATTTCATAAGACAACACTTTTATCCATAGAGTTTCTGGAATAGAGGAAATAGGTCTCTCGCCCTTTCTGAGCGTTTCTAGATGTTTAACGGAAACTTAGCTCGCTAAGTTTCCGTTAAACATCTCGTATTTAGTTACAGTTAAGGATGATGAATTGAATTTCAAATAAATCAAAATACCTGCATGCATTGTCAAATACAATAAGCAATAAGATTCAAATAAAAGAAAAATATCTACAACCTTGCCATCCCGAATGTCTTACATTTTATAGTATGGATAAAGTAATCAATGGATTGAACACAATTGTTTTGACAAAACATGTACTTAAAATATATTTTTGTCCTCATCTCTTATACGTATTTAAATATCTTATACAAAGCTAGAAACAGCATAAACATATAAATTAAAAACAAACTTATATTTTTGCTGAAATTCTATTTCGTAAACAGGAAGGAAACTTTATTTCCTCCCGCCTAAAAATAAATACAAACAGTGGGTATTTACTAACAGTTAAATCCTTTATTATTGACCGATCGAATAACAGTTTGGTAAGCCTAAATATTATATGAACCCATATAAATTATTTATCGCAGGATATTAAATATTTCACCTTAATGTTATACCGTTCATAAAATATTGTTGTATATTTAGGTACCTACGTTATATGATGTTGAAACTACACCGGTTATCCGGATTCTGAATAATGGATATCTGGTTAAGTCATACACCGAATAACCGAATATTGGAGCATGAGTGTACACTCTGGCTGACGAAAGGGATGAATCGTATTTCTTATTAATATTAATAATAAATTATAGATGTAGCAGCTAGATATTCAGGCTCTAATGTATGAATGGTGATTGAGTGAAAACGTTTTCAAGCTCTAAAAATGATTTTTTAGAAATACCTATTAATATAATCTATGTGGTAGCTAAGTGTGATATTATTGGAAATAAAATGAATACAAAATAATAATATTTATCTATTCCATCATGGTCTTTCCTACAAGTGGAGCGGCCAGTAGATTAACTCAATGTAATTTATACCATGAGAGTTCTGGAGAGACCATATAGATCGGATGGCTGAAAACAAAATCGTACATATAGCTGCTAAGGAAAAACCAGTCGGTTCACGTCCCCGAGGAAGACCACCAAAAAGATGAAAAGACAGCTGGTCTTCAGCATCACAAGAGGCGTCAACGTCTGAACTAACAGATCGATGATCTACATCAAGAGGAAGAAGAAGAAGAATTAAGTACATATCGTGCAATTTGTGCTTTAATAATAAATTCAGAATGGGTGGCATGTTTCATTGCTGAAGTAAAAATGTTAAATAAATAAGGTTAACATGTAGTATAAAGTGGAAATTCAAAGGAAAAATTGGTGATGTGACCAATAAAATTTTGCGATCAATATAATTTCATATCAATCAGTCTGAAACGAGGGTTGATTCAAAAAGGTACATACATATCTCCATAGAGCAAGGGTGGCCAAACCGCATGCGGCCCGTTGGGTGTCTAGGTGCGGCCCGCGAAGCATATGGACACTTTATTTTTAAATAATAGTCGGTGCAAGTACCCGTTACTTTTTTGAAAGAGGTATTTTGAGAAAATATTCTTAAAGAGTTTTGACACATTTCAAATTCCTATACCATTTTGAAAATTTGGCGACGGGGGAGTAGAAATTTTAAGGTGAAGTAAAATTATCAAATGTTCCATGTATGGAGTAGATACATTGTTGTGCGGCCCGGTAGGAAATCTGATTCTGAAATTTGGCCCGGCTGCTGGATAGGTTGGCCACCCATGCCCTAGAGCCTATCGTTGTACCAGCTCAATATTTGACTGAATACCATATTAAGTATAGTAGCTCAATATCCAAAAGAATACCAGATAGTTACTACAAATATATTCGTTTCATCCCTACTTTACAGCATAAGAGATATGATATTACGTACTTACTGCTGCCTACCATATATTACATTTTGTATTGGCCAGATAATGTTTGAGATTTACCTTAATCCAGCCATAGGGCAAAAGTCGTTTAAAGACACATTATATGTACGTAGGTTATATCATTATCACTGTATGATACATGACCTTACATAATGTGAATTAGATTGACAAAGGTCAGAATCTAGCGTATGGAGGATAAATTTAATAAAAGAAACAAAATATAACATTATTAAGTAATTTGAGTAAAAGAGGAAAAACGGTAATGCTAAAATAAATACGTAAATCATTTGATATTTATTATTTTTTTGAATTACGTGTCCATTTTCCAACGTTGTTTCTCACTGGGCGATGTTTTGCGAGTGTTCAATGAAAATCAAAAAGAGCACATATTTTCCGACCGCAACGGTCTGAAATATTTATACATTACTTATTTATTTATCCCGTGGAGCACCCGGTAAAGAATTGGTCTCCCACTCTTCTGAGTGTCCTGTAAAAGGCAGGTGTTCGAAAAAAATAAGACATTTTACATCTTAAATTCAGCGTTGAGGTTTGCCACCCATCCTGAATGTCTTGATTTTATACTGGCACAAAGAGGACAGTTTGTATGTTTCTTACATACAGCTGATCTGCTGGCTACCCCACTTGTGGGATATGCCGTGTTGGTATAGTAGTAGTAGTACTTATTTATTCATTCTTTACTGCACATTGATTACAAACAATCTCATGGAAGGCATATAATATATTCAAATTAAATACAATCAATTACAGAGGGCGGGTTTATCGCAAAGGCGCGATCTCTCTGCACTAACCCAAAATTACATCATGAATTTATTGTCTCTATGGCAATGATAAAAATGCATAAAAATGTCGTAGGAAGAGTAAGTAACTCTGTTTCTTGTTATTGCGACAAGACGAAAAACCCCAAAAGAGGTGAAATAATCGAGTCGATTTTTTGCAAGTTAAATCATAAAGTTAACAAGAACATACATTTATTCTGCAGAACACTTGAAAACATGCACGAAATATAGTCTAATATATTATTGCACAAGTAGAGTATCCAGCAGAAAAACTCCATATTAGCATAAAAGTTGTTCTATCTCTGCTATTAAAAAACAAGACGTTCAGGATAGGTGAGATGCCCCATCGATGAAATGAAGATGTCAGATAAAGGTATTCCATTTTTTCAACTATGCTCAGCATCCAAACTTTAAATTTCTCTAAAATAAAAAAGTTTTGAAACTCGAATCTTAAATAATCATAACATCAGTCATAAAAATTTACATATAGATGTACGAATTAATGAAAAATTCAATGAGATTAAAATCTCACTTTTTCGGCTTGTTGGCTTTTTATTTCTGATGTTCTATTTCAGTACTGGGATTTGGAGACTTTTCAATTTCCTTTTATGCATAAAACATTATCTTGATTACAAAATTGATGTTTAACTACAAAATTACAATTTCATCTTTATATCTCCAATTATACTGTTACTATTATTTCTATGTCGATAAAATTTACTTTTATTATTTCTATATCGATAAAATTTACTTTTATTATTTCTATATCGCCAAAATCTACATTCCAATTAGAAATTAATCACATCATCCCGATGAGGAAGCCCACGATAAATTAAATTAAATTAAATAACAGAAATTATTAAACATTAATCAAGTAAGCAATTACATTTTTAATATATTTTGAACTACTCCAGATTAATCATTCCAATTGATCACACTAATCCATAGTCAACCTATTCGAATAAGTATTAACTAGGTAGGTACTTTATGATTCACATACAACATACATATGTGAACTTCCTTTAGGAGTGCACAACACAGAGTTTCGACGCTAATGAATCGACTTAGGCTTGGTTACCAGTATTACATACCTACCTAGTTAATACCTATTCATATAGGTTGACTATGGATGAGTATGATCAATTGGAATGATTAATCTGGAGTAGTTCAAAATATGATTGACATCTACACTTCTAGTACTGAGTAAAAAATACAGTTCCTGACATGCAATTGTGTCAAAAAATTCATTTTTAATATTTTTTATGAATGTTATAAATTTAAAAAAATAAAATATATTTCTTTTTCAGCTTATTCCTGGATCAGATATAACAATCTATGATCGAAAAATAAAATAAAAATCATTTAAACACGAAGTCTAAAGAGAACTTAAAGAGCTACTTAATAAAATTTATCGCACTTTTTAAAACGACTGCGATATGATATGAATATTATGTCTGATGGAATGAACTACACGGAGCGTCTTCGAAGGTTTATGCAAAGACACAAACTGTACATCGAAAGAGTAGCTGAGGGTCTCAGAAGACAGATAGAAGTGAAAAACATTAAGACTTTTCTTTAAATCAATCTACACGAAAACCTTCATGAAATTTTAATTAAAGGGAGATGAAAACATAATATTGATAATTGAATTCATTTGGTTCCTATTGAAGACTCAAACATTCGTAAAATGTTATAACAAATGACTAAACATGATCCCGTACGCTAAATGCTTCAATTACTTCTGCCTCTCTCGTGAAATTATTTCTCAACTGGGAATCAATTTTCAACGCAAACGGTAAATTTCGTTATAAATTAACAAGCGAAATTTGCGTAATACGCTTTGTATGTTTACATTACGCTGGGAAGGGATAAAATTATACTGTATCAGAATAATCATGATAATTATAAGTGTCGTAGACATTCTATTCATTGTTTAAATTGTTTGATTTGGAAACTGTTTCATTCTACTATTTATAAAATGGATTTTGATCTACTGTGGATTTTGATCTACTCCTTGCTTCTCTCAGGCGACTCAATGCATCTCAATCCTGTATTTCCTGGTTCGAGTCGTACTTAAAAGGTAGAACTCAGTGTGTGCGGTTGCGAAGTGGTGTTGAGTCTGGCTGGTTGGATTTGAGGGCGGGTGTGCCACAGGGCGGAGTGCTTTCTCCTCTACTGTTCTCGATTTTCATCAGCCCCATCGTGCGACATATTCCCTGTAACTACCATCTATATGCCGATGACCTACAGATCTATACTCACTTCAAGTTAGAGGATCTGTCAAGGGCTGTTGATGAAAAGTCGAATTGTTTGCAACAAGTTTCTGACTGGGCCACTAAAAACGGCTTGATTCTTAATCCTACTAAAACACAAACGATGTTTATAGGAAGCCCCTATTCTATCTCAAAACTGAATAATCTAACGATTCCTAATACATACATTGACTCCACTGTAATCCCTTATTCCAAAACTGCAAAGAATCTTGGGTCTCTTACTGGATAGAGAGCTTTCTTGGCGTCAACACGTTAATAATGTTAGGAGGAGATTCTTTTGCAGCATGCATAATCTGAGGAGATTGCAAAGGTTCTTGCCCATGAAAATTAAAACTCTTTTGGTCCAGTCTCTTCTACTACCAATCCTTGATTATGCCGATTGTGCCTACGTTGGTTGTAACTTGGAATTACTCACTAAACTGGAAAGGTTACAAAATACTGGCATTCGTTTCATCTTTGATCTGAAAAGATCTGACCGCATAACAAGATTTAGGAATAAACTGAAATGGCTTACCGTGCGCCAAAGACGAGATCTCCATGTCTTATCACTGGTTTATAATTGTTTATACTCTACGTCTTCACCATACTATCTTAAGGAAATGTTTGAGTATCTTTCGAGCCATGGCTTGCCCTTACGATCCAATAGCGAGCGTCTTCTGGCGATACCAGCTCATAGTTCAAACTTTTTTACAAACTCTTTTTCTGTTCATGGTGCTCGCTGTTGGAATAGTTTGCCATCCAGGATAAGGTTGCTCCCCACTCTTCAAGCTTTCAAGCGGGCGGTCAAGGACCATTTTATCACACAAAATATGGCTTCTGTATCCTAGTCCCTCTTCCTACATATTCTTCTCCTTTTTTACCTCCTCTTTCCTTTCTTTAAAAAAATATCTTTATGTGAAGGTTTTATGAAATTGGGTTAGTTGGAAGAAATCGCGCCTCTGCGATAAACTCGCCCTCTGTATATTGATTGTATGATTGTCTTTGTTTGAAATGTATTTTTGTGTAAATTTGCTTGTTATCAATGTACAGTAAAGAATAAATAAATAAATAAATAAATATAATTTAATTCTTTACCTTACCTAGATTGGTTAAAACATCTACGAGTATCATGACAAAGTTTCATAGAATAATCAGTTTAACAATTCAATGCCTTATATTTAATTCATGTGTTCGATTTTCGGTTACAGGAATTTTTTTAATTAACATGCTTTTTTAAATAAAAGTCATTTAGGTGTTTATTTACTTACTAAATTTATTCAGAAGTCATATTTTCATGTATAAATTGAGAATAATAAAAAATTGGGAATGCATAATGTGTAGGTACTCGCTATTCAACGTACAGAGGGCGAGTTTATAGCTGTGTTAGATATCTTCCAACTCACTCGTATGTTATCAGATGCTTTCAAATGACATATCAATTAAAACATGCTTATTATTTCGCATTTCTTTACTTCTCTCTCAAGTATGTAAACTAAGAATTTAGAAGGATGGCGTTCATAATTCTGTCGTTCCATGAATCACGACTTCAAGGTATATTTACAGATAATGCTCAATTTTACCTTCAAGAAACATAATGCTCTTTGATTCTGAAAATGAACAGGTTATTATTCTTTATTCAAATGACGTATATACTTGGTTAATTAATTAGACTCATTCTTGTATTATGTTAACTTTGTAGAATGTTTCAATTCTTAGTACCTTGGTAAGTACCTAGTATTCGTACAATACCAAGTTCTGAGAAAATACAGATAGCGACATAACAACAAAAGGAATTTCTCTCATCATTTCAACATATTCCATCTGCCTCGTGCAACAGTCAAGGGTGTGCCTTTAATACTTTCTAGGCAGGAGGGATCAGCAGCTTAGAAAAAATACCACTTATTTGCTATCAATTTTTACGATTTGGTGTACAAATTTAGCTCTCATTTCTTTCAATCATATCATCACGGCATTTTCCATTGGTGGAGTAGTCAGCGGACCAACTGAACGTAACAAACATGCAAATTGTCCCCTCCATGCCATACTTCTATTGCATGGGATTAGATAATAGACGCAGAATATGGCGCCCTTGAGATCATGTTATTAATGAATATCGCTTTACAAATCTGGATAAAGTATTCAAATAGGATCTTATTCTTTTTATCGAAAAAAATTCTAAAAGTATTAAGCATTCCAATTTCTATCCCCCCCTACCATCGTCTAGTTTTCGGTTTGATAAAGGAATTTCGAAAAATTACCAATATTTATTTTTGTATACCAAAAGTAGAACTACTTAATGTTTAGTCTGCCTCCTAATGGGGCAAAGGTGGTTTTCTATATAAAAGATTTTCCAAGATTTTTTTATGCTTCAATATTAATTTTGTTTACTTCCCTGCTATCTTCGAGATCCTAGAGGAGGAGGGGAAACTGCGCCAGTTTGCCCCTACCCTGGATACGTCTTTGTCTACAGTTGTAGGTTAGTCTAAAGGTAGACCGAGTAATAAGATTTAATTAAAAAGTAAAGTCGCATCAAAACTTTTCTCGAAACCAGAAGGGGAAGTAAGTCGCGGAAACTTAATGTGGCTGATTCTATTTTGGTGCACGTCTTAAAAGTTTTAGAAATTCGTAATTCAAAAATGAAAAAAAGAAAGTCATTTTCTACAAAGCTAAATAAAGAAGAACACCAAAAAGTACATACGTTATACTTTCGAATATGGCTTGAATATCTTATGACGAATGTTTGGAGTTAAAAATTTCACTGATACCATTATTTTTTTAATCTATGCGCGACCAAGGTTTCGATAGTGATCCTGTCATTCTCAAGCGTAGTATTTGACTGATCAATCTAATACGAATATAATCTATTGACCTGCTATCTATGTATATGCTAATGGTGACCGTAATGTGGGGGATGATGACTCCTCCGAAGTGGGGTCTGTGTAACAAGGGGCGAATTAGAATATCGGCTTTTGTTTATCACTGTGTTCATAGTATTGATGTTTTTGTTGATTTTCAGTTTCTCCAAAGATGCTAGTAGGCAGTGGTTAATAATTGTATAAAGATAATGAGTTTTGTTTTTATCAAATGAATAACCTTCTTCAATTACATGGTTGGTGAACTCGGATATCTTTATTAATAAATGTATGATTTTATAATCCTAAAATATTTTCGAAGAATGAGGTTTTGTGTAGATTATTAGTTTTAATTTTTCTTGTCTAATAAAGGTGTCTATGAAATCAAATTAGCGATGAGGCATTTCACCCATTCTGAATGTTATTTCTTTTATTAACACAAAGAGAAATACTTGTATGTAGTTGGTCCCCTCACTTGAGGGAATTGCCGAGATGGTGTAGATACAGAGAGAGATTTTCTGCCTACTTGTTTGTTAAACAATCCATAATACTCGTGGTGGTGAAATGGTAGAAATTACTAAATAGGGTAAATTTCGTTTTTGTTATACAACTAATGACGTAAAAAAATATATAATAAATAAATAAACACTGTATGAATCTTTCAAACACTATACAAATGCATGACAATTTTACTTTTCATAAAAAGATTTGCAAAGTTACAAAATACCCCTATCTGTTGCTGTGAATTTGAAAAAAGCAGATCATTATAAATAACGTAGCATACAGGTGGGAAGAAAATGAAGAATTTAATTTAGACCCAACATTTCTTAATGAAAAGATTGTCCGGTGACTGTAAGTTACCCTCATTGATTATGGTCTAGTGTAAAGGTACCATTAGTATAACATTCACCGGTCTTTCAAGATAGAAATGAAAAAAATGGAATAAGTTATATTTTAACCAACGTTATACACGTCCAAAGTAACAATATAATTCCAGGAATCCAATATAGTCGTAGGCAGTGTTACATAAGTTGCGTGTGTGTATGGAAAGACTTGTGCTTGGTTCCATCAAGGTAAGACGACTATTGTTAGTACAAAGTTGTAGGTAAATGAAGTTGCCAATAGAACACCGTTTCATGTGTGCAAATGGTCTGTCACATAATGACACTAACCGCCCGGCCGCTTGGTCTCGGCATGTGGAAATGAAGTGAACAAATGGCGAGTTTAATAATGTCATTTCGACTATAAAGTTCTGAGCCCTTTACACATCTACACAACTTGAATCGGAGACTTATCGGAAGAAATTTTATTTAAGAACTTTGAAACAAAGAAACGATTACCATATTTTCAATAAAAGATATTTTGACTACAGCTTTATGAAATTTCCTGTTACCTGTAGAATTAGTACATTTTAATTAATTATGCGGAGACATTAATAACATTTATATGTTTTTTTTTAAATTCTTACTATAATTTGATATTGTTAAATCTCTATTCAGTGACTTAGCGCTTGTCATCAGAAAACACAAAATTTACAATCTAGCAGTTATCACTTTTTATGATAACTGTATAGGTACAAGAAAGAAAACAAAATATTCTTAGTTAATTTATGGTAGCGTCTACATATTTTGAAAATGGGATAAAAATAAACTCTTGTACCAAAACAATAGGTACTTTAAAAAGTAGTCTGCTAAAAAAAAACAAAATCGTAACGATTTCAATTACTTAATTATCAGTTTGAAACTTTTGATAATCATATTCACTTTATATAGAATATGAAAAATATGCCATATTAAAATCGAAACGGCATTTAAATTATTATTAAAAAACGTTTTATTTATATCTATGAAGATTAGAACTCCTGTAAATATTTTGCATACATTCAAATGCAAATAATTTTTTTTCATGCACTCAAATGGAAGGAAAATTTATACTTAAATATTTTTTTTGGATTTTAAAGCCTCAGGGTAAAGATGGTTGGACGATGTAAGAATGACCGTTAAAGACAGAAAAGAGAACAATATCATAATAGAGTTGGCCTAGCTATGTTTGAAAATGGACCCAAAACGGTTATACAAAATAAAGTCGATGTTTCAAGATGATATGCATATCCGTTTGAGCTTCGATACAAATAAGTTCAGTGTAAAGGGTCTTGCAATTGGTAGAACTTAATGACGGGACGTTTAAAACGCCATTAAATTTTACGATGGACTTGAATCGAACAATACTCACAATAACTGTAATAATGATGGCCATCAGAAATAAGAAGACTCCAATGTATATATTACATCTTGTAGGTATATTACAACGTATATTTTGCATATAATATATTACATGTTATGTTCTTTGTGTTGTTCTACTTAATCTAGTATAAATCGTAGTTTGGAGTACATTGCCAAGTTTTCGGAATTAAACAAGTCAACAATCATCATTCAAAAAGGTAAAATAATAAAATTTAAGTAAGTAACCCTTAAGGTGAATTTTAAGTATGATATTGAGTAGTAGACTGTTAGTATGCAAACACTAAGAAAGCAGGTTACCTGCTTTCCGATGCCTGCGTCTACCGGCACCGAGAATGGTTACATGCATTTCAATGAACACGAAAATAGTAAAAGCAGGAACGCCGATTGCGATTTACTTTGCCGGCGCTTACCGGCACTGATCGGCGCTGGCAAACTGCTTTCTTTGTGTTTGCACCCTTATTTCGTAATAAAGGTTTTCATTCAACCAAGGATAATATTTTTTTTGTAAGTGTGGTTTTCCATTTAATCAACATTAACTTAAAATATACGTAAACCTACATAGTTATATTGGTCTAAATATGCTATTGTGTTTTGTGTGTGTTCATATCTGCGGTGCCAGAGCAACATAAACGGTCTTAGAAGAAAACTGAAAATTGCATTTTTAAGTACGCTTGGGACGATTGAAGGATCATAAGAAGGCGCCAAAGAAAAAAATAATCCAAAAGAATCAAATGGTTGTCGTTCTTAATCACAAAAATTAAGAACTTCAAACGTGTAAAATAAAAATATATTTGGCAGTAAATAACAATACATATATAGGAGTCCTCTGATTCCTAAAATATCAAAGATTTAGGTGGGAAAGTACAACTGGACTAAACTTTATTCAACACGCTGATTCTTGATTATTTTTATTCAAACAAGATATATCTGAGTTTTGTTATAAACCCAAATACAACATTATACACCTTTCACAGTAAGCTACTAAAAGCTTGTGTCGTGAAAGGGGAGTCAAATAACGTTTGAAATAAATAATAAAGTTTGGTTTAAACCAGGCAATTACGAATCTTAAAATGTGTGTGTATTTAAAAAAAGGTTTTGATAAATAATTTAACGAAAAATATGAAAATTTTCTTGTGCAGAAAACAGTTTTGATAAAAGCTTTATGTAAGAAAAAGGACTCGTCAACTTGAAGGCAGTGTTTAAAGTTAATTGTGATTTATGATGATGTCTATTTTGAAAATGGAATAAAAATACGAGTATATTATTATACTCGTACCAAAACATTACCTTAAAAAGATGTCTGCTTACACTCTAAAAAACCGTGGTGGGTTTTTTATGTTGAAATAATATTTGTCTGAAAAGTCTCGCATAAAAATTGTCAAGTAGTAAATAAATTGAATAAAATACAGTGTCAAAATTTCAGAGAATGTGCAAGTCTCGGCCAAAGCCGTACTTCAGATATTTATGTTAAAATTAAATATTAATTTTTAGACCAAGATAAATAATACAAAAAGATTTTTCACTCCCTATTTACTATGTTTATTTCGAGCTTACAAATATTCATAACGGTTATGTAAGTCAGTAGTAATTTTTTCTCCCTGGAGCGGTCAACTTTTGATTATTTTTCCGCAGTACTCTAAGGGGGTTCTAAACCTTTTTTTATGTCTCAGATTCCCAGAGTTTGATGATTTCCCTTCTCTTACACTCAAAATTTGCAGACATCGCGTTTTGCGATATTTCGGGCACATTGCAAGAAGAGAGCATGAAAACCTAGAAAAAGTAATTATGACTCGGGTTGTGGAAGGGAAGGGGCAGGGCGCCAATAAGATGGAGCGACCAAATTAAGGAGGCCACACAGAACTCACTACAAGGGGGCTTGCACATGGCGGAGGATCGCTCAAGATGGAGACAGACGGTCTAGAGAACGAAGCATGATGGTCACGATCCTCAGGATTGAGGGACCGACGGAGATGATGATGATAATGACGCTCAAAATTTTTACCCCACCGTCACCAGATTTTTGAAAATATTTAGGAATTTTCAACGTAAAACTTTCTCCTCGGTTTTGTTGAAGAATATTTTCTCAGAATCTCGAATCTGGTATTTTTAGTCGATTTTTAAAAAATTATAAAAATTAAACATATTTTACGATCTCCTTAATTTTGAAAAGGAATTTTTAACAAATTTGCTTCACTTAGATTTAAATATCGAGAAAAATGGATTAAACAAAAAAAAGGTCTGGTTTTCATATTCCTTTTGCAATCCGGTACTGAATTTATTCTAAGTTAAAATTATCCAAAAACGAGACCGATTTTTCGCCAGTTATCAAAAATACCATATTGAAACCAAAATTCAGACTGTTAAATAAAAAAAAAACTACAAACTTATCTTTATAAGAATTTCTGCGAAAACTAGGACAATATATTAAGGCCATTTATGTCGCAAAATGAAATATTTCCATACATAATAATGTAACGACTTTGTGAATAACAACATTATTCTGTTTTTAAGGGTGGGACATATAGGAGATTTAAAATTGAAAAAGCTTTTAGCCACCCGACCTCTACATAACTTATCATTGTTTGAAAGCTTCTACCCATATTTTTCATATTACCTTGGAGTGGATAATGAAAGGAATCGGAAGATGAAAATTGATCGGACATTGATTGTTTTTTAGTTAAATGATTGAATTTTTATGTCGAATTTTTAATTCATCTTGTAACATAATAAGTTGTCAACGAAATGTTGATTGATAAGTTCTTTTTTAATTGTACAAAATAGCATATAGATACATAATTGCTAAAAGTAGCTGAACAAATGATGTAATAAAAAAGTTATTAAGGATGCGTAGGTAGCACGCTTCATCGCTGAATTGCAAATTTTAAGAATTAAAAAAAAATTAAAAAGAATGTTAATTCTACAAAAAAAAAAATTAAAAATGGTGTAATTATGTAATTTGTCATAACCAGTAGGTACGTATGCTATAGTAAAATATAAGTAAACCATAATAATGTGGCAAAAGTTCTCTTCTAACCAATGTAAAGCAAAATGTAGCAACGTTTGATTATGTTATGATCGTGGTGTTAAAGTAATTTCACAATGATAACATCTTAATAATTAAACATTTCCTTAGAATATCATATTTCTAAGACGACACGACGGGCTCTATCTAATTTGCTTTTAATTTGAGAGGCGAGGTAGTAATTATTACTATGGTTAATTATAACGTAAAGAGGATATCCAGCACCCACGCACCCACGCACCTACAACAACTTCATAGCTTCAGAGCTGCTATGTACCAAAGATATTTTAATTGCCATCAAAGAAAGTATTATCATAATTGCTTTAACTTTATTTATTCATTTTTTCGTTAGTACATCTCAATTATACTTAATTAATATTATCGAAATATTTTTAGCGAACGCTGTACCCAAATTAAAATACCTCTTATCAATAATTACCATCATGATTAGCTCCTATAATTTCCGGGTTGTATTTTAGGAGTTCCTATGAATTCCGGGTTGTAGACTATCAAAGCTTCAAGTAATATTTTCTACTTGAAGCTTTGATAGTCTGGTGTTTGATTATTGGATTTTATATCAACAATGTTCTTCTAAGAACTCAAATTTAAGTGTCGTAATTTATAAATCCTGATTGTAATGAGAGGAACAATAGCATATTTTTGCTCTTATATTATATATTATTTTCTTCTTCCAATCAAAAATAGTATTTGTTTTATGGTTAAGTAAATTTTGAAATAGATGGTGATTCGGTGAAACTAATCATTGACTTACTATTGTTCTAGATATGTTAAATTCCAATATAATATTATGTTGCATAATTATGTATCTTCGGAAAGTGTTAAGGAATGAATGTAATTAAAACTATTGTAGTGTGTCCGAAAGTAATTAATACTAGTCACACATAGTTAAAAACGAGCGGTGCATTCATAACAATTTGCTACAACAATATTCAACTAAAAGTGTTCGTTTTTCTTCCACATTATTCCGTTAGAAATGAGTCGAGTAACCAAACATATGACGAATTTTATAGTTCGAGATCGGAAAATGAGAATCAATTGCAATAGAAATTTAAATTGAATCTAAGATGTGCAGAAAAATTCTAAAATGGCTATGGACTATCTCCTGACGTGGATCTCATCTGGTATCTCAGAAACATCAAATTAATATTCCTTGAAATAAATTGCAGTTTTTACTTACTTGATAATTTAAGTTTTCAAAGAGTTTTCAAACTCCAGTTTTGTAAAATATTTATCTAGTAGGCTAGATAACCTGCCTTAAAGAGTGCCAATTTGGCATTTGTATTACACTTCATGAAGACTTTAGATAAGATCTGCGTTGGATTTACCCCTTTCGGGAACAAGCAAATGATAGTCCGATTATACAGACAAAAATGGTAAGATTCAAAAGGAAAATAAAATAATTAAGAAAATATCGTATGAGCGCAAGATTGTGTATTATGACTTCAGTTTCGAATGTAGATCAAGAACACTCGGCTATTAAAGCTATTTGTAAACAATCAATTAAACATACGTTTCCGGTTTCATACTATAATACTTACAATAGTTATTAAACTTAAAAGTTTAATAGCAAGTTACTCATCTTAAATCATTTCCTCTGTCTTAGCTTCAGCTACGAGCCATAAATTCAAAATCAATTAATTACATGTATATGTAAGTAACTACATAGAACAAATCTTTTCAAGACAATAAAAAATATTTTTATATTTATAAGATTTGGCGATCCATTCTTTGTGCTTATGTCACTTGGGACATGGCGTAAGAGTATAGATTTTTACCTCAATTTAAAATAAACCTAAATACATGCTTTTAAAGTTTGAATTGTGCTTACGTTTTAAAGGCAAAGACAGCAGAATGACCCATGATTTCTCGATTGAATGGTATCTCCATTTTCTGTAGAATATAGACAATATGGACATTTATTCCAAAATGACCAAGGAAGTTTCTCTCACTGTCAGTAACAATTCGTAGATTCACATCACACATCGTATAATTCTTTTACAATACAGCTTTTCTAAGAATATGGTGAAAATAATGTAGATAAATATATAATATATTATACTCGCATGTTTTTCATTCCAGTTGTTGCTAATTTGTTTACGTGTGCGTATAGTGTAAACAGTCAGCGTATTAATTATCAAACATAACGATACATGGAAGAAGATTACATATTATTTATATAATACGTGCTAGTAACATTTATGTAAGCCTGATACTGTCTCTGCTCAAATATTATCAATATTTTTAACCGAATTGAGTGTAGCTTGAATTTCATTAAAAAAATCAATGGACACCGAAAAGAAAACATTCCCTCCTAATATCTATGAAATCAATTAAAAAAATTAAGTAAATAAAATTTAAGTAGAAACCAGATATGATATAATAAAATATAGTAGAACACAGTAGAAAATTAGAAAAAAAACACAAAAATAATAATCTCAAACTACGACAATTAACTCGTAATAAATATTGCGACCGACTTGCATTATCGGTGTCTTGAGTTTGAGTACTGCTTCAGTCAAATTTTCGTAACCATCGTTTGTGATGTTAATATTATTTTACTCTCAAGAGCACAAAGTGGATGCGAGACCTCTCCATGCAGAGTGATTCTGAAATTTTCACAATATTCCTGTTGCTATATTGATATCATAGTACATACATAAAAATCATCTGGAATGTTAAGAATCTAGTAGATATTTGAGTTAGTTGGAAGAGATCGCGTCTTTGCGATAAACTCGCTCTCTGTATATTGATTGCATCTAACTTGAATGTTTACTAATTGTTTGTAATAAATGTTCAGTAAAGAATGATTAAATAAATAAATTGATGAAAAAAACAGAACTCTTTTAAAAAGCTGCTTAGACATTATTGTAAAGTGATACAGACAAGAACATCGCCTCATCGTAGCATGACTCAAACATGCAAACACACAAGCGTATAGAAATACATAATATATAAACATTCGTAATAACAAAGATTTCTACAATTCGCTCTAGGTGTTCAAGAGTTTATGTGTAAATGTGTTACTCTGTACGCCTTAGTGCTAGGCCTTTGGGGAATAAACTTGCCATATAAATACATATTAATTTACAAATGGTAGTTTTGATCGGGTAATTTTATAATTTCAGTTGTAAATTTGGTCCTATTGTTCCCTGTAGACGACATTTTCGTTAAATCCTTAAGGGAGTGTTTTCATAATAACTTGTGTTCATAAATTAATAGATAGATAATAAATTATATTATTTCAAATATCTTGATAATATAGGGCCTTAAAATAAATAAAGACATAAACTTCATTATATGAATATTATATCAGCAAGAATCATTTGATAAATTTTGGTAAAGAAATTTTAGATCATCTGCGTGCAAGTTTTCAGCTGGGTGGTATCAATTTGAAAGAGTAAAGCAGTATAAGTACTTGGCCAGCATCATTACTGAAAATCTAGACCTCGATATTGAAATTAACTGAAGACTACAAACGGTTCGTGCATCTTTAAGAAAATATAAAAATCTTCTCTGCATGAATAAAAATAAAAATATGTAGTTATATCGAGTACTTAGATATAAATCTTTATTCTCATTCCATGTCCCACATGGGGTAGGCGGAAATAACGGAACGCTATATTGATTTATCCTTACATATTTCTTTAGCTGCCTTCACATTAATCCAGTTTTTCGTATCCGGACGTCGACTTTTCTTACTTAACACGAGAATGTCTTTGAGAATTGGACAAGTCACATAGTTTTTGGACATCCGCGCTTTTTCAAAATCTCTCTTTCAAATAAATATACACTTTTCGTCACCCTTTCACCGTTCATTTGCCCCGCATTCCCAAACCATCGTAACTTTTTTCATATCACTCCTATCATATCCGCTCATTCTCCTGTATATCATTTTTCTGTTTTGCAACGTTTTACTCGTATCTATTGATATGTATATATCTCAATAGAATTTATTTCACTTTCGTCCTTCTTCAACCACATCAGAGTTTCACTCGAATTTAGCACTTCCACAGAGCTTTTATTGATTGCGAGCCGGTTTTCAAGAGTTCCGCACTCATCATCACTCTAACGAAAGAAAATTACATTCTTATCCAAGTTGTTGAAAAGAAAAAATAGAAGTAAGGATAATGGAAGTATTGATTAAAATTTTTGGATAAATTAAGATTTATCCTGAAAGATCAATAAAGCTCACGATCGTTAGAGTCACTGTGGAAGTACTAAAGTTAGGTGTTTTATTTCTTTTAATTTAACATAAACTTTCACTGAGTACTATCGGTCAATAACATTAACAACTTTCAAAATAATATATCAATTGTACATCATATTAATTTTGTGATATTATTTACATGTATAAAATAAAACCATTGAATTTAATATCATAGCATTCAAATATACACATTCTTGTTTGTAAAAAAACCCAAGTGTTTTATTTTAAGTGTGTGATCTGAATTTGAATAAGTTCTGTTAAAATATTCTTTTTTCATTTTTAAATGAGAACTCGGAGACAATAAACAACGTTGTAAGTATAACGTAGTATGTATTAATATTACTGTCTGTGGTAAGACCATAGTGAATTGAATGCATAATGGTGAATTATCCTTTGAGCGTCTGAAAACCTTTTACTGTGATTTTTACTCATGGATTATTAAACTGCGATGTAAAAACATGGTAGAATGTCTACATTTAGTACTATGATCAGATGCAAAATTCGTAATATAAGTGAGTTAGATTTCGGTGACGTTTTTTCGTACTAAATAATTATTTTGCCAAAAAACTAATATTTTTTCTTATATACGGTATCTTATCGCCTTCTAGGTAGCAATATTCACATGAAATTATTGTAATTTGACAAACTATGTGAGTGCGTGTGTGCAACCGATCACTTGGTAAGACAATAATCATATAATCAACACCTGAAGCACCATCACTTTGCATGTGGTTGTATCGAGTTGAGCTGCTAAAGACAATACATGGAAAATCACAATAAAAATGTAATTCCCCCAGAAAAATCACAAAGAAATTACGCTTAATGATAAAATTTTCTCCAGAAATAACACAAGAGAAAAACCCGAAATGAATAAGTCTCCAGAGATAACACAAAAGAAAAACGTGAAATGAATAAGTCTCCAGAGATAACACAAAAGAAAAACGTGAAATGAATAAGTCTCCAGAGATAACACAAAAGAAAAACGTGAAATGAATAAGTCTCCAGAGATAACACAAATCTTTAATATAAATTGATAAAATAATCTCCTGTTTCTCTTTCCAACCCATGCTAAGTGGGCCTTATTGTCAGGTAATAATCGATAAACGTACTAAATTCACCTTTTTCTTCGCGTAAAATAAATGATTTTTTTGCATTAAATGATTGAACAACCCATGGCATATTGATTGATAGTTCATTCATGAATTGATAGATAGGTAATTTGATTAATTCCAATGTGAAACAATATAATACAAGTACATAGATACGTACATAATGTTGACCCAGATGGACACATTATAAATTGAACACATGTTCGAATGCCAAACAATATAATTACATTGTCTTTTATCCCCTTTTCACACTATAAAATCTGCATCGTCGATTAGTCATCGACTTTTTCTATGTATGTATCGCTATATTTATATGTATACTCATTTAATACCTAACGTATTCTATACAACCAAATTTGTTTATTTTTTTAAATTGTTCGATTCATTAATGTCATAAATTCACCATGTTTGCTGTAAAAAAAGTTTGGTAACATTTTTATTTTATCCTACGCGCAACCAAAATTTCAACATATCCTGTCAGTCTCAAGCGTAATATTTGTCATAAAGTCTATTAATCTAGGGAGGTTTTAAGATAACTAATTAATTGAATTTAATTGAACACTGACGTTGGTCGAAAGTCTTTCAATATGAAATATAGCTTTTGTTTTTAATCCATTGACTTTCAAAACACACACTTCTTACTAGAAAAATATCACAGTTATTTTGAGGCTTGAATTATTATTTTTTTTTTTAAAAGATATATCTGGGTTTTGTTATAAACCCAAATACAACCTTATACACCTTTCACAGTAAGCTGAAAGTTTGTGTCGTGAAAGGGGATTTGCCGGCACCTGGGATCGAACCCCGGACCCCTTGTTCACAAGGCCGAGACTCTACCTCCAAGCTACCGACGAACTCATCAATTATCCTAGTCAATAACACTGAATATAATTGATATACCTAGTAACATCATAATACGGCTGGAAATATAGGTCGTATTAACTTAAGTTTGGTTTGGTTAATATTGGTTTAAGTATTGACTACAATAAACAATAGAAAGGATGGCTGAGTGGACAAATCACAAAGGGACTGCCCACATCGAGATTATTCTCTGCGACCTTTGTGAGAATATGAGCAGCGGATTGTACGAGGAACTGCAGATTGTCAACGGAATACAGCAGAGTGGTAAAAAAGTTGCGGGGCTTTGCTGCTAAACCAATCCACAGGATTGAAATCAGAATGAGAGAAATATAGAGTGAAAATTAGAAAGACCCACGAAGTTGTGAGGAGATAAAAATATCAAAAGTGTGAAAAGGATTTTACAATTTCAAATGATTATGCTCTGTAAAATATTCCTCGCCAATTACTTTGAATATCGAACGCTGTTTCAGCATTTACTGCTACAACTGCTATTACTACACATCGTTACCATCCGTTATGGTTCAACGAACGTTAAGTTCTTTTCTGTGGCTACTGTCGGGCCGCATGGTCCCACAGGGAAACTTTGTAAAATGGCGAAATGGGAATAATAATATATAAAACATTCACGTATAAAGGGTCGTTGAGTTTTTATTCCATTTCATTTAAATGTACCTATATAATCGAAGAGGAAATATATCGGTAAAGGAACTAAAGCTGGGTGGTGTTTTAAGATATTATGTTAAATTAAATTTGTTCCATGGAGCACCCGGTAAAGTATCGGCCTCGTATTATTTTCCACAATTTAACGAGTATCCTGTCATTTTACATATTTTGAATTCAGCGATGGGGTTTGCCACCCATCCTGAATATCTTAATATTTTATTGACAAGGAGAGTTTCATGCATAAGCCAGCAGGCTGCCCCACTTGTGGGATATGCCGTGATGGTTTAGAAGTAGTATAGGTAATTTAATTTTGGTCACCTTAAAGTGACCAAATAGAGCACTATTTCTTCGCCTTTTAATTTCCTAATTCCCTGAGCATGTGTTAAGATTGTGTGAGGAGACTTGTGCTTAGTGTGCTCTCCAAAGAAGCGATACATGGTAAAAGTAGATGCTAGCAATGTTTATAAGTTAATCACCAACACATGTGTCTTTAGCACAAAAAAGTAAATTAAGGGTGAAATATGAATATTTTTCATTTACTGTTTGACTCTTTAATTCTCTGAATGTAAGTTAAGTAATTTTATTTAATATTGGAAGCATTGTTTTAAAAAGACATGTCTTTCAAATATTTTTACTCATTAAATCTTCATATTATTAATTTACTAAATACCGATAAGAGCGCATGATTATTTTTTTTTAAATAAGATAAATCATCACTTACAAATTCATACTACACTAATGTCAAACATTTTATTACATTTAATAAAATATGCAAATAATAGAGGCTTTAATGTAAAGCCAAATATTATCAAACGATTGAGTTCGTCGGTAGCCTGGAGGTAGAGTCTCAGCCTCGTGAACATGGGGTCCGTGGTTCGATATCAGGTGCCGGCAAACTCCCCTTTCACGACACAAGCTTTTAGTAGCTTACTGTGAAAGGTGTATAAGGTTGTATTTGGGTTTATAACAAAAACCCAGATATATCTTTCTAAAAAAAAAAAAAGATTATTTATTATTATTATTTGGATGATTTATGAAGCGCCATGTTGTGCAAAAATTCCACCTCAAGGGCGCTCAAACGATATTTGTCTATAACAGTTAGAGAAATCTGAAAAACACCAAGCGCAGACACAGAGAGTGAACATATATGAAAATTAAAAATAGGGTATTTGGGTTTTGTCAACAAGTAAGCACCTTGAGTTACTCGAATTCTGTGTTTTAAATTTTACGAAAAATTCCAACAAAGTATAACTACAAAGAGTGTAGTTTTATGAAGTCATAAAAATAAAGCTCTCACTTTGGGCTTTGGGTCCAATGCAAACAATTAGTGGCTCAACACTGGGGAATTAACATTTTAATTATTATATTTACTCGTTAAATGAAGGGGAATATTTCACTGAAAACTTTACTATGCAATGAAGCTTTTGTTATTTTTTATAACAAGGAAAATATGGATACTACAAATTTTCGAAAATGAAGTATTTTAGAGAGTCATTTATTCAAATGTCAAATTGTAAGAAAGTTTTATTTAAAACTGCTATTCGAACTAAGCTTTCTAATAGATCAAGAGATTTTTGGCTTCTTATAAGATTTTTTATTTACATAAGACATCTATAATTTTAATTTAGTATCTTAAATTCATTATTGTTTTTATTATATCATTTATTTATTGTTCCCCTCATACCAGCAATTATTATATGCTGATTGGGGAATTATAAAACTTTAATACGTTATTATGCTAATTGTAAATTGTACCATAAACCATTGTAAAAAAAATTACACTGAATACTGAATAAAAAAAAAATTGTAATGAAAATATAGAATATGTATATTTTGATGAAGTAGTCCAATAATGAGAATCGTAAATTTCCAGTCAGTAGTAATGTGGTTCAAAACTTTAACTTCCGCCTTGATAAAACTAAATACCTATATTGGTTCCTAAATTTGAATACTTTATTAGAAATCTGTAAATAATAATTTATTAATCTAAGTTTTATAGAAAAACATTTTTCTCTAGAAATACATATATCGAGAATCTCGTCAAAAATATCTACAACTGATAAATAATTTTGGCTTTGAAAGATAAAATCCTTCTTCTTAATGTATTTGGATAATATTTATAATTATTTGTGGTCATTAATAAATTATCCACTCCTTATGTATGACTTGTCACCGCAGCGTAAGGTCGCAATAAAGTCAAAGTATATTAAAATTTAGGTAATAAAATTAAAAATATAACACTGTATAACTTTCACTATTTAATATTTTGCTTAAAAGCTTTTCGGACATATTTTAAGCAAAATATTAAATAGTGAAAGTTATACAGTGTTATATTTTTAATTTTATTACCTAAATTTTAAAAATGAGCTTTCATAGTGTTACCTCTTCAAAAATAGAAAAGTTATCAAAGTATATTAAATGTACTTGAAATGCCGACTACATTATTTTATTCCATCGAAACTTAATTGAATAAATTTTATTCCAGTGATTTACTACATAATAAAAGGACGATATAAAACTTTTTTATATCCCCAGCTCATTTTATGAGGACATTCCACTATTTGAATAAGCTGAAAAGTAAATTGACACCCAGCTAATAAAAATAAATTATGTATCATATGAAATTTTCTCGTAAACAAATTGTCAATCACGGATTAATTGTTTAAAAAATAAATAAATAATAGAATATCACTAATACAACGAATGAAAAAGCATTGATATACTTTTGATTTTAGATTTTTCCTTGCACTTGCTGTACAAAATTATCAGTAAACCAAAATATTCAAATGTGAAACCAAAGAAACAATTGGGAAGAAAACATCTGAAAAAAAAAACACCATTTACTTACCAAAACTTTTCCTCGTATAAACACCAACCACCAAATATTTATCAACATAATGTGGACATTTTAACTGTGTTAATTTATTTTTTCAATTCTTATCAGTAAATGTACTTATTATTTAGTTAATCAATTTGATAACTTCATCTACTTATCTATCTATAAAACTATATTTAATTTAAAAATCAGTCCTATTTGACTTTGTTTATCTAAATAAAATGTAATAGTTGTCATTTAGTTAACAAACAAAATATAAAACAAAAAATTGAACAAAATAAACAAAAATTAAATAAATAAATACATTACATATTAGGCTAAAACACAACAAGGCATGCTTTTTATACGCTTACAGAAGCAAACTAAAAATAATAAATACTTTTACAAATATATTATTCAGCAAAACAATGTGTAAATAAAATTGTAGGTTTAAATAAAAAAATATTGAAAAGGACAACAATATAACAATTATTAAAACAATATGAACACATAGTCGTATATATTATTAATAAGACATACAAAACAAGTCGTAAACCAAAATAAACATCAACACATACACAATTCATTAACAGTATAATAAAATAAAAATAATTGTAAATTATAAATAATATATGTAGTCATATTTTTCATTGACCCAAATACACGCTGAATAATTTAAGATATTTAAATGTTTTTTATTTCTTTTTGATGCATTTTTTTTTTAAATATTTTATATATTGTTTTAAAAATGAATCAAAGTAAAATATTTTCTCAATATCAATCTAAATAGATTTACAAAAAAGCCTTTATCTTAAATGTATCAGATTGAATAAATTGGGATATTTTATTTCTAAATATAACAAAACATAAAATTAAACACAGAGTGTTATGTCACAACAATTTGAGTTTAAGTTTGTTAAAAAAAAAGATACATAACGCAAAAAATATGACATTCAGAAATATATTTATTACAAAGAGACAAAAAAACGAGAGTTATAAAATGTCAAACATACACATACAAAAAAGTAAAAAAAAAAACAGAAATTATAAATATCGAACAACACAGAATATTTTCTTTCATAAAATAGTACTTACGATAAATAGTAAAGAAGATTTGGTGAACAAAATACAGCAATTGTCCGAGGTGTGTATGTCGGAAACAGAAAAAATAAAAAAATAATATGTAATATCGGAAGAAAAAAGGATAGAAAGAATTGATATTTCTAGGTCATTATACAACATATTTTTATAGATTTAAGATCATGAAATTCCAATTTACTTCAAAGAAAACTATGTTACAATCTCAAACATTAATTATTTTGTACAAAGTATTTGTATTTATTTTAACACATTGCTTAATATTAAAATGCCCAAAATTGTTTTGAGAAAAAGTTGAAAGTATAAATTTAAAAAAAATAAATTATTATACCTTTTATGCGACAGGAAATAGTAAGAAGAAAACATTTTATGTAAAAATATCAACTTTATATCAAAACAATTATTATTTAACATATATTTATATTTTAATTAGAAACTTTTATATATATATATAAAAGTTTCAAGGTCTGAAGACTTTTTGGGTAAAAGTGATAGATCTAATGATACATAATATATGTAGTATGCCAAATTACAATATTATTGAAAATGTTTTTCAACTGTTGTAATATATCGTTGTGTTCAAGACTTACAAAAATGGGACGCTTATTGAAAAAGTTTAGAAAATTACATATTTAAACAAAGTTTGAAAATTTAAAAGATTTTTTTCTTAAAAATATAATAAAATGTAGATTGTTTGGTTAGAAATAAATAATTTAACATTTGAGTCATGAGAAATTTTTAATTGGATGAAATAAATTAAAAGCTTATTACCTTTTACCTAAGAAACGTTTTGTTTAAAATTATTTAATTTTATCATTAATCAAATTCCTTCTGAAATGTATACTCAAGTATTGATTAACTATAAAAATTTAAATGTATGTAGGTAATATCTAGGACAATTATTTCTACAAATTAACTAAAACAATATTGATTTCATAGTAAACGAGTTATATATGAAGTGTTATAAAACAAGGTCTACATGAAATATATAAATATTGATAATGGATTTGATTAGAATGCATTTAAAATTATTTAATGTTTAGATGGTGTTAATTGATAATTAAAACTAACACAAAATGACCCAGTAATATCAAATGAGAGCATTGTGAAGAATAGTTAGTAGAAATAGTGAGAAAAACAGTGAGAGGAGATAAAAATAAATAATCAAATCTAAAATATAGTGAATCGTTAATCTAACTACATATAAAGGACAAATGATGATAAATACACGTAACTGAGGCTTAATAATTAATGCGTTTATACAAGAATGAGAAATAGAGGCAATATTTTTAAACATATACATAAATATATATCCAGATATTCTACATAGTTATATGTTAATATTTACTATAAAATAATTATAAATTATTTTATTTAATTATAAATAATTATAAATTATTTTATTTCTAAATTACCAATCTCTCATTCTTGGATAATTGAAAAACAAATGATTTGCAATTTTACAAGACACAAATATTTATAAATCTTGGTTTAAAGAGCGTGCTTAAATTTCAGAATTTTTAAGCTTGGATCATACTTACTGCCTTTAAATTTATTGAATTCCTAGATTAATTGATATCTCATTACTTAAACCTTCCAATGTATTACATTTCGAAAATTACCCAAGATAAATAAATCAATCTATAAAAATCAATCAATCTTCTTTGTTCCACTAATCGAACTCATGAAAATGTTATTTAATTAAATTTTGAAAACCCGCACGAAGTTTTAGTTCTATCACTCCATTTCAAACAGAATTCCATTGGTTCAATTGATAATAATTGAAATCAAATTGGTTCTTTGTCTATTCAATATGGTTGACGTGAGGAATTTGCACGTGTAGTTTTTTTTCATTTGCACGTTTATTAATTAATTATATCTAAATATTTCTGATTAAAAAAATAATGAAAAACACTGGTAAAAAATTGACTGGTTTAAAATTATATAAAAGTCGGTTGAAAAATAAATCAAATAGGATAAAGTAAAACTATATATTTATGTCATTGCGTATATTTGTATAACTGCAAATATATTTTGTGTCTTGTGAAATTAAAATAATAAATCATATCCAATATGACTGTACTTGGTGAAAACTATTGTAATAATATTATTTAATTTAATGTTCCCAAGAACTATGCCTTGTACAAAAGGTAATTGAAATATAGACATCGTTTCATTATAATATCGAGACTACTAAATATTTCTTATTATACTCCCGGTCGTTTACCAAATTTCCTATCTATTCTGAAATATTTGTAGTATTTTAGTAATTGTAGTAATTAATTTGAATAATATAATCCTTGAATAATAATATTATATTAGAAGTTCAGCTTAAATATTCATTAATAATTGTCATGGAGTCGAAACAAATAGATAACTTTGACAAGTAATAAAAATAATTGAACAATGAAACAAAGAACTCAATATCATTATTATTTATAATAGTTATGTAAGTACGTAGAGTAATATTGAATATGTTCTTATTACTGTTCTACTTCTGCTGTTTGATAATATGGACAAAATAACAACATACTTATTAATTTGTGACATATGAAATAACTAGAATCCAAACAACAAAAATAGATAAAGCATAAATGGATATAATTAAAAAGACAAGGACAAATAAATTTTTATTTAAATTATTGACGAATAACGAAGCACGATATATATTTAGATACAAGATTTAACTAACAAATAAATGCAAGGATAAAAAAAAGATAAAAAAAACATAAATAAAAAAAGTAAAGAATTAAAATATTGAAAAATACATAATAACATTTAAAAAAAATTCAAATAACAAAATATGCTTAAAATTTATCAAAAAAACTTGAAAAAAATTTCATAAAATTAACTGAAAAATAATAATGTGAAAAATTTGAAGTTAGGCAAATTCGTGCTTTTGGATGGTTTGAAAATGTTCGTTATTTAAAATTGTGGAAATGTTTAAGGACAAGACAAACACAATGAACACAAAATTATGGCATTAAACAAATAAAAAAAACATGATCTTACCGGGAGGTAGACGAACTGAAAATTTGCGTTTGGGAGTCGGCAAATATACTTCGAACATTTCTGTATAAGGAGAAAAATTCAAATAATAATATAAATAATAACAAAAAAATAAATAAAATAGAATTATTGTTGATATTAATAATATTAAAATGCCTGAAAAATCAGCCCAATAATATTATAATTAAAAATTAAAATATATTTAAAAAAATATATAATAAGATTTATCAAATTATAAAATGAACAATAAAAATAAATTTTGAATAAATTATGATAATATTATTATGTACTGTTGCAACACGAAAAAAAAACATTCTGATTTGTTAAATGTTAAATTTCCATGAATTGCTACGCATGCAATAAAATAAATTTTGAATTTACTATTTATAGGTATTATAATATGTATGTAGATATTTTAATAATAAGTACATTCTTTAACCTCTAAAAAATAATTCTAATGAATATTCTAATCTAAATAAATTATGCTTTCTGAATATCTACACCATTTTTCTATACCGCAACTAGATCTAAGCTTACTATACATTACATGATTTCATTATACTTACATTATATAACATACCTATTTTTAAATATGTTTGTGAAATAACTAACTAATTTCATAATATTGATTGTAAATGAAATACCTACTTTTACTACAAACTATAAAAATGTGATTTGATGGTATATTTATCAAGTTTTTATCTACTTTTGATGAAGTATTTTATTTCTATGTAATAACAATTATTTTTATAATACTCCAATGCAGGCATGCCTTCTACTCTATTTAATATAAATCCTAATTAAAATTAGTTATTAATCTAAATAACTTTTTATGTCTATGTTAAATTATTTACTTTAATGTGATATCATGAACATTATGTGAGGATTAAATATTAACATGTTATTGAAATGATGATAAATGCATTTTGAAAATGTGATATGTGGTAATTTGACGAAAAGTGTATTTACAGAGTGCCGAAACATGATTAATATACCAATTAATTTAAACATGAAAATCTAGTAATGACTGATTATTTAAAATTTCTTGTTTTATGTAACCAATATATTTTAACAAGTTTGCTATGTTTAAGAATCAATTTTGTTTTATAATTAATGCTACGATCATTGTAAAGTTTCCGTAAAAATATTTCAAAGTTGCGTTTTTTATTTTATTATTGCTGTAAAAACTTAAGTTTCTTTTCTTTATTTTAATATTATATTTGATACATTTCTCGTAAATTTAGTCCTATTAACATATTTTGCGACATTGCTTAATTCATATGTCGACGTAATTTTAAAACACGGAATAAAAAACATCAGCAACAAAGTTTTATAACCATATATAATCTTGTATACTCGTACATAATTTTACAAATTTATTCCCTTTTTCATTACATTCATCCGTAAAATTAATGTTAACGACACTGTTTTTTCACAGAGAAAGCGGTTGTAGTAGCAATAACATTTTATTAAATAAAAAACGCTGTTATTTCTGTTACCAGCTTTACTACAGAGTGTTTGTTATGTATTATTTTAAGATTTCCCTTGGTGAAATTTGTATACTATTATAGTCGGCGATAAACTTGTTTGGTTTATTACTTGTACACTATATTGTATTGGAAAAAACATATAAAAATTGTAATTTTTTTTAACTCAATGGTAATAATTTGGAAAACCTTATATATATATATATATATATATATATATATATATATATATATATATGTGCCTTCTGTCAGGTCAATTTCCTTGATATGGGTATCGACTGAAGATAACAATATACACAGTTTGACATACTAAACACCAACGTCTTAAATTTATTATGATCACGTTTTTTTTTTAAAAATCGACACTCTCTGTCTATGTCTTTGTCTATACACTACATTATGGCATCCAGTTTCAAAAAGTGGAGTAGCCAGTTAACTAACTGCATGCAATAAATATACAGTTCGTCTCCTTTGTGCCAATCAGAACAAAATTTATTTTTTTTTCGGTAAAATATTATTTCTCCATTTCAATAAATGCTTTGATTAAAAAAATATCCTGAATGTCTCACTTTTTATTGGCACGGAGAGAACAGGTTTACGTGTATATTTCATGCAGTTAGTCTGCTGGCTACCTCCCTTGATGGAGAGTTAGTTTGGAGGGAGTCTCTTTTGGAAGGGCGCCACACCATATAGGCCAATGCGACCCTGGGGCTCGAGCTCTCAGAACGCCTTAAACGCGTATCTAGACATCTCATATTGGTTTTCTGTTATTCATCAAATAGAACATTGATGAGAGAGTAGACGTATTAAAGATTCCCACGACAGTAGTCTGGCTTTTCGGCCCGTCCAATAATACCCCGCCCGTAAGGACAATTTTGGTTTGAATGTGCGGATAAACAGGAACCGTTAACTCCTGAGATATCCAGGAGTGAGGTGGGTCTCTCTTATATGCTGGCTACCCTACTTTGGATATGCTGTGATAGTTTGAATGGATAGATTCCATAAATTAAGTTGGGAAAACTTTTTAACTAATATTTTGAAATACTCTGTAAGTATTTTAAACAAAGCTTGAAAAATTAAGCAATAAAAAATATAATCTTAAATGGACTTCGAGCGCAGCACGAGGAAAAGAATATTATAACATCCATTTTACATACAAAGCTGATAACATCATAACAGCGTGTGTTTATTTCTTTTACGTTTATTTTTAAAATACACAAATTTATGTTATTTTTATTATAATTATTTTCCATAAAATGTTATTCTCTTGACGATGGTTACGTTACGACCGACGAAACAGTGAAATAAATTTTTCCTGTTTATGTATAATGAAGATAATACTTTAGGTATGAGTTATATGGCTGCATTAAAATCATTTATGGAATGCGGTGCTCTGAAATGCGAGTTTTTAACACTCAATGACACGTGCAAGCTCAGTATTATAATATATTGTTCTATAGTTTTTCTTAAAATCCATAAATAATAAAACTTTGATTTGGTGATCATGTGATAGTCAACGTGGAGGGGTCTCATTATGACATATAAAGGGGAGTTTGCCGGCACCTGGGATCGAACCTTCAGTTTAGATTCTTATTCTGCAGGGCTACTCTTGACAAAACTAAACACGATCTTAATCTAGTCTTGATCTTGATCATACGACGCACGAAGTGACTATTGGTCAAAAATTGGTCAAAACACGAACCTTATTCAGTTTAGATTCTTATTCTGCAGGGCTACTCTTGACAAAACTAAACACGATCTTAATCTAGTCTTGATCTTGATCATACGACGCACGAAGTGACTATTGGTCAAAAATACACGCAAACCTATCGCGCGTTAGCGGTAGCGCGGTGTTTTTTACCATAGTCCCTTCGTGCGTCGTATGATCAAGATCAAGACTAGATTAAGATCGTGTTTAGTTTTGTCAAGAGTAACCCCACAGATTAGATTTTTATTATATTATTTTTTTAATTAATTTAAAAAAAAATGGACTACATACAAATAAAATTTCACACATTAATACAATTTAACATCAACGAAAGACGACCTTTCCATACTAGGTGATATCTTTTGGTAGAATAAGTAAATCTTTAAAAAAAATTAACCAATATATTTGATGTGAAATTTCTCTTAACGTGCATTTATACCACAAAACTCTTTTCTTTATTTTGTGAATGAATATGTTTTCAATACAAATAATTCAGTTTTAAAAATTTATTTGATGAACGTGGTTAGCAATTTATCGAAATATGATTTGAAAACAATTTACGAAATAATGTGAAAATTATTTGAAATATAGCTTTAGTGTTTTTTGTAAATCGTTAAGTATCATTATTGACAAATAAATATGTTATATTAATTTTTGTATTTACAAGTTAAGTTATTCTTTACGCGTACTGTTCTATGAAGGAAATTAATTAGATACGTGTCATGGAGTGTTAATTTTAAATTTTGTATTATGATGTGGAATGAAATTGAGATGGAGCATGATTTATAAAACCTTTTCAAAACTCACCTCCGACCATTTGAGGTTCTCCCAAATTGACATAGAACAAGACATCCTTCTCATAACTGTCCTCTTCAATTATGTGGATTGGTATGTACTTCCTGAAAAATAAGAGAAAATTTAATCAGAAAAATTAAAAAAATGAGAATTTTTAATTAGGTAGTCTGTAGCTTGATAATAGAGTTTCTGGTTTTTGGTCAAAAAATTACGGTTAAAATTCCGCTGTCGACTTACTCTACTATAGCGATAGTATTTCTTGTCGAGTGTAGTAATATACTGAGAGCTTATCACTGTTCAGCGATATCTTCCAAGTAACCAGGTAGACGAATCGTTTTGACTTTTATTTTGACTGTCATTTTCTATACTAACTATTACTCAGATAATAAGTTGTAAAGTGTTATACCTAGTGTTAAATTTTTTAGTACGTTAGCAATAAGTAACATAAAGAACATAGTTTGTAAGAATATTGCAGCAGTGAGTAGTGCCTTCTAGTGAGTATCTCCTGCAAGGAACATGAAGGTTGTAATTAAGGGGAGGATTTTGTCGGGGGAGCCTTTAAGGCAAATCCTGAGCCCTCCCTCCTTTGAATTTTTGTTTTGTTTCATTGAGTCTGGATGAAATAAAATCTCAACTCTTAAAACATCTAAGAAAAAGTTGTGGGAAACCCTTAATGTTTTTAATATTAGCTATTAATCTGTGAATTCTTTTTTAGTCCGTAAGGGAGAGGACATCTGCATGCTTATTAAATGCGTGAGTGAGTCCAGTAGCTAGTTAACTTGTGAGTGAGGCCATGACCATACTAATAGATAGACTTGTAACCTTGAATGAATAATTTATTTCTGTGGATATTATTAACAGCTATTTATTAATCAATTTTCATTGCACGTTATGATGGACCGTTTATTTTATTTGTTGCAACGCAGAATTCAATAAACACATTACGAACATAATTGCATTCAACGTTTAGACAGAGTTAAGACATTCCTGTTTATAGTTTCCGGCAGATGCATCGCATGTTCAGATAATATTGAAACGAAGGTTTGTTTAACTGTACATAATAGCTACATATAAATTTCTGCAAACTTCAAATGCCTGTAAACCCAATTATTTCAAAAGTTCTATATTTTCTGGTGTAACTTTTTGCAAATGTATTATAAAAAATTATATTGAAAATTAAATTAAAAAACACTGTTTAATTCCACTGTGAGGATTTTTTTAATTGTTAAAATGTTCTCGACTACAATGTAGTCATCATCAGTAACAACACAATACTTAATTTAAAATTAAAGGACATATCACATTTTATTAAGTATTTGTATATTTTAACCATTTTATTATGTATTTGTTGTTCTATTTATATTTTTATTCATTTATATTTTCAATATCTTAAATTCTTACATGTATCTTTATATTTTTGTGGATACTTTAAATTATCTTGCTTGATTTGTATGTTTGTTAATCTTATTATATATTTGGAATTTTAGCATAATCTTATTGTGTTTTTTTTTCTAAATTTTGTTTGTTCTTTTGTATTTGTCTCATGCTTGGGATTTTAAATTTACATGTCTGGCGAAGTTGTTGCATTCATTGTTTGTTATTACATATTGGTAATGATAGGGGACTTTACTGGTCCATTTATGGCTTTATATGACTTATTTTAGAGGCATTGACTATGTAACAATTACGAGACATTTTCAAATAAAATATTTAAAACTTGAATCACTATGTTTATTTGTTACATTAATTAATGTAACAAATAAACATAGTGATTCAAGTTTTAAATATTTTATTTGAAAATGGGTTTATATGATTCTGTTTATTGTTACCTGTTTATGACTGTCTGTATCCCTGTAAAATGTATTAAATAAATAAATAAATATCATGATTAAAATCTAGAAAGGAGTGGTTACAGTTGGTAGAGGGTGTATGGAGGATGGGGGTGACGATTTTAGGGGTGGGTTCAGGAGCAAAAGTAGTGGTGAGGCTATTTGGGGCTGTTGGATATTTTTAGATAATTATCATTATGGCATCTGCCATAAGTATGGTAGTCGGTATTCTTACAGCGTTACAACGGGAACACAGGTTGTGCTCTTCGTGACGACAAAATAAAATACGTACAGGATAGATGGCCTATACTTCATCACTGATTTAAGATGTTACATATTTAATTCCAGACGTTTTTCGAACACCCGCCTTATACAAGAATTTTCGATAACTTACAACGAAGAGACGTACTTGATATATACAACGAATGAAGAGAAGAAGATTATTCTTTACCGGGAACTATAAATTCATATAAAAATTTGTGTTTCGCAAAAAATCTAAATAACTATTTTCATAAAGTGTGTTTTATACAAGTATCAAATTTGTTAGAGCCAAAACAAAATTTAATAAATAGAAAAATTTCAGATAATATAAATAAATGTATCAGTTTTTTATTCATTTTATTTTATTTATTGATAAAAAGTACAAAACAGACAACAACTATAAACATGATTTATAAAAATAAAAATAAGTATGTCGTTCATAGCTCAGCTGTCATGCGCAAATAAGTACCACAGTTAAGTCAACTATTTATGTATCGCACATTCCGCTAATTCATCTTGAAAATTAAACTGTTATCTTCACCGGAACTGGTTAGGAAAGTTCACAGGAATTTTTCAGTATTTAAAATCATGTATTCATTCATTTTTTTTTTTTTTTTTTTTAAATATATCTGGGTTTGTTATAAACCCAAATACAACCTTATACACCTTTCACACTAAGCTAAAAGCTTGTGCCGTGAAAGGGGAGTTTATTTAAATTTTATTTATTTTTTTTATTTATAAAAGTTATTTATTTAAAAAAGTTATAAATGTTCAAACAGCATTTCTCACATGTGGAATAGCCAGCAGACTAACTAAAAGTGACAAACATGCAAGTTGGCCTCTCTGTGCTGATATAATGCTGTGCTCTCTTGCTTTTTTTTGCTTTTTTTACATTTTGTACATTTTACATTTTATACTTTTTTACATTTATATGTGTTTTATCATTTTAAGTCTCAAATTTATGATTATTAGATTGGTAAAAAGGGGATCGTAATTGGTTTGTTCATTGTTGTCTTTTAATGTCTGTACTAATATTTTCAACTGTCTGATCCTTACCGTATAAATAAAATAAAATAAAAAAAAAAAAATACATAAGTATGATATTCAGGGTGATAAAAATAAGATATTCGCTGAATTCAAGAAGCCAATTCAGCGATGGGGCATTTTCCTTTGTAATAGTAGGTATAGAATATAAATAGAGTATGAATAATTAAGTATTATTGTAAAATAATTTAATGATTATGTTTTGTATTAGAAATTGTTGGCAAGTCAACTTTTATGACTTAACAGGAACATGTATTTTATGAATATAATTGATTTAAATAAAATAAAATATTTCTTAAATTTGTTAAATGAAAAAAGTGTTCAAAGATAAATTAAATTGATGTTTAAACCTATTCTACTAGGGATACGGCGTAAGAGGATAGATATTTCTCATTTAAGTGCAAAAAATGTGAGTTACATATTAAAAGGTTTGATTTCTTCACTTAAGGCGGATAAGAAATCGTTCGCAATAAATCATATTTTGAGTACGATACATTATATATATTTTGTGTATAACTAATGGGCAGTGGAGAATAAATAAATAAACATGGTAAGACGTAGTACAAGGTAATTACATGTTTGGTATCATGTGTTAATAATGTATGGATTCCCACCAGAATCATGATGAGACCATATTTCATAGAGAAACGGGTTCTCAAATAGTGTTACAAGATTAATTATGAAATTGGTTAATTTGACGTTTATTTTGGAAAAGTCCGTATTAATTTATGGAAATTAACACGAGCTGTTTGAGTTTTATTATATTTAGTAATAAATACAGTAACCTGGTTTCGACTTACTTAAACAATTTTAGATTGACAATGACTTTGTAAGTCGAAACCAGGTTACTGTGCCTATTATTAAATAAAGTGAAACATAAACAGTTTGTGTCGTCTCATTAAATTTTATAAAAAATCTAAATAAACATTAATAGTATCATCGGGCAAAACAAGGATTTACAAATATTTTTATAACTTAATATAATTAATTCAATACTAAAGGCTTAATAAACATTCATATTTTATAGAAGAATATTAATTCTATTTATTTAATGCATACGTATAACCTAAAAGATCTAAAAGGCTTTGGAGCATTTATGAAATACTGTACCAGACGAATTAGTACTTTTTTAAGTCTTTACTGAAAGAAGATGCAATGATAGTATAGATTGTACAATTATGTAAATTTATTACAATTTAGATTGAACTTCAGCTTGTACTACTTTTTCAAAAGCGCTTCATAATAATATGAATCACAGATGGCCCGGCCCCACCCGCAATCTATATTATACTAAGGTGCGGCCGTAAATCTTCCACCACTTGAGAGAAAAGCTCCTGTCTAGATAGCGGACAGCCACTACATACTGATACTCTCATACCACAAGTTTACTCGTATACCTACACTTAACTAATATCAAGTACTCAATATAGGTATATATAAGGGACTATAATATAAGATATGTACGTATTTATTACTGAAGGTACCTACTGTATGTACGAATTTATTTATTTATTTATTCTCAATTCACGGCCTGAGCATTTAACATGTTAGATTTTTTATTATAATTCTTATAATGTACACAAACAGCATTATGAAATATAGATACAACACAATTTAATAAAATGTCAATGAAACAGAGAACTTAAATTAAGTTATAAGTTTACATGTTTTGAATAATGAAAAAATTTGGAGGTGTAATGTGTTAATTTGATAATAATTATTAGTCCGTATGAAAGAAAACAAGGTAATTTTGAACAAGATTCTAATGTGACCCTGTTATCAACTCATCACATCAGGAGAGCCAACAGCTGAATATCCTAATTCAAATTGAACCGGATATCCTGCTTAACCACTATCCGTTTTCATCATAATTCATAATAATTATTCTGTTAAACACGAGTCTGTCGTTATCATTTACTATCAAAATATACAAACAGTATTACAGTATTAAGTATACAACTAGTGGCTAAGTGTATGTATATAATATTATATACAGTTGTTAAGCGAGCGCATTAGTAAGAGTATTAATCCACCATAACGAATATATTCGTACATGAACAAAGTTGATGCTAAATTACTGAAACTTTTCATATTAACACAAGTGTTATAAACTAAAACAACAAGAGCTACCTACATCAACTTTACCATTTGCAATCATTTGCCGTTTGCCATTGAGCATGTAAAGAGCAGCATTAGGTAAGTAGTGAAATAACGTAAACGTGAGGTTAATTCAATGGCTTTGAAGCAACTTGAGGTTTCAGAAGTTGACATTTAACTGAAACACCTTTTATTTCAATGGCTCAATTAGTTCAATATATTATAAACTAGTTAAATAATGTGCAAAATATCTACAGAGGATTTCTAAATGTGTTATATTTTCCACAAATGAACATTTGTATAAAATATCTATCTTTCTATAATACCACAGTATAGCCCACAAGTGGGCTAGCTAGCAGCCCAGTCGCATGTAACAAACATGCGAACCGTTGACGACCGGTGTGGCGCGGAGGCTAACGCACTTGCCTTTGAGTCACGAGGTCCCGGGTTCGATTCCCGGCCAGGGCAAAATGAAGAATGACTTTTTTCAAATTGTCCTGGGTCTGGGTGTCACATGTATATGTGTTCAGTTCATTGTATTTGTGTATCGTCGTGTTAGTACCCAAAACACAAGATTCATATCTTAATTTGGGACTAGCTCGTCTGTGTGAATTGTCTATACGTGTTGTGTTATTTTATGTTCTCTCCATGCGAACAAAAAATTAAGACATTCAGGATGAGCTGTAAGCTTTAGTACTGAATTAAAGGTATAAAATGTTTAGATTCTATTTTATCGGTGCTATGTACCCTACTTAGTACCAAGCTTAAGTCTGTTATTTGTTTTAGTTTCTAAGTTTATGGCACTGATGATGGACTGTTCCGAAAGACCTCTACCAAATATAAAATTTATTCTGCGAGTATAAGTTAGTTGGAAGATATCGCTTCTGCGATACACTTGCCCATTGTACAATATCATTTATTTGTATCACATTATTTTATAACTTTGTAATTATATATTGTACAATAAAGTCTATTATTATAATACATAAGTATAAATTACCTTTATTTTATCTAACACCTGCTTTTTTACGGAAAAGGGTGGGAGACCAATTTCTCACAGGGATTTTTACATTTATAAGTTTCATAATTTATATTTCTTATTAGATTCTATGTTCACGAGAAGATCAATTTAATTATCAAATACCTCATTTTCTAAAGATTATCTATGTGCACTAAGTGAAAATATTACAACATCCATAGATCATTCCAAGAATAATAAAAGAACTTCTATCTCTTTAGAGGTATGTAGATGTCTTTGTTAGCTTTTTAGTAATCTATAGCTTCGGAAAAAGGATAAAGTTTAAAAGCACAAAGTATCCCGACATGGAGTAAGAAACAAATTGCTCGGTTACTCAACTTCACCGCAAAATGATTTTATGGGAAACGAAGTATTTGTAAGATGCATTCACTATTATATTATGAAGTAAAAGCATTTTTATATCATGTACCTACTATGATCTATCACTGTACTGCAGTGTCAACATTAAAATGCATATTCGTTTTATTAAAATTATTATTTCACAATTTAGTCCATTTGTGGTAAATGTTATTACGATTAAATAAAGGTAATAAGCAATAATTCCGGAATGGACCGGAATGAGGACAGTGGATGACCTGTTCAGAGCAGCACAGGACAGGGAGGTTTTCGCCGGAGTGATCGCCAACGTCGGGGGGACCTGACATGGCACAGAAAGAAGAAGAATAAGCAATAAAGATTAATTTATCGACCGACGGTTCTTGGTGGAAGTTCATATTAATAATTTTTAAAATGAAACACGATACACGATACCCACTGCCGCATATAGGCTCCGTCCACGTGAACGATCTTATGCAGCAAGGGCTCCATAAGTAAGTAAGTAAGTACATAGTTAATCCACTTCTTGACTTCTCAAAGTGCCATATCAGGTCCCCCCGACGTCGGCGATCACCCTGGCGTAGGCCTCTCTGTCCTGTGCCAGCCGGAACAGCTCTTCCACCCTCCGAACTCCGGTCCAATCACGGATATTTCTCAGCCAGGACATCTGCCGCCTTCCCACACCGCGACTACCCTCAATTTTTCCCTCCAAAATGAGTTGGAGCAAACTATATTTCTCATTTTGAAGTACGTGTCCCAAATATGCCATCTTCCTCATCTTTATATTGGATAACATCTCTCTATCTGTTATAGCCCTCCGCAACACCTCATTATTTGTAACCGAACGATGAGAGCGGAAGCTCTTTGAAAGCCGGCTCGCAAAAAATAATTAAGTCAAAAGTGGAATAACTATATAACGTGTTTCATTTAAAAAATTAGTTATAAGCAATATTTTTGAGACTTGATATACTTTGCACGTATCTGAAATTGTCTGTCAAATGAAATGAATACAGACGACAACGTAAAATAAGGTGGATTAAAGGTGCAGATCTTAACTTTTATCACAAGAAAACTTTGAGAACGTACTTTAAATAATTGAAAGTGGACAGGAACACAAAGGGCGAGAAAACTTTTACAATTAGCACAATATCTGAAATGGTTCTCAAAGTAAAAGAAAAGGTTTTCGTTTGTAGTAGGTACATTTTTTTTTATTCAACATATAACCAATCTACCACGTACGCTAAGACTCTTTAATGTAAAGTATGGTGCCCAATAAAATAATCTATAAAAGTGCTCTGAAATTCATGAAAGATACTTTTGCCTACTTCTGCATACATAGTCACAAACTTTCTCGTAGAAATGTATATCGATCGTATACTAAAACCGAGATGAATTCTGCATTGTAATTTATAGCATCGTAGCACGGAGCATTTATCTTACATGGGAAAATACTCGTAGGTACATCGCTACTTCGTAACAACTTTGCATTCAGATATCAATCTGTAGTCACTTACATATTCCTAACTTTCAAGCAGCCTTGGTGTGCAACAAATTTTCTGCAAACTGCATTTTTTATCGATCAGGCAATAAACATTTTTTTTGTGAACAAAATTCAACGTAAACAAAATCAAACAGTGTTTTTGTTTGTATCAAATACGAGTATATTTAAAATATCTTTTCACAATGTGAACGCACAAACTCTAGATCATTTAAAATTGATATCTCTGATGCTAACAAATCAACATTCAAAAAACACATTTTAGGATTTCTGACTAATTCTCTCATTTTGTCGGGCTTAAGCAGAGGTTTTCACTCAATTATTTCCTTTAAGATATAATATTGCTGAAGCAAATATGAGAAAATAAATTAATGTTTTGATATTCATGTATTTGACATAATGTGCACCAAGTGTCCACAAGCTAAAATGCTCACAAAGATCTATGGAAAGACGAATGTTAGGGGTGAGTCTGAGAGATAAAATTAGTAACGAAGACATCAGACACCTAACAAAAGTCACAGATATTATGGATCGTGTTGCAAAGCTTAAGTGGCAATGGGCGGGTCATGTTGTGAGACGAAACCTCGGTAGTTGGACTCCTAGAATTCTCAAATGGCGACCATGGAGTAGCAAAACAAGCATCGGCAGACCACAAAAGAGATGGACTGACGACATTACTCCAATCGCGGGAAGGAAATGGATACAGAGGGCACAGGACCGCAACGATTGGAAGAGTTTGGAAGAGCCCTATATCCAGCGGTGGAGAGATGGCTGACTAAGAAGAAGAAGACATAATGTGTTTCTAAACAATTGAAAAGTGAAGAGCTCTGTCTGCGTGTTCATTACATGTTGTTAGTTAATCATCCCACTAGTTAGATAAAAAGGTCGAAAGACATAGTAGGTATACAAATATCATAGGTTGATATTAGGTGGCGTAGGTTTCCTCATTGATATTCACGTAGGTGTAAAAATGAATATGCAGACAACAATCAAACTTACCTCAAGATGAATCAAATTCTCGTGACAAAGCATCAAGATTTTTAAAAGAATATTTATTCAAAGAGGACCAAGAAAATAATACTTACTATAGAAAAAAAGCTTATTTAATATCTACCTAATTTACATTTCAAGGGAAAAGAGGATTTGTTTCTTAATATTTCTATTAATTCACAATATTATTATAAGTGCTACTATTAAGAAAACTGTTTTAAAGACTTCAAAGAGTTTTATCAGATGTAGTTACTGTTTCAGAAAGAAAATATCTTGTGAAGTTAGTAAGTAGTGCTCACGAAGTATTTTAATACATATTGTATACTTTAAGAAAATATACTTAAAATTCTTAAAATCCCACAGCTTAGTAAGTACAGCTTATACTGCCTTATTTCCACGTTATTATGAAAGCTTCCCGCATTTATATGTTACATACTAGGTGTAACTACTATCTACCAACTAGTCTTAACGCTAGCAATAACTTAACTAGACAACAATGTTGCAATGCAGAACTGCACAACCTTTTCAAATGTTCAATTTATAAAATACATATGAATAACTTTTAGCTTGGCTGTAGTTGACCGAACCAGAAAATAATGGCATGAGCAATTACAAAATACGTAATCAAAAATATAAGTTTTTCCTACTATATTATTTTTTATAAATAATACACTTGCTTGTAGGAGTTGCCGTGATAGTGCAAATTTTAATCTGCACCATATTATTTAAAAATTACTTTTTTTCATTGCTTTTCATTCAATTTATGTAAAAGGAGTATTGAGATACTTAAATTGTTTTAAAGTCAAAAAAAATATATCTCTACAACGAAAATGTCAGTTTAAATAGACACTACATAACAATAAAGATATACAGAGAAGCTTCTTTGATAAACTATTGACATTTAGTTTGTAAATAGTACCTACTTTGTACTGGTTATACTTTCCTGTTAATAGGGTCAGGGGTGAGGCAATTAGACTTTCCGTCGTCCACTTAAAGTGTAATATTCGCGAGCGACTCACCATAACAAACTATACAGCACTACATAAAATAAGCATAGTGTAGGTTGTCGTTATTTAGTGAAAAGGGCTAATCAACGATATTAACAAAAATATTTTTTATGAATAATAACATAAAGAAAAATAATTTAACATCTTCAATTCAATTTAATGCCCCCCATCTTGAATGTCATATTTTTTATTGGCGAGGACAAATAGAATATTTATTATACATATTCCTTGCTGCAGGAGGCGAACTAGACTATAGGCTATGGAAAACCCTGAATCGTCTAAGATCTGGTGTAGGAAACACCGTGAGAATAGGGAATGATGGGGCTTCTTACGCGGCGCGGCACAGACCATGCCACGCTTGTTGGAGTGTCCATTGTGTCCTGTCACATGCTCTATGGAGGATATTTTTGACGTTTCCCCACGTGCTGTGCGTTTTGCACAGTACGTGGATAGAGATCAGTGTGATTGGTTTTTAATGGGTATCGACACAATAAATAAATAAATATTTATTATATTATGTAGATAGTATGCTTGCTACCTTTAAGCTATGTAACATGCAATCTCCAAAAATGTTGGAATAAAAAAAACATTTATTTATGTAGAATATATATGGCATTCAGTTCTCTTGCCTACGTCACTCGAGATATGGCGTGAGGGTATAGATAGAAAGATAGATATAAGATTAGTAGAAACACTCATGGCAAGACGTTTATTTATTTAATGAAATATGTTTCCTAAATTTTTGAAATGTTTATAATTTTTGCTCATAATATATTGTGTTGAAAATGATGTTATTTTTTCCTTATATTTAACAAACACAGTATTCAATGATATTATTACAACAACAAACAACAAAACAATATTAGACACAGTAAAATGCTCCCTCCATAAGCAACTTAATGCTTGTGCGGAGGGTTGAATTTTACTCTAAGTAATTATAAAAAAGAAAATCCTCTTATTTTTAAAAAGGGTTTTGGTTGATTCGCCCTTTCATGAAACACCGAGAGTCTTTACATTTATATAGATGTGAGTAAGTACCAAGTAGAACTTTATTAGACTGTGATAATGATAGCCAGCAACGGTTAGTTGCAGAAGACGAGAAATGAAGAAAAAGTACATACATGTGATTACTGCAGCATGCCACCAATTACATGGTCACGAATGATAGTAGGTATTAAAGATTTCTTCCATTTGAACATTATTTTTAATGAGATAATGTAAAACGGTTTGATAGCTTTTCTAGTACAGAACTTCTTTTAAGAATATATTCGTAGAAATCAAGAAAATAAATTTAGTATCAGAGTAGTTTTTTACAACTTCAAATGCAGACAATTGAGTTGCCATGAATTTGGTGGCTAAAAAATGATTTTTTGGGATCAGTTCTTATTGAAAAGTTTCAAAAGAAAATACTTCTATTAAACTCCTATTTTTATGAGACATTTATCTCATACAATAATAGTTAAAAATAAATGTTTTGTATTAATAAATAGCAACCAAGTTGTATATAGGTATATTTATAATTTGTGATAAATTTATGAAATTTTATCCGTCAATTAAATTGAATATTTTTATACAAAAATATGTTTTCAAAGTAAAAAATAATAACAATAACGTATTAACAAACTGTTTTGTACTTATTTCGTTCCAAGTTCATTAGTGTGTTATAATGATATTAATAATAGCTCTTGTAATAATAAAAGTAAGACCTGGGTGCCTGGGAATAACTGGAAATAATATAGGTAGGACTTCGTACTTACATTCCCTTCATACGAAATACTTTCAATCACTTCTATTCGGAAATGATTTTCATAGAAATTGATAATTGCGTCTTCAATATCGTGTGATATGATATTGGGTAACACTATTTCATGTAGCAATTCCACAATATTATGATACATACAATATAAAGGTAGGTACTTAGTTAATAAAGATATTTACTTCACAATGTGGGAAATATGAGACAATTATTGTAGATTTTATTCCTAGAATAAGTATTGCTATTATTAGTATAAAATAATAATTAAATGGTCAATTAATATTTCAATAGCTCAATAACCTTTCATGGTTACCGTCCCAGAACAGAGCAATCTCGTGGGACGGTGTAATTTCTCTGTCTTGCGTGAATCAATTAGCGACTACACGGTCAGGCGGGCCAGGGGTGGCCTGATATGGGATCCTATTTTTACAAAGACTAACATACCTAATTTATCCATTTTTTGGTCCCTGTGAGGGCTGCCCCTGGCTCGCTCATCTGAGATCCCTATAGGGAGTCCATGATGAGTTTGATAAGAAAAAAGGCTGATAAGACCATAAATGTGATGTCCATAATGATTTATAATATATTGTGAAAATTGTCAAATGTACCTATTGTAAGAAGGGAAATAAAAAGCTTTTCATTTCATTTCATTTCAATTAGAGTTTTAACACAACTGTTAATATCTTGACATACTCATTATTTGAGTGGGCAAAAATTTCTCTTAATTGAGTTGTTAAGTTTACATCCGAACACGAAAGAGCTCAAAGTTGTCTTGAAAAAATGATACTGAAAAAATTGGGTTGCAATTCTTTTATCGTTTGATGTTAAATTTTAGTAGACCCAGACATTTTGTTCCAGTTAATGATTTAAATTTTTATTCCAGATTTAACATGGAGAAATTTTTAATATTCTTTATTTTTAGTATTTTTTAAGACTCGAAAACGTGTTATGGATAAAAGTCAATTACCGATTGATACATGTAAAATATACTTGCTTTTCAAGAAGTGTATTGGAATTTTGATACTTAATTTTTTTGTTTTGTAATTTTGTCAGTATCGTACCTACACATATGTAGCTATATACGTAATATGTTTTTTTGCTTCTTCGGCCGTTTCGGACATTGGTCATGGTTTTCCACTTCCTTATGATCTGAGTTTGCTACATTCACTTCTTTTCAGTGATCTTTTTTTATTTCATCCAATTATTTATTTTGCGGCCTTTCAACACATCTCCTATCTATTCCCAGCTAAAATTTATAAACTTTCTTTGTCCATTTTGAGTCAAGCTTAAATAATTTTAGATCAGCTGGCATTTCTATTTGATAAATTGGTTTGTTTTTCTATCTCTCTACAAAATACCAAACAAACTTCTGTAAGTATATCGGTGATACATATAAGGTTTATGAGGACCTACTGACTAGCCTAAGTAGAGAAAATTCTAGTCAAGTACTTTATACTTAATTAAGAATAATAGGAGATAAAAAAGATCCTATTACGATCTATTTATTAACTGATGTAGATAGAATAAGGTATTTGATTACACACATTACGATACATTTCAGAGAACGAAATGAGGTAAATATTTATGAGAATGTCAAGATTAGTTTAGATACGGAAAATATATTTGGCAGTTTTTCTTATAAGCAAAATTATTTGAGGTTTTTCTGAATTATATTTATCTGATATTTATTGAAACAATTATGAGAAACAACCTGGCGAAAAGTAGTAACGTAATAAAAAAAAAACTTGAACGTCTTTCGTCTTATGAGGACATTGTCAATCCAAGACAAGACAAGATTGACAATGTCCTCATAAGACGAAAGACGTCTCTCTCACAAAATAAATCTTTAGTAGAATAAAACACCTGTTTTATTTTTCGATATGGAATTCTACTACCTAAACACCGACACAGTGAATAAAAAACTTGAAGTTTTTTCATACAAAAAATGATAAAAGGGTTTAGATAATATTGTATAATTGTAGGCACAGAATGAAAGATATTTGAGAGTAAATACATTTAACTTCATAAAAATATACAAAAATAAAAATGTTAGTTTTTTTATTAAAGGTGTTGTCAAATATATTAAAGGCAAATTAAATGTGCGTATAAGATGAAATAGTAATCATTTGAAATAATTTAATATACCTAAGTTTTAGTATAATAATTTAAATACATATTACTTAATTATAAATACATTACTAGACATATTTACAGAATAACAATGGTAATAGAGATGTAATGCACATTGTAATAATTGAATAAAAGAACACAAAACCTGTGAAATAATAAAACTTATGTCTATTAATTACAGTGAAAAGTAAACGTAATGTTTAACACATGAAAGTTAAATTAATTACACATCATTATACTCGTATGTGTTTACAAACACTTTACATCAACTAAAGTAGGAAATTAAATTAAACAAATAGGTAATTGTTTTTGCAGGCAGTTACAACGCTAGATATTTATATCTTGTAAAATATCCTTTTATATAATATGTAATGTAGTTTAAACTGGCATCCTGTTACTCGTAATATTGTTATAACAAAAGTTGTTTCAAGGGAATACTTTGGAAAATTATGTACTTGCAAGGTAATTTTTAGGTTCGCAGTGTGTGTTCGGTTTTAAGTACCGTTAGGGCCGGCATCATTTTGCACGATCTATTTTATATTTTTATCTTTGTTTTTTTTTTATAATTATATTGAATACAACGTATTTATATTTTTTATATTGTATATTTTTGTATATATAAAAGCTTATAGCTGTAAATGTATATAAAAATAGAATTCAATAAATGAACACCGCGTAAATTTAGAAACATATATATCATGACGATGTTCTGCTTCTTTTGTTTAAAAGGCGGAAAGCTTTCAATCAAAATTGCATTTCTGAACCAAACAAAAAAGAATAAAATGGGATTGTGAAAGAAAAGGTGAATTTGTTAGAGTGAAATGCACCGAAATAAAAATTGTGTTTGATAAAATCTTTTGAAATATTAAAGACATAAAATTTACATCATCTTCCACAAGTAAGGTAGCAAGTGAACTAACTTTATGAATTTTTTTTTTATTTATTCTATTTCATTCATAAATACACAGTAGGATTGATATTACAATAACAAAATAATATTAGGTACCTACACACAGTAAAAATGCTCCCTCCATAAGCAACTAAATGCGTGTGCGGAGGGTCGGATTTCAACTTTAACATTAACACACATATAAGAAGCAGCTAGAAATATAAATACACATAAGAATTAGTTACAAATAGCAAACATTCAGTTCTCATGTACATTCATCAAACGTTCAACAAAATCTACCAGCACAATACAAAATTAAACCAATACAATTATTCACAATGTCAAAAAAATATATAAATCAATTGGATCATTTTTCCTCTCATCAACATTAACACAAACACACATATACACAGAAATATATCACTTTTACACGATTCAGTGCTCAATGATGAGATCATGAGCCTGAATCTCAAAATTGTCGCTGAAAGTGTTATCCCGTCTTATCCGGCTTGTAGCGCTTCTTTATCATTTTTATAATTTACATGTGGGTTGTCCACTGTGTGTAACAAGATATTCAGAATAGGTGCAATAACGTATCGCTGTATTGAAGGTATTAAATATCTTATTCGCGATGTTTTACAACTACCTGCCTTTAACAGGATACTTGAAAATTTTCAAAAAAGAGTGGGATACCTTTTTTTTACCGGAGACTGCGAAGTTCTTAACAAAATATAAGTTTTTAATATTATTTAATTAAACGTTTTGGGTAACAAAATAAAGTCTTAGATAATCGATGATTCATAAAAAAATATATTTGTCACACCCATTTTTTTAACAAACAAGACTGGCATAATAATTTCTATAGAACACCATCGTACATTTACATAACAATGTTCCACACGCTGTGAAAGTATTTCAAAAGGTTCTAATACACTTCAATACAGTACGACAACGTTGTACTGTATTATCAACTGACCTTTAAACTACAAAAATTTCAAATATTTTTTTGTCCTAGAAATGAATTTCCATTCAAATGTCACTTAGATAATTTGTCATTTTGATAAAAAATATATAAAACGCTACCTAGAGAGTTAATAACCCTAATATTAGAAATATTAAAAGCTGTATAAACAAACACAAGCTCGTATAAAAAGCTTTAAAAAATATTAAAATAGAATAATTACTTATTTACATTATATAACAGCAGTGTTATCTTAATTGTTTAATGACACATTTTCATAAATCACTTTTATATACAACAATTACGTTTAAGACTGTTTTATAACACTTTTGCCTGTGATTCAAAAGGCCCCGTTCGGAATTCCTGGCTATGAAAAAATGAAAAATTATACTAAAAATTGTCCCGATTCTGGGCGTAACGTGTATTGGTAGCGTGATTTTCATAGAAGCCGAAAAGCTGGGCTTTACCTGAAGTTTTCAGCCTTATAAATATTTTTAAAAACTGCACACAAATACCAAACAGATATTTTACATATCGTGCAATGTGTGAGGACACAATTCTATTGGTGAATTCGATGCAATCCCGTTGAAGCTATCAAAAAATCATCACTATACAATATTCACCGTGCTAGATTATTTTTTGCTTCACTGCACACATTATTTCTAACGTGTAATTTTTTTCTTGCTCATGTCCCTCAATCTACAGTATTAGAAGGACATATATATTTTATAAATTATACCGAGTTGACCAAAAGAATGCTGTTGTATCACTTATAAGATTGCTGATGGAATGGTCAAAATTCTTTTAAAATGCTCCGTTATTATAACAAAGATATTGGAATACGAATAGTGTATAAGGATATATTTTTTTTGACAATATATGAGTGTTTCAACATAATTCAACTGACACAAAATTCCTACGAATGGAAGAAGATTTGTTTGCATTGTGTATTTCCAAAACGAGTAAAAGAAACAAGTAACGACAATGAAAACATTTAAATTTACTATTGATATAAGTGTTAGTAAAATATTGAATACATATATATATAATATTTTATATGATCTTCAAGTTCTCTGTTAGTTATTGTTTGCGTTGCATACCAAAAAGATAAGACGCTTTCCTAAGCGTGAATTTCCAGATATATTTTAAACCGGATTCACTACGTTTTAGCGTATAATTTGTTTGGCTATAATAATTTAGGTCACACTTCCTATTATAAGCAGAATATCTTAGCTAATCTATAAATGTCAAGTTAATTTGAAAGAGTACCTAATTACTTTTCGATGACTTTGATATTAAATTCTGCTATGTTCACTTTACAAAATAATGCAATATCTTACAAAAAGAAAGGTATTCGAGATTTTAGAATTACTATTGGAATTCTTTGCAATATTATATCTAACCGTTGGTAGGTAATTCTCTTAGTTATTAACATTCAGATATTTTTTACCACAAAAATGCTTACATTTGTCATTTTCATAAAAGTTAAAGTTTCATTGCAATATTTTTTACACATTTACCTATACCATCATGTCAAATCCAACAATTTAATTAGCCAGCAGGCCAACTGTAGGTATGTAGTAAACATTCAATTTGTCTTTCCTAAATAGGAAACATAAGCATAGCTCATCGCTGATTTCAAATGTTTTAGAGAGAGATATTAATAATATTTTTTGAAATTTTTACGTCCCTTTTTAGGACACTCAAAATTTACAGAAAAAAGTAGTGAGTAAGTAATTACAATTATTTATAAACGTTATTCAATTAACTCGATGTTTAAACCTAAGTTGAACCCATCTTAGGTTAGTAAAATATTTTTAAATTTATTTACCTAGCTATTATGAAAGAAATGTTTCTCCCTATTGATATTTACATTTATCTCGAAAATATCAATAAATATTTTTATAAATCGGTATTGCACGTTTATTTTACAAATATATTACATTTATCCTTTTCAAAGTATGACAAGTGAAGATAATTAACACATTCAATATTATTCACAAATATTTTCAATATCACTGGTGTTAAATTGAGTATATTAACTCCATATAACTATTATATCTTTTATCTTGACAAATAAACATTTTGATCGTGAATATTTACGGTTTTATTATCAATACATACTAAGAAATATACAAATTGCTATAGTAATCAGGGTTTATTGATTCCTAAATAAAATGCTGACTCCAAATACCGCTAAAATAATAATTCTCAAATTTTATTTAGATAAAATTTATACGAGAACGTAGATATATTTATATTAGAACGAGTATATTTTATCTGCGGAAAAAGGATTGACGACCGGTATGGCGCAGAGATAATGCTTTGTCCTTTGTATCAAGGGGTTTCGGGTTCAATTTACGACCAAAGTAAAATGAAGAATGACCTTTTAACAAATTACTCGTACCTTGGGTCTGGGTGTTACATGTATATGTGTTTAATGCCTTTTGTATATTTGTATGGTCGCGTTAAAAATATAATATTCATTTCCCAATATGTTTTTTAAAGTGCAAAATATATTCGTACATCGATAGCATAATAAAAAAAAAATACTTGAAACGATTATACTTGAAACAAAAAAAATGACAAACATTTACGAGTTCAAAAATGCGAGTTTAAAAAAGTTACGAGAATGCGAGTTCATATCGGACATACTTTTGATTTGTTTGTCCTATCTCTCACAAGTGAGGAACCCAACGTACTGACCGCCTTTAAGTATATAATTAAGTTTGTACCATTCAGGTGTCAAAAAATAATTCAGGACGGGCGACATAGTTCAACAATCAATTAATGAGTAGGCATACATAATATTCAAATATATTTTAATTTCCAAACAGTTAATCATCAATGAAATGATTTATAATTAGCTCCGATTTAAAAATATAAATCTTAGGTTTTTTATTAGCACTTCTAGAAATGACCGTTATGTAATCATTGATTAAAAAAATAAACAAACTACTTAAACAAGTTTGTAAATATTATCCGCCGAATCAAACATTTGATGAGTTTATTGATCAATTTCATTTATGTATATTAAACTTCATCTATTGATTACGTACTAATTTTTTTAACTGATTTTCCTTCATATTAAGAGGATACCAATCATCATAAATTGTCTTTTTTATTTGTGTTAACATCTTTAATAGTCATTTTGTTTACAAAACAGTTAAATGTATATAAACAGAACGATAGATAGGTACGTATTCCGCGTGGTTCTGAGCAAAGAATTTGTTCCTCAATGTAGGTACATATATTTAAATGTTTGTAAAACACGAATATTCATAAAACATGACTTGTGATTCATAATTATTACATCTTAAATTAAGCAATGAGATATGCCATTAGGGTAATGTATTACCTTGTTACTTGTTTTCCTTGTTTTTATTTTTGGTATCATTTTGTCTGTATTTTGTTTTATTTGCTTTGAACTTTAATACTGTAGTAATATAGAGGGACTTTTGTGGTCTATATTGTATGAAATGTTATTTTTTGTAATAATTATTGTGTTGACTGTTTGTTCATTGCGAAAAAAAAATAATAAATCTATCCAAAACATCGTATTTTATTTATAAGCACGGAAAAGATAACTCATATAATTTATTATCTGTGGGCCTAGTCAAAACACATTTAAACGTTACGTTTTCGTTCAAACGCGGACGACGTTCCGAGAACGCGTCAATTTTCGTAGCTAAAATACACAAGTAGCTATGAAAATTGACGCGTTCTCGCAACCTCGTCTTGTTTGAACGAAAACGTAACGCTTAAATGTGTTTTGACTAGGCCTACTGGTAATCCATCTTGTAGAAAATAGCGTTATGATTATTATTGGATCATTATTATTGCGCCGTTTTCATGATTCAAATCATCTCAAGGGCGCATTTATACTATAATTTCACATTATGATTTATTCTTTACTATTTTTACAATACAAATGTGGTTAAACCTTATTGTCAAAAAATTTGATTAGATTTAATTTGTATGTTACTATTTTTATAATTTAACATTTTAACTTTAGCACAGTAAACACTAAAACTATATACATAAATATACTATGTACACTGTATTTTAGTCGTAATGCGAAAATATATGAAATCAATTAATGTTCAACTATTTTTTTTAATTTAAAAGAAAGAGAAGTTATGGGTTCAGGCAGCTACAAGAGCGCCATCTAACCAGATTGATTTAGATAGATAGATGTATACCTACCAGTGATATGTTACAACTAGATTCGCAATGTCATACAAATATTCTCTAAAAATGTGTACCCACCCGTCGAGGTACAATACCTGAGTAATATATATTCATCTCTTTTCTTATGTATATATTCATCTCTTTCTACCGGCCTTTGACGTCTGTAGTAATCCCCATTCTCATATTGTCTATCTCTTGTTATCTACAAACAATTTATATGTGTGTCCCTTTTTTTCAAACTAAAAATTGCGGCACCAAGGTCCGCAACGAGATTTTATTGATGGTACATGTTGCTACGCATTAAAATATTCAACGCGTAATACGTTCATATCCACTGCTATACCAATAATTCGTAGTTGTCCTTTGTCGTCACTCAATAATAAATAATAATAATATTATATTCTCTCTACACCTTGTCGGTAATCCTCGGGTATCCTCGTGCATACGAAGGTTGCACCCATCACCAATAATAAATTCGACTTAGCAGTAGATCACGTGGTTTTTCCCAACGGATTTTTTGTCTAACGACTTCCGAAGATTGGCTTGGCGCGCCAGTTAGATACCAACCCCGGAACAATCAACACGCGAGAGTGCCCACTCTGTTCTCGCGGCGGACAGTCATCGTAGTAATTACGACAAGTTAATAGTATTGTTAGATAATTAGAGGCAATCTTCATAACAGTGTAATGATCAATCTTGTTGTCTTCCTGCGTTCATAAAATAATTCTTGTTGTGTGCCGTGTAATAATGTACTTTAAAACAACCTGTGTCAATTGTTATGCGCGTGGACGGATTTACCGCCAACATTAGTGTACCCTAAAACCGTTCTTAATAATAATCAATAGTAATCAATAAACCAAATAATATCGTGAACAGGCTTGAGTATCCTGTGAGTCATATAGATTCCGTTGTCGAAGTGATATTAAGATAACATTTGGGAGTTTTTTTTTGAGTGATGTAGCATTTGTATGATTTTGGGCGTGGTTGTTGCAATTGCCGCCATTTTTCATATCCGTGTGAAATAAGATAATCCCTTGTTTCTGATCAACTTTTCATTGTAGGATTCATAAAAGAATCACTTAAACAATTCTTTATACTTGCTCAGTGTTATAAATTTAACTAAAACAAGAATGGGTTCCGAAGGAACGAATACATCTTCAACGCGAGAGTCTGTATATTGCGCATCAGTAGTTTATCAATGAACACTCATTCTTATGAGAACGTGAAGATCCTCTCTTAACTTTTCTGGTTACGACCCTTGTTATGAGAGTGATTAAATGACCACCCGTATATGCTTGGACAGACTATGGAAATAGTGACGCCTTATTCCTTTGGCACTGAGAATAGTGTTGAAACGTAAATTATTTCTCTTATCACTTGTGAAGTGGCGATCTCTTCGTCCTGAGGACAGGATCTGTCTGATTCTGACATCACCGCACTCCTGTACGTCCTAGAGTATAACCAGCGACCGCCATAGAATCATCAGGGTATGTTTCTTTCATGATCCTGCCATCTCCCGTCTATGAGTGCCAAAATACGTTAACAATAACATACTTGTCTTTGTGTTATTCTTATCCAGCTCGCCAGTCTATCTGTAAGTGACAATATTACTACTGTATATGATGTATATATATTGATAATTTATTCATAACTAAGTTCATATAATCGTTGAACTATCTATATATTAATTTCCTTTGTGTAATAATATAAGATCTTGAGTATGAATGAAGAATGAATGATTCCCATTTCATGTTATAGATCCCACGATAATCCAGGTATTGATTTATATTTGTAATACCAAGGTTGGTGTCTTTTAATAATTACCATTGTGTGTTTTACTGTCTCTATCCAAATATGGCAATACTTTCATAATTTTGCGTATTGTATGGAATAGTATTCCCTACAGATTTACTTTGAAAGTAACTGTATTGTTATGTAATGTATATGTTTACACAATAAATGTAAATCACTTACCATCCGATATCTTTCTATTGAAATTCATTTTGTATACCCATCAGTAGATTCAATACTCTTAATAATACTAAAGTACATATCTCCGCCTCCGTGTATATAATCTCCCAATAACCTAGTATATACTCGGAGTAGTTATGTAACAAAGGTTCGAATCCTTGGCCAACCATTGGGAGGAAGACCATATTATCTCACTATGAAGGCAACCAAGAGCTAAATGAAAGGCTCCATTGATGGAAATAATATATCCACTTTCTTGGAAAGGTCTAATGTACTTTTTGATAATCTTAGTTTCACATGATATATATATAATTTTGTTGTTTACATGGATGTACCTATAAATTTACCTTGATACATAATATGAAGATTCTATTCAATAAGTTATAAATGGTATACTGAAGGAGTAAGGTGTTCCTGGTAACCTGACTGCTTGTGGACTTAGGGGTAAGCATGACACAGAGGCCTCTCTCGCCCAGAGCCAAGTAAAAGGGCCCCATACACTTGTAAGAAACCCCTAGACATAAACACGAGTATAGACCTTTTACTTCTTAATATCTTTAGACTACTTAACGAGCATATAGACCTATATTTATAACAGTATTACTCTACCGAATATGTATTTGGCTTCTTATAGTTCAGTTTGAAACCTTGTTCATTGTTCTAATTTTGCTTTTGTAATAAATTGTGTGTTCGACCGTTGGACGAAGCATAATTTACTTGTTATGTGAGAGCGTGGTTAATGGAAACCACACACGTAGCAATTTGATTGCACGTCCTCACGTAGCAATTTGTGGGCTCGTCGTCCGGGATAATATCAAAAAGAAGACGAATAAATTGTGAATTCGTTTCTCGGATATACAGTAATTCGAATAATTACAAACTTGAAAAAATCTGTGTCATGACTACGCTTGGGTTTACATGTTGCTTTTAATGCCATTTGTGATAAATTATATGTACAATTGATATGTCTTGTAGCAATCATGTGTAATACAAATATGTGTGTGAAGTGATAACTGTTAAATCTCACGAGTAAATCGCCGCGCGACTGGTTGGAATATCGCGTGGTGTGAAAACCGACTTTTGTTAAGATTTGGTGGGAACACAAGTTTCCCGCGAAATATTGAATGTATTACGTTTCGCGCGGGAATTTCCGTAGATACGAAGTATAAACAAAGTATAATTGGTAAGTACGCACTTTCTCAAACTGTGCGCGAGTAAATAATCGTAAGAAATTTTATTTATTTATTAAATAGATCTCGTGATCAGAATTTTGTTTTGTTAACGATTGATTACTCATTGTGTAATCAGATTTAATCCGAATTGGGTGGTGGCGATAAACTTCTTTTATCTACCAGAGCACCGAGTCCCTCCCTAGTGTCGAAAGACACGTTTAAGAAACTAGTTTGTAAGAATAGAAAAAGCATAGGAGAGTGTGAAAATAATTTTAGTTATTTATAAAACATAAAATAAAACATTGAAGCGTCGGAAGATAATAACATTGTCAGCACAACCAAATATCTCTTGAACCTTTGTCATTCAAAGATAAATTTTCGTGTGTAACTTAAAAGTTTTTTTTGAGCATATAAAGTTTTAGAACCTTTGTCATACTTTCTTATAATAATGTCTCGATTTGAACCATTGTTATTTTTGGGTCCAATTCCCAATGTAGACAAAGCTAACGGTGCTACACTAAAGAAAGCTTTATCTGAAAGAGGAGTTATACCGAAACGTTCAATTCCTAGTTTGAGAAGGCAAGCGTTAGAATATAATAAACAAAATCTGGAAGTAGAATTCGAACAAGTTGCTCCACAATCGCGTATGAATGCTCAAATATCTCTTGATATGGAACCACCTTGTACATCCGTGTCTAGCAATGTGAACGTTGTTGCTGTAGAAGAGTCGGCATCTATCGAGAAATCCTTCGATAATGCTTTAAGTCTTAATAAAACTTCACAACTTTTGAATGTAAATTTTGGATCTTGGCCAGTAAAACCTTTTGATGGTCTCGGTGATGTAAGAAATTTTTTTACGCGGTTGGAAGAAATTGCAAGGGCTAGGAGGTTCCCAAATAAACAGTTGGTGTGCGTTTTGCCTGAATTTCTGAAGGATCGAGCGCTTACACACTTTCGAATAATTTTTAAAGAGGAAATGACTTGGGAAGCTATCAAGGCACTCTTTTACCACCGTTTTGAAGCCCCTGGATTTATGATAGATAGAAAATTACGTATTTGGTCATCGATACAAAATAATTATGAAACTTCAGCAGACTATATTGCCCGAATAATAGAAATGAATAGCTCCCTTGATGAGAAACTGACTGAGAATGAATTGTTGGAAGTCTTCAAACGCGGGTTACATCAGAGATATGTCTCTCTTTTGGCTAGTTCTCACATTTCGTCAGTAAGTGAACTGGAAAGAATGGTCTCCAACTTCGATCGTCTGACCAAGGGCCATACTTCTTCTTCTTCTTCTAGACCTACTGCCATGAGAGTTAATGCAGTAGAGAATCGTCCCAAACCAGTCATACGATGCTTTTCTTGCGGACATGTTGGACACATTTCTAAGGAATGTAAAAACAGAGTTAGACATTTTACACCCCGTCGTTCACCCAGGAATAGATATAACAATGTCATGCGTGAACAGAAACCTGCATCGCTGATGCCGGATACTTCTAGACCACCCCCGTCGTTTTCAAAAAACTAATTTCTCCCTCGTTAAGACATCCTTCCGATACGATAGCTCGTTCTTCATCTTCAGATGTAATATCGTCAGACGGAAACTCACGGTATAATTACCGAGGGGTAACCAGAAATTTATGCACAACTCGTGTTGTTAGAAAAGAAAATGATGGCCGACCTTACGTTAATATTAAAATTCATTCTGTAATCTGTCTCTCAGTATTGGATAGTGGGGCGGTGATATCGATTCTAGGAAAGAATTCTCATGTCCAATTTTTGAATTTAGGATATCCTCTTGTACCTTGTGAAACTCGTGTACTCACTGCGGACGGAAATGGTCAATCTGTTTTAGGAACCTTAACGTTACCTGTACAGTATCAGGGTATTGAAAAATGTATCACGTTTTTAGTTGTTCCATCTATAACGTCATCTTACTTGTTAGGAATTGACTTTTGGAAAGGATTTAATATCTGTCCTGAACTTTTTCCTGTGTCTGTTTGTACAATACCTCCTGTATTACATTTAAATGCTGTAACCCAAATAGATGAACGTATTTTTTCTGCTGATCTCACTCCTGAACCGCCTGTTGTAACCAAAGGATTGATTGGTCCGACCAATTTAACCTCGGAACAAGTTGTTATTATCAATGATATCAAGCGATCCTATGAAGATGTTTCATATGAAAAGAAAGGATTGGGCCGTTTGAAAGGAATTTTTCATAAGATTGAAACCATTGGAGATCCTGTTAGGCAGAGACATTATCCTATTCCTCATGCAAAGAAAGAAATCATGAACAAAGAAATTGATAAAATGTTACAATTAGGAGTCATAGAACCTGCTTCTTCTTCTTGGCAGTCGCCTGCGTTGATAGTTAATAAAAAGAATGGAGAACCTCGCTTCTGTTTGGACAGTCGTGGCCTGAACAAAGTAACTAAACCAAACTCGTATTGTCTACCTTGGATTGATCGTATCTTGGACAGTTTGCGTGATGCCAAGTTTTTAACTGCTCTGGACCTGTCCAAGGCTTTCTGGCAACTTCCATTATCGCCTGAATCTAAGGAGAAAACCGCCTTCTTCATTGATGGACGTGGATCTTACCAATTCTCTGTGTGCCCGTTTGGTCTACGTAATATTCCTAGTCACATGCAAATGATTGCTGACAAACTGTTCAGTCACCGCTTTCCCGGTCGTGTACATTGTTATCTTGACGATATCCTGATTGTAAGTGAAACCTTTGAACAACACTGTAATGACCTAAGACTTGTACAATCTATCTTGAAGGAAAATGGTCTCACTATCAATATGACTAAGTCTGAATTTTGTAAATCATCTCTGCGTTACTTGGGTTATATTGTAGATGGCGAAGGGTTAAGAACTGATGAACTCAAAATAGAAGCCATGAAAAAATTTCCCACCCCTACTACACCGAAACAGGTAAAATCTTTCTTGGGTATGTGTTCTTATTATCGAAAATTCATACAAAACTTCGCACATATAGCAGCCCCTTTGAGTGCCCTAACGTCTAGAAAAAACAAAAAGTTTGTATGGAACGAAGAAGCTGAAAATGCGTTTCACAGTTTAAAATTAGCTTTACAATCTGCACCTGTTTTAGTTCAACCTGATTATACGAAAGAATTTTATCTACACACTGACTGTTCGGATCTTGCTATGTCAGGAATTTTGATGCAAAAACTGGAAGATGGTGAACATCCGATTGCATACTTTTCACGTAAGCTCACCGGTCCTGAAAGAAATTACTCCATTTGTGAAAAGGAACTGTTGGCAGCCCTGTGTTCTATAACTCACTTCCGTAATTATTTAGATGGTGTACGTTTTCACTTGATCACTGATAACTCTTCTTTGCAGTGGTTGCACAAATTACAGAATCCTACTGGAAGATTAGCTCGCTGGTCGACTCGTTTGAGTGCTTTTGATTTTGATGTAACTCATCGACCAGGTAAATTAAATGTTGTACCTGATTGCCTTAGTCGTGTGGAAATTGGAACTTTGACGTTGCCTACAGAAATCACTGATACCTGTGATGCAGTGTATAACAAGCTTAAGAAAGGTTGTGAAAATTACCCACAAGCTTACCCGAATTATCAGATAATGGAAGGAAAATTGTATAGATACACCAAATCGTCTAACACTTTATTGTCACCTCATGAATGGAAATTAGTATTGCCAAAACTCGATGCTTTAAGAGTAATTCAAGAATATCATTGTAGTGGCGATTCTTGTCATGAAGGTACTTATAAAACGTACAAACATTTACGAAGATATTTCTATTGGCCGAACATGCATCTTTCAGTCGCTAGATTTGTAAACAACTGTGAAGTCTGTAAAACTCATAAAATTGCTACTTCTGGACCACGTGGTATTATGGAAAAACCTAAATTGGTGTCCATGCCTTTACAGACTCTATCAATTGATATAATAGGTCCTTTTGTCAAAAGTGTCGAAGGATACGTTTATATATTATCTGTGGTATGCGTTTTTACTAAGTTTGTTTGGATTTTTCCATTGCGAAAATGTACCTCTGCCATAATTCAGAAATGCCTAGAGGAAAGAATTTTCTTACCATATTCTGTGCCGAAATGTATTTTATTGGATAATGCCACCTATTTTTGTTCCCGTTCATTCAAATCATTTTTAGAATCGTATGGGATAGAAAAGATTTTGTATTCAGCATATTATGCTCCACAATCTAATACAGTTGAAAGGTACAATCAAACCATTGGTACCGCTCTTTCGATTTTGGTTGATAATAATCATAGAATTTGGAGTAAGAAATTACCCATAGTACAAGCCAGTTTGAATAATAATGTATCTTTTGCGACGGGATATTCACCCCATTTTCTTATGCATGGATTTGAAAGCGTGCAACATGCTTCATTTTTCAAAAGTTTGAGTTCTAATGTAGATGAAAATCCTTCGGATGAACTGAAGAACTCTTACAAACAGAAATTGGATGTATTGTACGATGTATATAATGAGGTTACTGACATGCTGACTGAATCATATAAAAAATCTGCCTCTCGTTACAATCTTCGTCGAAAACGAGTAGATTATCGTCCTGGTGATGTAGTCTATCGTAGAAATTTTGTAAAATCCAATGCAGCTGCGGAATTCATGTCTAAATTGGCCCCTCGTTTTGTGAAAAATCGTATTAGGTCAAAGTTGTCAGATAACGTGTATCTTTTAGAGTCAATGGATGGTGTTTATAGTGGAAAGTTTCACGTGAAGGATATTCTGAAAGATGAAAAGTATTGAATATCCCTGTTATGTATTGTGACTTATGCAAATTTTAGTATAAATAAAATATTATATGTAGCGAATTGTGTGTTGTATCGTCTTGTTGAGGAATGGAATGTAAAGTACAATGGAGTAGACATAGGTACAAGCGCCAACGACACTGGTCCATGGATTATATAATGATGACAATTATCGATTAAATATAAATTCCTCGAACCCTTCATTTTCTATCCTGTCTTTCGATATTGGTGACAATTGTATGTAGTATGATGTATGCATGTGAGTGTGACTGTGTGAGCCCTGAATGAGGAATTATAGTTGATGTATGTAGTATGATGAATGAAAAATATCGAATACCCCAGACAGAGATTCTCTTTAATAATACCCCCCACAAATGTTGTAGTCTTCTGTCGTCATTGTGTATACTTTGTGTCCACATCGATATCGTTTTGTAAGTGGAGCCCTTGTAAAATTTTAATACTCATATTGTATATATATGGAATGTCGTATGATGTATAGCAGTAGACGTCCTGGCTGTACATTATATGAGACAAGCGTATGTGTAAATTGTATTGTTCGCATTTATATTGTAAAATTAAATTGAAATTTTTATGGTTATAGAGTCCTACGAGGAATGCCTCTGTGGTTGTAATTGAAAAGAAAAATACTGACCTAATCCGTATGTACGAGCGCGAATTAGAGTCTAAACGTATATTGATCAAAGCCGTGAGAATATTATGTGACCATATGTATATGAAAATCGTTATATGTAAATATTTATTTTGTTCTTATAATGTCTTGCTATATGATTCGTCTATAGTACATGACGTATGTTATATTTAATTGTGAGTGTCTTTCATATCGGATGGGTAAACACGTATAAAATGAGACATCTCTAACTTGTATGTATATTAAATTCTTCGTAATATTAATGTTGTGTAAAGCCGCGAACTACTAATGCCGGAACTCTTGTGTCGGTACATTGTGCGTGCGTGGTGGTTATAGACCAACTACTCTTGTCGTTGGATATTTCTATTTTAAATAGACTATCCGATTTTATTATAATTATTAGTATGTATATATTCCATTAGCTACGGAACCTCATACACATATATTGTAAATTTTATTGATATATTGTACATGTTATTAATATAAGGTAATTGTTATATAAATGTTATAAAGAATGTTGAATGTTGTAATTGTTGTTATTATTTAATTATGTTTGCTTAGGAGCCCTGTCTTATAAATAATATAGAGTTACTTGAGTGAAGTGAAATTTAACTGGAGGAAATATCAGTGCGCCAAAATTCCTTCAGCATGGCCTGTAATCGCGTGTGTTTAAAATAAGTAAATGTTGGGCTATAGGATTGTTGCTTATTTATAAGAAAATTTAATTGTTGTTTGATATGTATGTAGTATTCATAGTGTTGTCCCTTTCTATATGTAATAATATGTCGCGTCACTTACGGATGAGAGGGGCGTGTCTTTGACGGGACGGGCGGAGCAAGGAGGACGTACTATCTCTTGTATATAACCAGTGGTTCTCAACTTTTTTCTTTTTTTTAACTTTACGTCTCTTTGAAAATTTGTCGTTTCACTTCAAATTTTCAAAAAGGGGGCGCAGACGGAGAATGCTACGCATTAAAATATTCAACGCGTAATACGTTCATATCCACTGCTATACCAATAATTCGTAGTTGTCCTTTGTCGTCACTCAATAATAAATAATAATAATATTATATTCTCTCTACACCTTGTCGGTAATCCTCGGGTATCCTCGTGCATACGAAGGTTGCACCCATCACCAATAATAAATTCGACTTAGCAGTAGATCACGTGGTTTTTCCCAACGGATTTTTTGTCTAACGACTTCCGAAGATTGGCTTGGCGCGCCAGTTAGATACCAACCCCGGAACAATCAACACGCGAGAGTGCCCACTCTGTTCTCGCGGCGGACAGTCATCGTAGTAATTACGACAAGTTAATAGTATTGTTAGATAATTAGAGGCAATCTTCATAACAGTGTAATGATCAATCTTGTTGTCTTCCTGCGTTCATAAAATAATTCTTGTTGTGTGCCGTGTAATAATGTACTTTAAAACAACCTGTGTCAATTGTTATGCGCGTGGACGGATTTACCGCCAACATTAGTGTACCCTAAAACCGTTCTTAATAATAATCAATAGTAATCAATAAACCAAATAATATCGTGAACAGGCTTGAGTATCCTGTGAGTCATATAGATTCCGTTGTCGAAGTGATATTAAGATAACATTTGGGAGTTTTTTTTTGAGTGATGTAGCATTTGTATGATTTTGGGCGTGGTTGTTGCAATTGCCGCCATTTTTCATATCCGTGTGAAATAAGATAATCCCTTGTTTCTGATCAACTTTTCATTGTAGGATTCATAAAAGAATCACTTAAACAATTCTTTATACTTGCTCAGTGTTATAAATTTAACTAAAACAAGAATGGGTTCCGAAGGAACGAATACATCTTCAACGCGAGAGTCTGTATATTGCGCATCAGTAGTTTATCAATGAACACTCATTCTTATGAGAACGTGAAGATCCTCTCTTAACTTTTCTGGTTACGACCCTTGTTATGAGAGTGATTAAATGACCACCCGTATATGCTTGGACAGACTATGGAAATAGTGACGCCTTATTCCTTTGGCACTGAGAATAGTGTTGAAACGTAAATTATTTCTCTTATCACTTGTGAAGTGGCGATCTCTTCGTCCTGAGGACAGGATCTGTCTGATTCTGACATCACCGCACTCCTGTACGTCCTAGAGTATAACCAGCGACCGCCATAGAATCATCAGGGTATGTTTCTTTCATGATCCTGCCATCTCCCGTCTATGAGTGCCAAAATACGTTAACAATAACATACTTGTCTTTGTGTTATTCTTATCCAGCTCGCCAGTCTATCTGTAAGTGACAATATTACTACTGTATATGATGTATATATATTGATAATTTATTCATAACTAAGTTCATATAATCGTTGAACTATCTATATATTAATTTCCTTTGTGTAATAATATAAGATCTTGAGTATGAATGAAGAATGAATGATTCCCATTTCATGTTATAGATCCCACGATAATCCAGGTATTGATTTATATTTGTAATACCAAGGTTGGTGTCTTTTAATAATTACCATTGTGTGTTTTACTGTCTCTATCCAAATATGGCAATACTTTCATAATTTTGCGTATTGTATGGAATAGTATTCCCTACAGATTTACTTTGAAAGTAACTGTATTGTTATGTAATGTATATGTTTACACAATAAATGTAAATCACTTACCATCCGATATCTTTCTATTGAAATTCATTTTGTATACCCATCAGTAGATTCAATACTCTTAATAATACTAAAGTACATATCTCCGCCTCCGTGTATATAATCTCCCAATAACCTAGTATATACTCGGAGTAGTTATGTAACAAAGGTTCGAATCCTTGGCCAACCATTGGGAGGAAGACCATATTATCTCACTATGAAGGCAACCAAGAGCTAAATGAAAGGCTCCATTGATGTAAATAATATATCCACTTTCTTGGAAAGGTCTAATGTACTTTTTGATAATCTTAGTTTCACATGATATATATATAATTTTGTTGTTTACATGGATGTACCTATAAATTTACCTTGATACATAATATGAAGATTCTATTCAATAAGTTATAAATGGTATACTGAAGGAGTAAGGTGTTCCTGGTAACCTGACTGCTTGTGGACTTAGGGGTAAGCATGACACAGAGGCCTCTCTCGCCCAGAGCCAAGTAAAAGGGCCCCATACACTTGTAAGAAACCCCTAGACATAAACACGAGTATAGACCTTTTACTTCTTAATATCTTTAGACTACTTAACGAGCATATAGACCTATATTTATAACAGTATTACTCTACCGAATATGTATTTGGCTTCTTATAGTTCAGTTTGAAACCTTGTTCATTGTTCTAATTTTGCTTTTGTAATAAATTGTGTGTTCGACCGTTGGACGAAGCATAATTTACTTGTTATGTGAGAGCGTGGTTAATGGAAACCACACACGTAGCAATTTGATTGCACGTCCTCACGTAGCAATGTTTGAGATTCATATTGCAAATCTAGGTATAACATATCACTAATACCTACATACAATTTGTGAATGTTAGTTATTTGACATTAAATGTTATGTCAAATCAAAAAGCACACAATATCTTATACTATTATTAACGTACATGATGTTTTAATAAATACTAACCACACTACGAGTAATTTAACGATGTCACATTAATAAAGTAATAGTACGTAGTCGCGTGCGAATAATTACCATTGTAGGCTATGCATAATATTATGTTATAATAAATTAAATAATACGATACATAATAAAGGTATCTACTACAGACATATTATGAGCATTCAAGTGCCAAATCAAGCTCAAACATAAATATAATTGGCATGTATCTATGAAATTATGTATAAGTAATTTCATATCTATTTACTTGTAAAAGGTTAAGCTCGTGATTGAATGAAAGTACTATTTTGTTTCAAGACAACATGTCACAATATAACTGTATGTACATTATATTAAATTCAGTGAAGATGTCTAATACTGTTTGAAATAACTTAATTTGTATTTTGGAGATTTCGGAATATCAGATAAATTAATGTAATTACAAACAAAAAACTTTGTAGAGTTATAATATGTACTTTTATTCAGTGACCAGGTTTCGACATGTTATGTCATTTTTTTTTTTAAATTTTCTTTTTCAGAGTTTGAAAAAGACATACTATACTATACCAACACGGCATATCCCACGAGTGGGGTAGCCAGCAGATCAGCTGCATGTAAGAAACTTGAAAAAGACATAACATGTCGAAACCTGGTTAATGAATAAAAGTACATAGTATAACTGTATAAAGTTGTTTTTTTTTTGGTTTGTATTTACATTAAATTGTGGAGTTAGACAAAATAAGCAGTTATAAAATTCAATCAGATAACTTGTCAAATACGCTGTGGGTAAATTCACGTTTGCGGTTTATCAGACTTTTGACATTACTGACCAAATTTTTTCGAGTGACCCAGGTCTTTCAGTCGTGCAAAACAGAAATATTATGCGCCATACAAGACCTTTTCTTCGACCATAACAGAAGTAGGTATTATGCACCATATAGCTATAATTTTCACATCAGGTAATTATATTCATTTTAAGATCTCATCAAATTTTTAATTATCTGCAAACTGAAGGTTATACAGGTATGACGAATAAATATAACAATAATTTGATATTACGCAAAAGGACAAAAATTATGTCAGCACAAAAATATAACCATGTATCTTTGTCAAAAAAAAATACCTACTGAAAATAACAAAAAATTCTAGAATCTGCTGAAATAATATTCATTAAAAAAGTGTTTTAACATAATTGAAAAACGTGAAACCATAATTATTATTTTGCTTATGTGAATGTAAAACATTTCATAATTTTTCATGTTAGTGGTTTAATAGTGTTTAACACGACAATTTGAAATATGCTTCAAAAAGCTGTGTTTTCACATTTGACTGTCAATCATAATGTACCTAATATACCCAAAGCTCGAATAAAACCTTTTTCATATAAACTTAAAATAATTCATGATGGCGAAATTTGAAATTAAGCAAGTGAGATCCACTAATTGAGAATTGATTTACGTAAACCAATAGAAGTTTAGATTCTTCGACTATAAATTGTGGGAGAGGTTGATATATGAATATTGTTCATTAACACCCAAATTGATGATTAAAGTTAGCTTAGAAGTGATCCGTGAGCTTTTGGTCAAAACAAGTAAGTCTGTTTGTAGGTTATTTCATTCAAGATCTGTAGTGCTTTTTAATAATTAAATAAAAGCATGAAACTTAATAATAAAACAAGATAGTAATTCCACTGTTGACTTTAGTAATTTGCGAGCCGGCTTTCAATAGTGAAGTGGGTAAGAATTAACTTAAATTGAGTTATATTTTAAAATATCAAATGATAAATGATAAATGAAAGAAAGACAACTTTTCCTACATACACGTAGTTTGTGATTACCTTCTTTTACAATAAACTTATCATAAATATACCGACGTTGGGAGAATAAATAACTCGATCTCGACCCGAAGGAAACTCATTTCAATCCTATACATACATTAAACTAACATCAATCATAATCAATATTCTAGATCAGTGTTTCCCAAATTATGGGTCGCAACCCACCGGTGGGTGAGCGAATATTGAGTGGGCCCTGAGCATTAAGTAGTCTCTAAAACAGCTAAAAGGTGGGTCCCAAGATTGGAAATTTTGTTAGATGGGTCGGAGCCCAGTCAACTTTGGGAACCACTTTTCTAGATGCATGTATGTATATATGTTGGATGATTTATTTGGCGCCGTTTAATGGAGCATCCATCTCAAGGGCGCGGATGTATCCAAATGTATCATAAATAACTCAAAATGTCGTATTTAAAAAAATAGGTCTCCCACTCTTCTCCGTAAGTTTTCAAGTGTCCTGTAAAAGGCAAGTGTTCGAAAAAATTAAGACATTTCAAATCTTAAATACAGCGATAATGCTTGCCACCCATCCTGAGTGTCTTGATTTTATATTGGCATGGAGAGGACAGCTTGCATGTTTATTACATGCGGCTGGTCTGCTGGCTACCTCACTTGTGGGATATGCCGTGATGGCATTGTAGTTGCAGTAGTAGTAGTATATTTCTTTTAAATCTGGTATTATCAAACTTTCTTGTTTCGGATCTGTATTTTAACAAGTATTTTCGTGGTTCTTGCGAACTTTCAAATCATAAATAAATTATAGAAAGCTTCGTTTTAAAAATGCAATAGAAAGCTTTGTCATATCGCTACGGTTTTTTTTCATCGAACTTTATCCGGGATAATCTGGCTTAAGTAAGATCAAATTTGGAAAAAAAGTTTGTCATCTATTAAAAGTGTTCCACTCGCGTGACTTTCAGCTTTTTGTTACAACCTTATTGAAGATTTTTCTAAAGCTTTTAGTTTTATAGTTGGGTAAAGGTACAATAACTGAACAGGTAGAAAAAGTACAGAGATATAAATATAAACGATCATTAACTTTTATCATTTGTTAATGGAATGTCATAGAAACATTACATCTTAAGATATGTATTTGAAAATTTATTTTATAATTTATAGCCAATCAGTCATCTCGATTGTGGAACCATGCCTACACAATGTTACATTGTGCAACATCTAATCGGAAAACACGAGTTTATTCTTATTCATTAGGAAAACTTATCCTGATAATAATGTGTTTATGTCAACTGCTCGGATCTTTCTTACAGTACAACCGAATACACCTCTAGACACTCTTCTAGATGTAAAAATGATATGCCACGAACGTGCTGTACATAGGTCAGCCTACCATAACGGCATAACCCACCTAGAGGATCCTCTCCGTGTCAGGATGGGTGTTATGTCTCTTCGATGAATTGAAGACGTTAATCGTCGTATACGTGAGGTTTTATGAATACCTACCTTTTACAGGAAACTCGAAAACATATAGAAGAGACTGAGAGATCTATTCATTACCGTAGACTCCACGGAGTGTATAAAGTATCATAATTTTAATTTACTTTTTAGGAACGCTAAAATAATTATTTGGATTTTATATCTTGAATGCTATGCATGTAAATCTTTGAAATGAAAACATAAGTTACAAAAAAAACTGTAATAGGCATTTTGATTTTTTATAATGACTTAAGAAAAAATACATTGTCAGTTACTTTGCAGTTTCCCCACATCTTGTGCCGACATTTCTATTGTAAGACAACTTTATGTAGGTAACTATTACTTGGAGATGTCTTGTTCGGGTCATTGAGATTTTTTTCGTTTCAATGATTTTTCAAAACTCAGCATGAAAAAAGGACCGCATTATGTTTGTTTATATTTCTTAAACAACATTATTTTTTTAGAAATACAAGAGTAATTTATTTTTAAATTATTTAATTATATACGGCAAAAAGCTTTTTACAATTGAAAATGAAAATTATACAAATGTATACATATATTATAGTTAATTAAATACCATCAATCCACATCGCTTATGGGTTGGGCAGAATGGATGGAACTCACACGCTTCCACAGTCTGAAACTATAGAAAAGGTGAAAGCACATCTCAAAATATCTTCTAATTTTATTCGGTCTGTTGAAGCACGGCCACATAGCTGAAAAAAGTAAGATGATAAAATGCCAATCGTGAAAGCTTAAGATGTTGCATCCAAAAATGTTGATGTATTCTTCAAAATATTTATTGAAAAGTTATAACATTTCCAATATTCTTCATATCGTGAATACATCATTGCTTTGTCAATTGTAATACAAAAAAGTTTATTCATAGATGATTCCTCACCTTACGTTCTGTTCGAGATAAATAATATTTACAAATAGGTTGGTAAAACTTGGCTTCGGTTGATAAAAATGACGATCCCTGGACGTGGCTATAGGGTATTAGAGTATGTACAAGTACATGAATGACTGAATGATCAAATTTTCGCCTGAATTGCAGATGGAAAACCCACATGCATTCAATGGACAAAAGATCATCATATTATTTTACGCAGTGTTAACAAATTTATGACTTGTAATCTAAATTTATTCACATTATACAAAGTTCTTGTCATAAATGTCACACATTCTTTATATTGGATTTCTATAGCCTGCAATGGTTTTGATTTATAAAATAAAACCTATATTAATACAATTAGCTACTTATTGCACTTTGTTTATTGTTTATTGTTTCTTATTGTCCCTAGGCCCCTATTATGGAGGCACTTGGACTCGTCATATATAAAATTTATATAATTAATTTTTATAATTAACTTGATTTGATTTAAATGACTTCATTGAGTGCAATACCGATATAATATTGCACATACGTGGGTTCATAACCCTACTTTATTTCAGGTTCAGAAAAACACTTAATGATTCATGTTGAGTATTGCTATAACAGCAAAAAAATTACGAATACTTGAATGGTCAAATCAGCTGTTTTAAGCGCCAGCGAATTACATAATAATAATAATAACAATACTAATAATATTTCACCTCAATGTAATGGAATTTCTTTAACATATACATACATACATGTAAGAGATGAGATATCTGGTGATTATTCGTTATAAAATCTACCGAACTTTTCTGGACAGAAATCAGATGTTCACCAAGTATTCGATTAGATATTGGATTGATATCATATTCCAAAAAAATAAGATATCAACCTTTATTAATATATTTATTGACAGAAACAATGTAATAAAATGAAAATTTATATGTTTGTTAGATGAATTACATTGAAATGTGAAAATTCTTTGTTACGATGTTCAGTACGTACACTTATTCGTTGACTGGTCTAAAAACATTTTTTTTTCCAATTTTTTATAAAACATTTTTTTTCATTACATTACATTAAAATATCGTGAAAATTTTAAAGTTCAAGACGTATTAATTTCCTTACAATTTAAAAAAAATCATGTTGCTCCACACAAAAAAAAACTTATTTTTAACTCAACATAGCATGCGGCTGAATATCCGGTGTATTCGGTTTAAAAGTATCCGTGAGATAAATTATCCATTTCATCGCTAAGATATATCTAAAATTCTATACTAAATAAAAACAAATTGTTTATCTTGCACCGTGACACAATTTTAAAAGTGGTCCGGTATAAAACGGATACTGGCTGCCTGCCAAACAACCTGCCAAAAACACACGACGAGAATTTTTACAACGTCTGCCAAACGAATGTGTCTACGGGGTATTTACACGTTTTAATACATTTTTCTCCTTAGCTATAGACGATGCTGCTGCCAACTGCCAAGACTTGGGGAACAGTTGATTGTAACCCAGTGAACTCAAAGCCAACGGAACATCGAACATTGATAATACTATCTTGATAAGAGATATTCAACTTATTTCAAACTAAACTTTTATATGTAGGTAGTAGCTAGTTGTATCTATGAATTACAACTTAGACAAATTGAATAAAACTTTGGTGAATAGAATACTGTTACTAAAGCAATAATAACAAAAATAACAAAAATAACAAAAATATCCTTATAATCTTTAACTTAAACAAAATGTATGGTCGTTGGAAGAGGGGAAGCGACTGCGAACATTGCCATAAATGGAGTGAACATCAAACAAGTAAGTGAATTCGTGTACCTGGGCAGCAGAACAAACCAGGATGGACGCTCCAAAGCAGAAATTGTAAGCAGAATAAACCAGGCAAGGATTGCCTTTAACAAAAAATCGAAGATATGGGAATCCCCAAATATTGACTTAAGCGTAAGGAAGAACCTTACTAAAGCCTTTGTATGGAGCATTCTGCTTTATGGTTGTGAGACATGGACCATCAGCAAGAGTGAAAGCTGGTCATACAGTCTTTCATAATATGCGATACTCCTCGCATACTGGATTAAACGTTGTGTCGGCCATTCTGCGAGATGGTCCTGATGATACACATGATCACAATGTTGAAACACAAGACCTTTTCGACGAATCCAATCTGCATGTTTTGGTGACAAGCCGTGCCTCGTCCCGTATGCAAAGGCAAGAGCCAAGTCTCTGCCAGACTGTACGCAGTGAAATGGAGTAAAACATTCATCTCATATTATCTCCTGCGTAAAATTACATGATCTTTCATAAATGGAATGCATGTTGCACATGCATTTCGAATGAAAATTAGATCATACAGTCTTTCATAATATGCGATACTCCTCGCATACTGGATTAAACGTTGTGTCGGCCATTCTGCGAGATGGTCCTGATGATACACATGATCACAATGTTGAAACACAACACCTTTTTGACGAATCCAATCTGCATGTTTTGGTGACAAGCCGTGCCTCGTCCCGTATGCAAAGGCAAGAGCCAAGTCTCTGCCAGACTGTACGCAGTGAAATGGAGTAAAACATTCATCTCATCATCATTTCTGTCGGTCCCTCAATCCTGAGGATCGTGACCATCATGCCTCGTTCTGTAGACCATCTGTCTCCATGTTGAGCGATCCTCTGCCATGTGTAAGGCCCCGTGAAGTGAGCTCTGTGTGGCCTCCTTAATTTGGTCGCTCCATCTTATTGGCACTCTGCCCCTTCCTCTCCTCCCTTCTACAACCCCAGTCATAATAACTTTTTCTAGGTTGTCATGCTCTCTTCTTGCAATGTGCCCGAAATATCGCAAAGCACGCTGACTGCAAATCGTTGAGAGTCGCGCCGAAATGTTTAACTCCCTGAGGATGGACTCATTGGTCCTGTGTTCGGTCCAATGCACTCGGAGCAATTTTCTCCAGCACCACATCTCAAACGCATCGATCCTCGCGCGTTCGCTAGCTCGCAGCGTCCACGTTTCAGCTCCGTATAAAAATATGCTGAATAACAAGGTCTTGACTAGTCTTATCTTTGTGTTTCTCATAATTTCACGGCTTTTCCAAATTTTATCAAGACGACCCATTGCGTTCTTTGCCATCTGTGTGCGGCGGTTCACTTCTTGGTCGCTTGTGCCTCTATTATTTATGAGAGAACCTAGATAGATAAATTCATTGACAAAGTCAATTCCTGGAAGATAATGTTCCGTGTCTGCGAGCCTGCCTGAGCGATCAACTATCATTGCCTTAGTTTTACTCATATATATATATATATTGGCACGGAAAGAACTTATTGTTTATTAATTACAAGCAGTTAGTAAACTAGCTACTCTATTTGTGAAAAATGCCGTGATAAATAAGTTTTATAATTTATTGTACTTGTTGGTGTACAAGTAATAGAATTCCATAATTGAATAAATTACTACTACCTATATCTATTCGAAAGACGTCTCTCTCCTGTTTGTTAAATTTATGAAAGAATGAAACGTCTTGTTGTATTTATTTATATATAATCTTTATTAATAATGAAATAGCAAGAAGGAATAGTATGTTTTCATATAAGTTTTATAAATACTTTAAGTATTCAATTGAAGATGTTTGTACATCAATAATATTTTTATTGGAAAATAAGTATAATGCGAAATCAAACAAAAATAACAAAAGTGTTAAAGTAGTAACATTTTTTTTGTTTGAAATACACCTACATTGATACTTGACTATCAATATTGACTCTTTATTAAGGCTTGTCGTGGCGGCGAGGAAATACATTTATAATACTCGGTTCTTTACACAAACTACTTAATACCTACAAGTAATAACAAAAATAACATCGCTAGGATACAACTCACACCAAAAATAAACACTTATGGTACGTTGTCGAACTTCACCGCAATGTCAGGCAGCATCTACAAAACGACGCTCGACTACGTCACGACAACAAGGCATCGCATAATATGAAATTGTGCAATCTGCCTATGGCTCTTTCTTTGTCATTTTAATTCATTATTATTTACTTCTCTCAGCTAGAGGATCGAAGACGTTTGAGAAGTGTAGTCAAAAGATTACGTACACGGGACTTTGTTGGCCGGATAACTTTTCAGGATGCGCACTATAGCGCTTCCGGGTAGGACAAGATTAGTAAAGAATAGAATTTTGGATTAACATAATAACCTCCACCAAGGGAGACAAGACAATATAAAGACGAAAAAATGAGTTTGCAGAAGGGTCTGGGGGTGTCATCACTCATAGTATTCCTCGCATTTATCATCATCACCCAGGATGTGCTCCGCAAACTGACTTCAATACCACAACGCTCAACAGCGTTGTCATACAATTACGTAGTGCATAATATTGCAAATATTGCTGTCTTGACATAGTTGAATGTTATCTGCTGTCGCCGTCCGTCTGCGGCGAGATGTAGAATCATACTTTAAAAGTACTTTACATTGCATTGTTAACTTTCATAGAGCAACGTTGTGCTTTATCGCAGCCGTCTCTACTGCACAGACTATAATAACGATGAATGTATACAAGAGGATCTCGATGATCGTACCACTCTACTTTGATATTGAATGGTACTCTTCACTATACAAACGTGTTTATTCTCAGTAACTGAAAACTACTTGAAATAACTATGCAATAGTTTTGCAAAATTAATTATGTCGATCAATTTATTCAAAGATTATATTTTTAATTGAGTTTGAACTTCATAAGAGAGAGTTGCAGAATTCGTAAACGTTGTTTATGGGTACCAAAATGTTCACACAAGTCAGCCTAGAGTTATTTTGTAAGCTTTGAGACGCCTTAATTACATTTTATGATTTGATTTTACACAATGTCTGGATCTATGTATTTTGCTACATTGTTCAAGCCCAGTAAAACAAAAAGTTAGTAAGCATTACAAAAACATATGTATGTAAAGTATTTTTGTACACTTAGCTAACGGCTTGGTAGACATTTTATTAACTATAAAAAAATATATTTACTACTGAATTGTACATACCGAATTATTCATAGGTTATTATAATATTGGAAGAAAAAATATACTTGAGAAATATTAGGTAGGTATATGTACATAAAAAGTGAGCGTGTTTATTGTTAACATTAATTTCAGTCAAACATCTCAATATTTACACATCAGAATGCAGGGAATATCATGGGAAGAGGTGACGCGATTGGAACAGAGACGCTCTGAATGCAGGAACAGGCTGGTTTCTGCCCTATGCTCCCAAGAGAAGCGTTGTGGGCGATGATGGTGAATCACTGAATTTATTTATTCTTTATTGTTACATTCATATGATACAATATTTAATTCAATCAATAAACAGAGGGCGAGTTTATCGCAGAGCCGCGATTTTTTACAGCTAACGCAACCGTATCAGCTTTATCATTTAATCCAATGTCGTTTGAGAGTCATAAAAAGACGTTTAAAAAAAATCTGTCCGTGATAGGGTAACGGTGTCATACGTACGGTATATTGTGGAAGAGGAACATCAATCAGCCAACAATGATAATAAAAATAATAATACAACACTTTATTGTGAAATAAAAGATGCCATAAATAATATCCGTATAAATTAAAATATTAATGAAAAATAACCTTTTACTTGGTATAATACTTCCAAAATATTGGTATTGAATACACATAATATAAATGTTGCTTTTTGAATTATTTCTGTATGTTATTCAAATCCGGGATATTTTCATGGGTCATATAATTTTAATAGGAATGGTAACGTTTCACGATGATCGATAAATACTTTTTCTTTATTAAATAGGAAATCACAGTATTTAATTTATTTAGTAATGAAAAATGTGTGTTTTACAATCTCTCATAGTGTACAATATACATACGAGTACATGTATTGGATATATGAAGAAGGTAGATTGCTATTTTCCTTTGTTCCTTAGCTGAAAACATTACCATTCAGGAAAAGTCACGTATAGTCACAAGTCATTTTATTATAATTCTTCTTCTTCGTCCTCGCCTTTATCCCATTTACTTGAGGTCGGCTTTCCTAGTCCTTATCTTCCAAGTTTTCCGGTTCTCTGCGTTCTCCGAGCGCAACTTTGCCTCCTTCGGGTCCCTGGCAATTGTGGACATTCATGTGGTCTCTAGTCTCAGGATGTGTCCGTACCATATTTATCTGTTTTTTGTTATTTTTTTGTTTATGGGAGCGATTTTGAAACTACCAGGGATATGGACATTTCTCACTTTATCCATCCTTGTTACAACACGAGCCCATTTGAGCATTTTTTTTTTTAAAAAGATATATCTGGGTTTTGTTATAAACCCAAATACAACCTTACACACCTTTCACAGTAAGCTACTAAAAGCTTGTGTCGTGAAATTTTTATCTCATTGGTATGTATAGTCTGGGCGTGGTTATGTTTTAGGGCCCAACATTCAGATGAATTCATATTATTATTATTTGAAATATTCGAATGGTTTCAAATTTGAATTTGAATTATTCTAAGTTGTGACGTCACATTTTTGACACGAATGAACTTATGAAATTCGATTATCGAAATTTGTGAATGAGTAGTGTGTTAACTAATTTATTCTTTACTGTACGCTGATAACAAGCAACTTTTCTCATAAATATGATAAAATATCAAATACAATCAATAAACAGAGGGCGAGTTCATCGCAGAGGCGTAATTTCTTCCAACTAACTCAACCGTATCAATTTTATCATTTACTCCAATATCGTTTGAAAGTCAAGAAAATACTTCTACTATACTATTTTTTTTATAACTCAAAATGGTTTTTGTAACTACAAAAATAGCGGTTTGACTGACATTAATCGATCACGCTTTCAGACGAATTTGCAATCTCTAATACTGGCTAAGGTAGGTAGTTATTATTATCATTCACGCTAGAACTCATTTGAAAGAGGGCTACAGAATTTGCATACATCCAGGCGTAAAAATGTTTTAAAACATCACGGTATGAGAACCTACTTACGATTGAATACACGTATGAAAATCGAAAATCCTAGTTGATTTTTCAAACATGGAATGTTTTTTTAAGTCAAAAAAATGTTGATTTTTGTTTTGCTACGACGTTTAATAACTTTAAGTAGGTATTATTTGACTGATTTAAATCCCGAAATAAACTTTGGATAGCTCACATATTTTGCGAGTAATAATATGTTTAAACTAATGAATATTTCATTCTGCATTATTTTTTTTACCAAAAAAACCTATTTTGTGTTTATTTTTATTTACCAATTAAAATAGTAATGCAAATGTTCAAACTGTGATACAATAATTATATTATACGGTCTTAAGTTATAATATTAGTGTTTAAACAACAATTATCTCAAAATTGTTTTAAATTTAAAATAATCCCGTGGAACACCCGGTAAAGAATTGGTCTCCCACTCTTCCCCATAAGTTTTCGAGTGTCCTGTAAAAGGCAGGTGTTCGAAAAAATAAGACATTTTACATCTTCAATTCGGCGATGAGGTTTGCCACCCATCCTGAATGTCTTGATTTTATATTGGCACGGAGAGGACAGCTTGCATGTTTTATATGCAGCTGGTCTGCTGGCTACCCCACTTGTGGGATATGCCGTGATGGTATAGTAGTAGTAGTATTAATATTAATTAAAATCAGAACAAAACCAACTCCACATTTTATTGATCTTTACATAACAGAAAATAACATTTTTTTCTATTTATTTATTTTATTCTTCTTGCGCATCATCACATCTTGCACAGCTCACACAAATGCACACATTTAGGTGCCTTTTTCTTGACGTGAGGTATCAATTAACATTGAAAACAAAAGCCACCCTCCAGGTAGCATTAAAACTTACATTCATGATATAAAGTATGACAGGAATGACCCGAAGCTGGTATTCTTTCAGGACATGAAAAGTATTTCATAAAAAATAATTTGATCTCTATTTTACTTCGAAAGCTTTACGAATCTGTACTTTCGAGATAGACATATTAATAAAATAACACGTGAAAGATATTGCTTTCGGATTGCTTAAAAATACAGTGCATTAACTAGGGGTAATGTTTACTCAAAAGTTTTCAACGTTTTCTTTTTCCATAAGCCTTATATTTTAAGTAAAATTTATTCCCATGTAAATATATGTACACGAATATTATTTTAAAACTTTGGTTGCTTTTGTTTCCAATATTATTCTGCGTCATAAGTTATTATTACATTTAAAGTTTCAGGATTATGGAAATATCATTTCAACAGTTTCAGCAAGTTCTCTACAGCCTGTGCGATATCCATTATGAGACTTCTCAGTAATGTTTATAACTACTCTTTTTTACCACATAGAATGACTTATTGATGATGATGATGATGATGGATGATTTCTTCAGCGCCGTTTAATGGAGAATCCATCTCAAAGGCGCAGGAAGCTCTGTTGGACGAGCGATGTCTTCAGTTTGCTCTTGAATGTTAATATCTTTGTTTGTGTTACCCATGTGTACATTGATATACACATTCATATAAAGTATTTATCAGCGACTCTCGCGTTCTGAAGTTTTATTGTCACTTTCCCCCGCTATGTGTTGTGGATGGCGATGTTGTGTTGCTGTCTCTGTTACACATTGCAGGACACTAGATAATAATACACTAGACCGTAATTCTCAGAAACGGTTGTTCATAACACATGTTTGGATTTAAGAATGTTGTTGATAAATGAAGTTGTCGTTTTTAGATATTAAATTTAACACAAAACTCGATTAAAATAAGGAGATGATGCACATTTATAATGCATAAAAACTGCGCGATTTTATTTTGCAATACACACGAAAACTGAGAATTATAGGATCAATATGAACGGTAAAAACGGGTATTTATCCAAGAGCTATGGTGACGCGTGGCGGCAGCTGTAAACAGCGCCTGCACATTCTTCATAAGTTTGCAATATAAATACACATTACAAAGTTTATTAAATAAATTGAATTAAATATTTTAGAGTGAACTTTAAAAAGAATTTCACTTTAGTATTATGTTAAGAAATTATTTTTTTAACTTATGTTTTTATCATATTACTTATTTTGAAAAACTTGTACAAATTATTCAATATTTTTACAAGTTTTTCAAAATAAGTATTATGATTAAAACAGAAGTTAAAAATGTATTATAATTTTGTGAATTTCTATTATTCTTATTTTTTTTAATGCAATTTTAGAGGATTTTTCAGAATTCATTTTAGGAGCGTATAGAACAACCACTGAAAATTTCGGGTAATTTAGATTAGTCACTCAACTTTTTGATCTATTTGATAGAATAAATGGTTTAACATACCTCAGAGTTTTCCATGTCTAAACGAGTATCTGCTTGTTTATATAATCGTATTTTATGTAAAGAAATGTCTAAAATTGCATTACACATTACGATGTACCTAAGAAAGTACATATTATTGTATGTGTTGATTTGCGTGACTTATTATGTTATACCCTATCATGTCTTTCGGAGTGGCTCAGGATGGTGTTTGTGTGTGGGTGTAAAGTGGGAGTGAGTGTTGAGTGAGAATTACGTGTCAGATCTATGTATATGTGTAGATTTTTGTTATTATATGCTAGTTTTACTCTCGCCTTATTTTGTTATTGCTTTATTTTATTTCTTAGTTTTAAGTTTAGTTTAAAGGTTTGGTATGTATATTTTTTGTAACAAAAAAATTATCCTAGAACAGGTCTGCCTAGTTGGATAATATTATTTCTTACTTGTATTAATTGATTGTATGATTGTATTTCTTAAATAAATATTGTAGATGCATATTTCCTTTATAATGATATACCTATTAAAAGTATGTTGGCACGAAGAGGACAGCATGCATGTTAATCATATGCAGCTGGTCTGCTGGCTACCCCACTTGTGGGATATGCCGTGATGGTATAGATAGATAGATTAAAAGTTCTATAAACAAAAGAGAAATGTCAAATGTTTCTCCAAAGATTGTTTCTGTTAACTTAATCAGACTGTTAGCAGCTTCGGAAGCAAATTGAAAACTGCACTCTTCATTGGCGCCCTTGAGACGGTCTAGGGTGGCGGCTTCAAAACAAAATAATCCAGAATCATCATCATCATTATTTAAAAAAGTTTTTAATATTCTACATATTAATAACAATACTGATAAGGTTTTTAAGTTACACGCTTATGTTTGATATATTTTCTTTTTTTTGTCGGATACGGCGACAGAACTGTACGTTGTTTTTTGCTCCTCCGAATTTATTTTGTTTTTGACGTTGTTTTTAAATTAATTGTCGAGAAACACTGCTAACTTATACTTTTATCGATCGCGCATCTGTTAATCATACTGTTTTGTTAAATCAATGCACGGATGTGCTGTTTTTTTGCATGTGTAGACTACGAGTGACAGTTAATAAGTGATGTGAAGTGAAAGTACCTAACAACAAAGGAGGGTAGACATTGTTTTTTCTTTTTTGACAGTGAAATATACTTATTAAATATCACGGGGCGTCTCGCAGCTGTCCCGATAGATGAATCGGTAGAGTGTCTGCCTCCGTAGCGGGCCACACGGGTTCGAGACCTACACGAAGCGAAGGGAGGATTTTGCTCTTCTTATTTTTTTGTCTAAATTATGATATTTTCTAATCATTGTAAATCTCAAAATACCCTGCTGTGCTGGATAACTTGGCCGACATTATTGTGAAGATATTCAACATACCTATTTACATTGTACCTACGCGGTGTTGAACCGAGTTGAAAACTTACAAAACGTAATGAATTACAAACGCTAAAACTCACTTGCTGAATCTGAAGATTAAGTATGCTGACAGCGGGTAGCCTATAATATCTAAGAGGGAAGCCTACAACACCTGATCACCTTGTGAACTAAAGTGCTAATTTTGTTAGATGTACTGTCCATCAATACCAACAGTGGATTTTTTAGTTAACTATGAGGAATATCATTTTTCAAGTGTTTGACAGGTTAACAATTTAGTCGCTTTCACCGCAGAAGTCTGTGGCGCAGAGGCTCGACCCGGCAGGATTCTTGAAAGGAACGGTGGTTTTTTGATACCCGAGTTCAAATACCAGCCAGGTCATCTGTGTAATTACTTTTTTTTTTTTTTTTTTTTTTTTATTTATAATTTTTTTAATTCATTATTTTGATGTATTGGATAGTTTACTGGTCATTTTGTGGATATTATTTTAATGCTTAGCTATATAATATTTTTCGTTTTTTTTTTTCTTCTTTTTTCACAACTAATTATTTTTATTTCTTTTACTTTGTTAAATATTTATTAAGTTTATTTATTATTCGCTTACATAATTTATGCTTTTTGTCATTTCTATTTGTTTTATTCTATTACTTACTTACTTATTATGTTATTATTAGCTTACAGTTATGTTTTTGATTGGCATAACATTTTAGCATTATCATTGTGTAAATCCATTTGCATTATATAGAGCTCTCTGTGGTAATATAGACGCAACAAAATATTAATTGATTAAAATTAATTATTTTTGGCGGTGGTACTGTTGCACTTCATAGCTTAATGGTTTGGAGCGTGTAGTACAAATCGCGGGCTACTTTGGGGTTGTGTGTTCGAGTCTCCTCCGCTCCACTTAAAATCAACTTTTTTTTTTTTAATTTTAATTTGTTTTATTTTATTTTTAAGATATTTACTTTTCTTATTTTTACTCTGTATTTTATTTATTTATTATATGTTATGATAGGCAAGAGTGTTTTGAACATGGGATAAATTTAAGCTGCTTTTCCACTAAAGAAACAATTGTTAATTTTTATTTGTTGTTAATATTAATTCCACCAATAACAGCTGCACATACCTATTTATCTTTATATATTTGTTTTTATTATTGCTTGCTTTTTTCGCCTTTAAACACTTGTTAACTTTATTGAATATTTAACTTTATTTGATATTTTTCTATACCTATTGTTGTACACTTCTATTATATATAGGTATACATCGCATATTTTTTTTTCTATAATATAATAGTTTTTTGCCTTATAGCATTTGTTAACAATGTTTAATATTTAACTATATTTGATATTTTTCTATACCTATTGTTGTACATTTGTATTATATATATATACATTGCATGTTTTTTTTTTTTTCTTCTTCTATACCTATTGGTATTGTATATTTTTTTGCCTTATAACATTTGTTAACTATGTTTAATATTTAACTATATTTGATATTTTTCTATACCTATTTTGTTGTACATTTGTATTATAGGTATATATACATTGCATGTTTTTTTTTTCTTCTTCTATACCTATTGGTATTATTGTATAATTTTTTGCCTTATAACATTTGTTAACTATGTTTAATATTTAACTATATTTGATATTTTTCTATACCTATTGTTGTACATTTCTATTATATATATACATTGCATGTTTTTTTCCTATACCTATTGGTATTATTTTTATGTTTGTTATTCATAATTTGCCAGATTTTCTATATAAGTTGTTACCTATATCTAGGTACGTGTAGTGTTTTGCGATTATTTGCATCTACATACCTACTTTTTGAATAACAGATTCTGTTGCACTTCTATCATTAATTGTTTCATGATTTAACTAACTCTTAGTAATATTTATCGGTGTTTTGTGGTTATTGTTGTTATTTTTATTATTGTTTTTATTTGCCGGAGTTTTCTTATGGGTTGTGAGTTGTAGCCAGCTTATATGCACTGCATATTTTACTTATACTTACTATTCGCATAGTGGATTCTACTCCACATACGTTCAGACGTTCTACTATAATTATAACCTCAAATAGTTCTGCCAGTATGGATTTATGTGGAGGGTGCAAGACCGATACCAGGGAATTATTGCTAATCATATGTTCGGCTTGTTCTCAATGGTACCATCTATCATGTGTTGGGGTATCTAAGGAGAATTTCTCTAAAATGTCAAGGAGGACAAAGTCATCATGGCAATGTCCTCCTTGCAGGATTTCGCAGAAACGTAAAGGAGACAACAGTAACACACCGATGAGGCAAACGCGCGATGGTTCTCCTGAATGTGAATTGACTGAATCGTGTGTTGCTCTTCCCCGAGATTTTGATGATTTTATGAAAGTGTTTGAGGGCAAGTTTGCTTGTTTGATGAATGAGATCCAAGCTATGAAGCAAGATCTTAATTCTGGATTTGTTAAGTTTGGACAGGAGATGGTGGATCTGAGGAAAGAGATTCAAGGTCTCAAAGATAATATGCAGGTGTGTGGCGTTCGTCTTGAGACTTTGGAGAACGAGCGGTCTACAGATAAGACAAGAATACAGTGTCTGGAAAAGGAAGTGGCTGATCTCAAAGCTCGTAAGAGTTTCTCACATAAAGATATTCCAATCCTACCTAACGGTGATATGAACCTGTTCCAGTCGGGTGCGGCTGCTAATGTCTCAATGACAACTGGATTGGCATATGCGGATGTGGTTAGGTCTCGCTCGCGGCGTGGATCGATTGATCAGAGAAGGGGAGACGGTTTCGGATCTCAGTTGCATGAAGTTGCGACCAATGTTCCGAGTCGGGCCCCTCCACGTGCAATTTTGAGAGGGACTGGCAATCCAGACGATTTGCTTAAAACAGTTGAACCCAAGCGATTTATTCATGTGTTCTCCTTGGCACCTGAGACAACGGTCAGTGATGTGAGAATTTATATGAAAAAAAAGAAACCGGACTTAGAGGGTCTGGAAATTGATCAAATTATCTCAAAAAATAAAGGGCATGCATCATTTAAGATTGGCGTACCAGTTTCGATGTTTGATGAATGGATGGACCCGGATATGTGGCCGCCAAATACTGCTATCAATAAGTGGACATTTCGAGGGTATCGACAGCGCCGGTCCGCCGATGCCTCCGATGACCCAAAAGTCAGTGCTTAACTTGTCATGCATCTACGCAAACGTTCGTGGACTGAATACTGAAATCCATGTGTTATCGTTCGGATATTGTTTAATGTTTTCTTCTGGGATCGCATTGGCCTTCAGCTGTAATGATCCTTGTAAGAATCGTCTTATTGTCAGTAATAATAATAAAAATATGAAAACAGCTTAACTTTTGCGCCTGTACAAATTGTATTAAAATCTCGTTTACATCAAAGCTCATTCTATTATACCTATTAGCTATGTACTATTAAGCTTTGCTTGAGGTATTTCGAAACTCGGTTTAAATTAATGTGAATGAAAATGTTTTTCTAGCAGGGCTAACAAATAATTTTTCAACCATCTTATTCGGCAACGGAGTACTCAGTTCTAACAATGTTTGTCAAAAACCCTCATGTAGGAAACAACACTTGAAACTGAATCTTTTTTATTCCGAGCGATTCTGTGTTGCTTGTGCAATCTCTTTCAACACTTTTTTGTAACGCTATTATGTTGTTGGTTTAGAAATAAAATTGTGTAAACGGATACATCCTCAGATCTTCAGTTCTAATGGACGGAAAACTAGTGACCTTTTCTGTCTTACTGTTATTTAACTATCATAATATATTTGAGCAGACATTGAAAATGCACTAAGAAAGTATACATAAAGTTTTATTTCCGTATGTTACAGCTTTAAAGCTGAGTGCTTATGTTATAGCTTACAAAAGCTGAGTTTTGAATATGTAGCTGTGATGTGAATGTGGTTTTAGTATTACAAATATAGATATGTATTATAATTTTATTGCGTAGAAGTTTAGAGCGCATCGTTTAGTCTGTCAAAACAAAGACGGGAGGGGGGCGTAACCTTTGTTGCCATGGTGACTATAGGGACCCCTAAGGGTGACGTCATCACCTGTTTGTTCATTTCTTGGAATAATATTATTTAGAACAGGGGTAACTGTATGAAAATATTTGGATCCCTTAAATATTCATATAGAGCTACCAAGTACCTAGTATCGTACTCGTATATTCAATGTGGATCATATTATTGGTATTCGTTATTCCTCTTATACGTTATTCACAATATTCTGGAATAAAAACACACATTGTAAAGTAATTTATGTGTAAATTATCAAATAAAATAAAATAAATATTTACTTTTTTGTTTTGTGTTACTTTTGAGTAAGACTAACGCACGACCGGTTTCGCGGACTCCGAGTTCGCATCATCAGGTGCTGATCTATACTTATTTTTATTTTATTTTATTTGATAATTTAAAATGAAGTGCTACAAAGTTAATGCCGATACAATTAATGTAATTTATGTGTTTTTATATATGTGTTATATTTTTATACATTGTGATAAATGATTCAATACAATGTTTTCAGTAAAAAAATATACGTAATGAATCTGTAATCGAAACAAACTCAAACACGTCTCAAACACTTTCACATCAAGCAATACGCTTGTTTTGTAAAAGTGGAGTTTGTCAGCAGTAGTAGTAATTTATCCTGGAATCTCTCGACTTAAAGACTAAAATTTGACAGACTAAAGAGTCTAAACTAAAAAAAGTCTAAAAAAATATTCTTTCTTCATTTCACTGTCATACTTTCTATTACATACATCACCCACGTTATACAATATTTTAAAAAGAATAAGATTAGCAATAGTGCAGCAAAGTTACAATGATCCTTTATCAGACAGAAAAAAAAACTAGTATATTACACTTTTCGAACACTACGAAAGTTCATTTTAATTTAGATTATAAGTAATAAGTGATTATTACTGAAGATGGACGTATGTTCGAAAAGCTTTTGATTATAATAAAACAATCAATTGAAAGTTAAGCGTTTTTATTTATATATTTTTACTATCTAAACTAGTACCAATATTTACTTATATTATTATTCTGTACTATCGTTTTAATTACCTAAGTAATACGCCTGCATATATTTTAATGCGAGTCGGCTGATAAATAGAAAATCGTTTAGTGATTTTAATTTTGCGCAAAATCTTTTTTTTATCAGCACTATTAATATATTTAACTTTCTTTGAGAAAATTGTTTTCATTATAACACTATTAAGTTTCAGAAAACATTTTCTTAGAAACATAATTAACAACTTTTAAAGGAATATTTTTAAAGTTATCGATCAATCATTAAAAAACATAAATTAAACACAATGTAAAAGTTTTTGATCTTAAATATTACATTACACCGAATAATTAATCAACCGTTACAAACTTAACGCAAACAAAACTTATTAATTCGACTGGAAAAAGACTTTGAATGAATAAAATATGATAATATTATATGAAAAGTAAATGATTAAATTTATCTTATATGTTAACTTGTGTGTTTCTTATTGAAAGAATGTCGAAGAAAAAAGGTTTATTATTCATAGCTTCAAAAACGAATGACTCAATTAAGCAAAACAATAAATGTACATAGTGTATGGACTTTGTACACTGCACCTGTGAGTTGAACCTTGCACTTGTTTACATGTAAAGCAAGGAATATTGATGAGAAGCAATACTTTATTTTGCTATATAGGTTAGCTTCCTATAGGGAACGGGGCTCATTATAGACACGACCTTGACTTGCACTGGTTCGCTGCGTGTTTTGACTGTTGTGTTCGACAGTTATAAATAGGATTATTTATTGAATATATTTGTGTTAATTATAAATATCCGTGTCGTTATTAAAAAGAACCTACAATATTGTAAACAGGCACAGTTTACAATAATAAACAAAACGATAGATAAATAGTATTTATATTGAAAGTTACTTTTTTCTCTAATTTTGTTATATTTTCTGCACATTTTTTAACTTCTCTGATCTAAATAAAACTTAAGACAAATATCGTTTGCAAAAAAATGATAAAATAATACAATAATGAAATAAAATTTATTACATAAGGTTTCCATTATTGAATAAGTTCGAAATAGTAATAATATAATACAGATGAGAAGACATCAAATTCAATCAAAAAATAGGAAATTATTTATCAGAATCACATCCTGATGATTTTTTTTGAGTAGGCTATAACGATTTCAGAAACGAGTGTTTTTCCAAATTCTTATTTATTTATTTATTTATTTTATTTTATTCTTTACTGTACATTGGTTACAATATTACATAGTGAAATAGTGGCATAAAAATAACAATTATAAATTCAATGTACAGAGGGCGAGTTTATCGCTAAAATGCGATGTCTTCCAACTAACCCGGTAACTAAAACTAAACAAAATTAAAAAAAAAAAAAAAAACACATGCATACATATATACACCCTTACATATCAACAGTCATAAAAGAAATAAAAATACAACACAAAGTAAACAAAAGAAAAGAAAAAGAACACATGCAAGCAACAATGCACTTACGGACACATAATAATAAAAGTATAACATATTAAATTGCAGCGTGCACATGCATAGGGAAAGGAAAAAGGATTTAGGAGTCAGATGCTAAATTCAATGAGAGAAAATGATTTTTGACAGCTTGTCTGAAAGAATTAAAGGTTGTTATCATCCTGATTTTCGAAGGAAGATTGTTCCAACTGCGAGCACCATGAACAAGGAATGAGTTAGATAAAAAGCTTGTACTGTGTGCTGGTATAGCTAGAAGACGCTCTCTGTTAGATCGCAAGGGTAAACCATGACTCGCTAGATACTCGAATTTGACTTTAAGATAGTAAGGGGAGGACGCTAAAAATAAAGCTTTAAAAACTAGACATAAAATGTGTAGATCACGTCTTTGACGTATGGTGGTCCACTTCAGCTGGTTTCTGTACGAGGTCTTATACTGCGTTTGCTAATCTTTTTTAGTTTAAGTTCAACAGACGGAAATGGGTACCTACTTAACATTTTATCTCAAATAATTACATAAAACAAACTAATTAAAAGTCAAGGCAGCTTTTCTGTGTCAATTAGTATTTTGTATTCAAGTCTTTTATACAATTTAAAGTAAAATAGTCTAATAAAACTTAGTTTGTGGCTTTTATAGGGTTGTTCAACAAGAACTTTGTTTTTTAATTGTGGCAACACCAGCAACATGATAGTTTTGACATTTAATTTTTTGACGTATTCGTAGTGGATGCATTGGCAATTGTTGCAATGAATTCAATTTCGATGGAAAATCGCATTAAAATAATTAAAATCCATTATGAAAATGGTGGTTCTGCTAAAGTGACATTTCGTCAAATTCGTGATATTTTCGGACAACATAATCGTCCTTCTGAGACCGCTATTAAGAATTTGGTCGCTAAATTTGAGTCGACAGGCTCGATACAAAATGTGTTAACACCAACGCGTGTACGACCGGGTCGTTCAACTGAAAACATCGCAGCCGTGAGCCACAGTGTTGAAGCAGATCCAAATTTGTCAATTCCTCGACGTTCTCGACAATTGGGGTTATCCAAAACCACCACATGGCGAATTTTGCGTAAGGATTTGGCTTTGAAGCCTTACAAGGTTCAACTGGTGCAGGAATTGAAGCCGAACGACCATTCAAATCGCCGTAGATTCGCTCAATTCATTCAGGAACAACCCGCTGGTTTTTCTGAAAAAATCATTTTTTCAGACGAAGCCCATTTTCACTTGTCAGGGTACGTCAACAAGCAAAATTGCCGCATTTGGGCTTCTGAAAATCCTAGAGCAATTATTGAGAAGCCGTTGCATGCTCAGCGTGTCACTGTATGGTGCGCTATGTGGTCTGGAGGCGTGATTGGGCCGTTTTTTTCGAAGATGAGACTGGAAATGCGGTAACGGTCAATGGATCACGCTATCGCAAGATGTTGACAACTCAATTTTGGACTATTATTGATGACGTGGATATCACTGACATGTGGTTTCAACAGGACGGTGCCACATGTCACACAGCCAATGAAACGATCAATTTATTGCAAACCAAATTTCCCGATCGCATGATTTCACGAAACTCAGCTGTTAAGTGGCCAGCCAGATCGTGTGATTTAACGCCACTGGATTATTTTTTGTGGGGCTATGTTAAGGACAGAGTCTATACGGAGCCAATCGAATCGATTGCAGCCTTAAAACTCAAAATCCGTGATGTGATTAGCGAAATAGTCCCGCCATTTTGCCAAAAAGTGATTAAAAACTTTGATGAAAGAATCGACATCTGTCAGCGTGCTCGTGGTGGACATTTGTCAGATATCATTTTTCATGCATAATTGCCAAACTTTTCTCTTTGTAATTCAATAAAAATTTTAATCATCTTCATCAAATTTTTTTGTTTTATTTTGTTTTAAAAAACAAAGTCCTTGTTGAAAAACCTTTACTTTAGTATGTTAATATTGTTATTTAGACAAAGCAAGAATAATGAATGAATATATATTCTACTTTTTCGTAATAGATTTGATTGGATATGAGAATAGATAAAATAAAATATGAGATGAAAGTTAGAACAGTCATGGGAATGAATATTAATAAGGTCCACTTATTTGAAACGTTGGGAGACTGAATAATTATATCATGTATCGCGTGGAGTTTCCGGCAAAGAATAAGGCTACCAGTCTTTACTGCATTTTTGAGTGTCGTGTAAAACGCAGATATTCATATAAACTGAATTATTACAGAAAAAAAACTAGCTTCTAAATAAGTTTGATTACAACTTTTTGCAACTTATTTCATCGGCGATTGTGGTATTTTCAAAAGCATTTTTTAATTTTAAATGGTACTACAGAAATAATGCGTCATTACTTAATGAATTATTTTTGGAAAGACATTTTACCTCTTAAATTCAGCGATGAGATTTGACACCCATCCTGAATGTCTTATTTTTGTATTAGTACGGAGAAGATAGCTTGTATGTTTATTACATGCAGCTGATCTGATGGCTAACCTTCGTGTGGAATATGCCATAGTGGTTTAAAAACAGAGAAGTATTTTTATCAAAAATAAAGGCTTCTGTTTGTACATTGCTAAAAAATTATACTAAAAACATTTTGGATGTGACGGAAACAAAGTATTTGTTTTAATTTAGGTAATAAATATTTAAATAAAAAACACTGTTTACTTTCATTTAAAATTGTTATAATATTAAAAGCTTTTCGGACATACGTCCATCTTCAGTAATAATTACTTAAAAGTATATGTGTATCAAGAAGTTATATGGTCACTGCTAGAAGTTTTATTCTTTTTGGTATTCCCGCAGGAGATGCTGTATGATACTATAAATAGATAAATGAATATGCATACAAATTAATGTCACGATGCTACATCGTACTAGAATTGAATCATAAGTAGGAAAAAATATGAATATTTTAAAGATTTACTTCTGAGAATTTTTCATGAATCTATTCTGCGATGGAGTAGGTACGTGCATGTCCTCGTCTCTCACCCTTTTATTGTAATCCTTGGTCGTAAAATAGGAAAATAATGACGGAAGACGTGACTGAAAAACGTCGTTATATCCTAGGAATAAAACCTCCATGAAAACAAGGCCATTTTCTAAAATCGCTCAACACTATTAAACCAACCTACGTATTCGTCAACGTACAAAATTGGTCTAACGACACCCAATCTCAGCACATTTTTTTTTCAGTTCAAACAAGTTACCTACATAATAATAGGTATGAAACAATATATTAGATGTCGATAACCTGATAAAAGATAATCAGAATTTCATATAATATCGTGCTCAGACTTTTCCCGCTGCCGATCTTTGTCGCCTCCAGGATACATTTTGTTTGCTGTGAGATTATATGCGGTTTCTTATAAAGCCAGACTTTAGATTCATCTTTGAAGTAACACACGTCTATACAATTCTTAGGTTAATCAGGCTAATTGGGTAAATATTTTACATTCATAAATGTCTTAAATTGATCGTCAATATTGCAGAGAGAGAAAAAGTGTGTTTATTTTTTGACCATTAGAGTATTCTCTCATCTTAAATAGGTTGTATTTTAAATTTGAGTTTATGATGTTTGACTTATATCTTTTATATTATTTCTTTTACACTTTTATATCTTTTTATATCTTTGACATTTGAACATGTTTGTGTCTTGTTTTGTTTTCAATTTTATTGTTGTGAAAATTATTTATGTATATAATGTAAAAAAGGCTTTTGCCGTGAGATGAATAAATAAATAAACAAACAATTTTAATTTTTACAAATGCAAGCTTCATATAAACGCGTTATTTGTGAATTTTTTTTTTTATTTAATTCCTGTTTAAATGAAAATTCTTTATTTCAATTTTGAATTAAGTAAAAGTTTCTAAGAAAAGCATGAAATTGACGTCGAGTATAATGAAATGGGTACCTGTATAAAATGGATGTGACTTTTCATTCCGGATTATTGAAAGTTTTGATATATAGAATATTCAATTACTTCAAGAAAAGTTATTTCTTATAAAATTATATATTTGACATCGATACTAACGTACGACAAAACATGTTTTTTATTTGCAAAGTAAAATTGTGAAAAAGTGGAATAAATTTATTCTACATTGAATTTTACCCATCAAAAAGGTTTCCGTCATGGACACTCAATATCTGCATAAAGAATCGTTCTTATGTTAACAATTTTAAAGTTTTAAGAATATGTTGACTTCATTTGCTCAGAATTTCAGTAATAGAAAAGAATAATATGCTTGTATCTATTATGTGCTCCTGATAGTGTAAAACAAATATTCTCAAACAATTACATAGTTACCTGTATGCTGAAGACTAATAAAATTGATGACTGTGAAGATTTCAAACAATCTACTTACCTGTAAAAAAAGAAAATAAATCATATTAAAATGTGTTAAGCTTACATTTGTTAAGTGCTTACAAAAAAAGATTAGTGAAATAATAATATTCAAAGGTAAACAATTACTTCTAGATAAATGAATTTAAATCTGTTGGTTCGGGTCTTTCATTGTTTATCGGATTATATTTTCAGGAAATTGTAAAATATTACTTATTTATGCTAAACGTAACGTAAATATTTTGCCTTTAGAACCATAAATAAATAATAATTATAATCAATGAATCAAAATTAAATAGAGCGGCAATGTTTGTATTTGAATATATAACATAAACTTTTGTTATTAATTTTGGCATAAATGAAGTTAAGGATGTTTCCCCAGCAACAAATATTTAGGAGTCATGACGATAGGCTTTATAAAATTAATGAATGTAACTAATTACTAAACGTATCAAATAACTTTCCGTTCATTCATCTTCTTGCTTAGATAGGCTTAATGAGAATTAACAACACATTTATTTAGTAGTGTGATTTTCTAATCGATACCCGCATTCAAACTTCTTTATAAAATATTAACCTCAAATAATGAAAACATACATTTTATTGTTTCATCAGTTTACTTATCTCGATAAAAGACATTTTTATCGATTATTAAAAGAGAGAATTAGAAAACTTTATTTTCAAACTGCAATTAACATAAAAGCGATTAAGTAGAGCATTCAGAACGTCGTAAAAAGATCACTTAATTGGATCAAAATTATTTCAAAATATTATATACCTGTATATTTTTTGTTCTTCTACCCTTTCTTTGTTTTGTTTTTTCAAACGTTTTAAATTAATTTTTATTTTATGAGAAAAATATGGATGATTCGAAATTTGATTGAAACTATGTAAAACGAATACTTACTCCATTTTTCCACACTAAGATTAAATACTTAAATCTTCACACACTCCTTTGTACATATTTTTTTTAGAATTCCATATTTTAATTAATACACCCAGATTAAAATGATTATTTATGAGAATCGCCTCTAAACAACTGCTTTTTTATGCTACAAATTTTATTCATCATTCAACAAGGCTTTGTGAAAATAAATATCATCATACTCCCGCAGCAAGAAAAATAGAGTAACATAATGGAACATTCTTAGTCATTTGAGACTTGAGTTATTCTCATCGCTTCATTTATTTTACACTTTGTATAATAATCTTCGCTTGCCTTTCGCTTTCCGTTGTTTATTGTGAGGCAGTCTTGATAAAACAAAACGTTTTCCTCCGTTGCGATAAGCAGCAAAGGAAAACTTTGATTATACAAAGGGTAGTTTTAACGCAAGTAATAATTACATGTGTTACGAAAGAATATTACAGCTACCTTCTAATTAAAAGATGGAAGCTTTTTATCTAGTTAATCTATGCAACTAACCTTTCTAAAGATTTTCAGCACTTTTTTATTTTTTTAATATTTGTGTTTTTAATAATTCTAAAGTTTTTGTGGAATTTTTTTTTATTATAAGTAAGGAAATATTAAATAAAAATATAATTAAACACTATTGAATTTTCACTTTGTTAGATATCAAATACGAAAAGTGTAGGCATCTTCAGTTTTCCTGAAAGCGTATGTGAAAACGTTCGGATTTAATATATAACATAGTGGAAATTAAACAGTTTTCAATAATATTTTATATTTAAGTTTCTACTTAATTGTACAGTAAAGGATAGATTGTTTGCAAATTATTTAAAGTCAAACTTTGCAAAATAAGATGTTGTTTTGTATCAAACATAGTGATACTAAAATAATCAGATATAATGCAATTTAAAAATGGACCTGGATGTTGATCCAAGATGTTGCAAATCGCCCTTGAAATTATAGTATCTCCATATAGCGATTTATAAATTGTCATTATTATAATGCATCCGTTCGTAATTAACTGATATGGTATTTGCTTAAATTTAAAATTTGTTTATAAATAAAAGCAATTGCTTTTCTTTTGAATGTTAATGGTGATTCTAATAATATTAATTTTCACTCGTATTTTAACATGGACGGAAAAATATAAACTGTTCCAGCATGTATTGTAGTACAGTAAACCCTGATACAGAATACAGACATATGTTGTTGTCACAATATTGTATTGTATATTATGTTCTATATCACCAGCAAGTCATAATCCACGAGGAAACCTTTGAAATACGCCAGCATTACACAGCTTAAATAATGACTTTTATACTACTATTATTATGTGTTAAAATATACATATTGTTGTATTATGACCAACGTGTTCTTGGTACAATTTATTCAGCATTGAAATTTCACGTTTTATTTTCTGCAATTAATTGACATTGAAAATCGATTAACATGTTTTAACACAAACATATTGTGAAATGGCAAAAACATTGCAATTAAAGGAGTGTTTTGTGGACATAGAAGTGTAAAATAGAAATTAGATACAAATGAAAAATTTATTTATTAACAGTAAATTAAATAAAGTTTTTTATTTTGAGCCTAATCCTTTGATATCCTGTTTATCTGGATAGGTAAATTTTTCCCGGCATTAGACTGTTAAGTTTTTGTGTGACCATGACTAATCATATGGAGACTTATCTGGTTTTATAATGCTGAGAAGTGTGGATGGCAATTCTGCTGCCGCGTAAAAAAATTAAAAAAAGGTATACGTGGAAAATCATTTCAAGGTGTATTAAAAAACACTATTCAGTTAACTTCCAAATGACTTTACTCTCCGAATACTAGTAAATGTAGATAATAAAGTCACTTGGAAGTTATCTTAATAGTGTTTTTTTTCAATTCAACTAAGAATACTTCAATTTTGTTTTATTTTTGCCTTCACTATAACACGTCTACCACTGCTTCGAGAGTTTGCATTAAGCATCACATATTTATAATACATTAAATATTTATAACTCTACAATGAGGTACACCTAACACATGTCCTGAAAAACATAAACTCGGGAAAAAATATCCTTAAAATTTACAAGATTTAATACGAAGTACTTATAATACGAAGTTCGGTGGTATTGACATGTTCGCCGGCAGTGCTCGCACTTTTAAAATGTCAATTTTGCAGGTTATGTGTATCGATTCATGACTTCGATTTTCTCTGCATCTCTTAATAGCTGTTCTTATCATTGTTTTCCCTTCTTTTTCTGCATCATGACACTCAATTACATAAATTACAAGTTTTCGGTATAAATGATTTAACTTATATATAGGTAGGTAAATTTTGTTTACATTTTATGTTCATAGTTTGTAAGTATTTAAAAAAAATTAACTGTTTCATTTGAGTAATTCAGTAATGTTTACATATATTTCAAAAATTTTGACTTCTTTTATTGCTTTTATATTTTTGATTGTGTATGACAACCGAATGGGCTATAATATAAAATAAATCATTTAATATATGGACACTTATAAATTGGACATTGCATTGCATACTTGTTTATCATAATTATATATCTGTACTAAATTTATATGTATTGTCTGTAGTGTTCCGTCGATTTGAATAAATAAATAAAGATGTAGTACGTGTTAGCCATACAAATTAATAACACAAAGATATTAATGATTTAATCTAATGATTCAATTTTATCAGGTACATCTCTGTCTATCATTTAAAAATATAATTATTTAGTGATTATATTCCACAAACTATTATATCATCACTTTCTGATATTCCATTTGCGATTATTTGACTCCGTATCCTTTGTTCTTTACCTTCTTTGTTGACTTTCATATTATACATAATCAGTTCCTACCATAACTATACTGGAATAATAGGAACATTGTAGATAAGTAGCTTGTATTAGACATACAGTTCAGTAACGTAGTGCTATACAATATCTAAAATACTGGTTGCAAATATCAGCTGTGTTGTTAAAACGCTCCTCTATAAAATTTGAATGTACAGATATTCGTACAGACATTCGTTCAGTCATACTTGATCCTACCTAAGAAATATAAAATTCGATTAGCAATATTCAAAATTGCAACGTTCAAGCATTTATTTATTTTAAAGATGGATGAATTTGTGTTTTAAAAACAAGTAAATAAAGATTAACGGGCTGTTTCACCACCTCTGGATAAAGTGCCGGATAGCCAATCCAACACAAATCTAACGGATAAAACGAAAAATGCATTTCACGACTCCCTGACAGCGCTATCCTATAGGTAAAGGTCTAGATAAGTTATCCGGCGGATAAGTCTTAGATAGTGTTTAACTGTCAAAATTTGTTTACATGTGCGTTGCATAGATACATATATTCCTAGGCAACGCACGATATATTCCTACCTACGTGCATACATTCATGCAACAAACGCATGAAATTACAACGTTACCACTGCTATCTGGCGGATAACAATCCGTAAGAAATCTGTAGGTGGTGAAACGCTCGCTTCAGTTTATCTTGTAGATAAATTTATCCTAAGGATAGTTATGGAGGCTTTATATCTCATTTGAGATAAAGGAAATCTTTTAATTATATTTCTTTCACATACAGTGAACATGAAAATAATTATTTGCTAAAAGATTCTCCACTTCCTGAATAAGCTTATTGTATTTTACTTACAGTTTTGTGTGTGTTCTAAATAACAAGAATCGATGTTTAAACACTTTCTTTTTATTTTATAAAATCAGTTAAGTTTACAAGAAATAAAATATTGTAACAATTTATATAGTAATGAAAATTTGAAGAGAAATTAATAAGTTTAACTTCTACTACGCTGGTCGAGAATGAACTAGTTTGATAAGTTATCTCCAATGCTATGGATGGCGATTTAACACTCCCTATCGGACACATCTTCAAGCTCTTAGTTAGCCTGACAGTTCAATTTTCGGTACATTTTCGGTATTCGGTGTCTAGAACTTTATCCAGAGGTGGTTAAACAGCCCGTAAGCCCGATTTGAATACCTGATAAGAGTTTAAAATGTAAACGAATTTGAATGGGAATTTGAATATTTTTCACTGTGTTTCGGTTATACATTACTGTTTGTCCCAGTACTTATATCGAGTGAGTAATAATACTTTCATATTATGTTGTACTTTGATTACTATATACTCACCCTAGTACACAATCTGTACATACACTGTGCTGATTTGTATTGGTTAAGCCTTCATTTCACAAGGACAGCTTTGAATCTCATTGTCTGAACAAGGGTATAACCTTATTGTCTCAGATTAATACATACCTATAATAACCAACAATTCAATAGTACATTCAAAGCATGTATTATTAGTATTAATAGACTAGTGTATTTCACCCATGCGTACTCGACAGTCTGAACTGAGCTGAATATTAAACGAGCCTTCCCGTCGTTGAAATAAATTTCAGTTTCTTATACATCTTACTTTGTCATCGAATTTCGTACTAGAATATATACTTATATAAGTAAACATTGTTACACATTATTTTCAACTGAACTCAACAATCAATCGATTTATACCATTGCAACATATCCCACAAGTAGGATAGCCAGGGAAATTTTTAGGTATATGTAACCACATTTGAATGATGCACCGTCTTACTTGTCGGAGATGTGCGAGATTGAGACCGATCTAGATCTTGTAGGGCGGGCTTTCGAGGTAGAGCGCTTATTATTGCGGGTCTTCGGGTTGAAACAACCTCACTCTTTCTCACGTCTGCAAGAGAAAGTGAATAGAAAGGGCTTCAAAAATAAGCTGCAGACACACCTTTTTAAACGTGAAATTTGACTAATAGACACACGATATGGCGTCCTCGACGTAATATTCTTTGGAATGGCTCTCTACAAATTGTTTTTCTATCTTCCTCTTTAATAATCTTCAAGACCTCCTCTTCGTACTATAAAAAAGTGCAAAATATTTATAAATCAAATATGAAATCAAATACATCCCAAACACCCTTACACTCATCTCACATATTTGTACCGTGAAAGTAGAACAAGTCGGCAGTGGGATTCATACCATGAATTTTGTTCTTAATGTTTTTTTTTAAAGTGTTATCACAAATACACTACAATATTCCTTATATTATTATGTAAGTTAAATGATGCAACTGCAAGCTAGTACGTTGCATGGTGTAATATTAAGTAAATTGAACAATATCTACAGCATAATTATGCAGTGTGTACAAATGCCCTCAGTCTACTAATAGAAAATCCCCTAGACCAGTGGCTCCCAAAGTACTGGGCTTCGACCCATATAACAAAAATTTCCAATCTTGGGACCCACCTTTTATCTTTCTTAGAGAAAAGATTTCATAGAAATATTGGTAATGCTCAGATTCTCTAGAAGTGAGTCATGGAATTACATAATGCTCAGGGCCCACTCAATATTTGCTCGCGACCCACCGGTGGTTCGCGACCCATAGTTGTAAGACCCATAGTAAAAGAATTATGTATCTATACCATTAATTTATATCTCATATGAGGTGTAGCCTGTTTACTAACTACGTGTTATAAACATGCCGGTCGCTCTCTCATACCTCATTGCTGAATTGAAGATTTTAAATATCTTTTTCGTGATATTTTATGAACCCCCGTCTTCTACAAGATACTAGAAAACTTATAGAAAAACCGAGTGATTGTAATCTTTGCTCCACGGCGCAAAGTGATTGTAAGCACGGACCGAGTGATTGTTATAAAAAAATTAGGATAAAGAAAAAATTTACACTTGTGTAGATTGAATCAACATATTATTGAGACAATTACATAATAATATATGTGTGTGTCTTACACCAGCAAAGAATCTTGTGTAAATGAGCCATAGTATAGTTTTTGACAGGATTGTTCTCTTAAACAAAATACCTTTCATACGATAAAGACCACGGCAAAGAGTGTTAGAAATGTCCAGGAAAGAGAGGATATTGTTTTAGTTCTGTGTTCTCGAAGAAGCATCAAAGGGTACAACATAAGAAGAAAAAAAAATGAAATTATCTAGGTTGTATTCGAAGTTTTTGTTGACATAATCACTTTCAAAAAATCAAAGATAATTTTTATTTACTTAAACCCAAACCTTTCTCGGTATAAAAAACTACATTTAAACAAATTAAAATTAAATGTATATTAATTATAGGTTTGTTAAATGAAGTAAAAGCGAACAAATACATATTATTATACCTGGATTTTACTGTACAACAATATTTCAAATCGCATCAACCTTAAACTGAAGTTATAGATATTTTGTATGATATCGATACATACCCATGTTGTATTGAGTTTTTGTTGTAAGATATTTGAAAAATTAAATGTGGATGTGGACGAACACAAAAATGTAAATAGTAGAAATAACAAGGTTTCTTTTATTTTTAAATTAATAATAAACATGGAATTCCACAGTGTTAATCACGAAACACTCGAAAAAAAAATTAAACCTTACACCGAGATCATAACAGCTTTTTGACCATGCCACAGAATGATTTTAAGTTACTAATTTGAGTTATTTCAGAAGATTGGTTAACCTTAGCTACACAAATATTACTTTTATATTACATATTTATAAAAAAAATTATAGCTTTTTCGTATTTTTGGTTTGATTATCATCAATAATTTTAAAAGATAAAATAAAAATTAAGTAACTATTCCATAAATCGTTGTTCATTATTTTAAACCACATCATTACTATTTTCATCAAATGAAATACATAGCAGTCAGTAGGTAATAATAATTTATATTCAAATTTAAATGACATTTTGCGAGTATTTAAATGTCAATTCCACTAACCGCTGCGTTTGGTTTGAAAATAATTGAAAATTCAGCAACGTTTTCAACGTAAAAATAGTACCTACCACTTTTTATAAAATAAAATATAGACAAATATGTATTGTGTCTATGTGCGACTATATATTTGACTATCATATAAATCTATTCATTCATAGATTTACCTACTTTAGAACAGCATTTTTACCTCCGAAGCAAAGAATCTCAAAAATAAATGTTTAGACCCAAGACAGTCGACGATAACCGTACTTACATTTATTTATTTAACTCCATCACATCTTAGTTAATGTTATTTAATATTAATCTTTGCTTTGGTCAGCTTTCTATTGTCGGGTAAACTGCAGAATGCACTTATTTGATCTTTCATTCTCGAATCTGGCGACATGTTCGAATGGCGGCGTACAGACAGCTGGATGCGAACGTCAAACATCAAGCATGAAGCAAAAATCTAAAATCTTTCGGCGACAATTCGGAGCATTCTCCGAAGAAATATATGAACGAATGCCTTCGTTACCCATCCATGAGACGTAACGAAGTCATTCATTCGAATATTTCATCGGAGTATGCTCCGAATTGCCGCCGAAGGACTTTAGATTTTTGCTTGATGCTTGATGATTGACGTTCGTATCCAGCTGTCTGTACGCCGCAATTCATGAATATTTTCGGCAGTTGACAAGAGTACGAGTGCTAGTATGAAAAATAAATTATTATTAATAATGCAGCAAAATAAAACAAACAAATAACTCAGTAACAGTAAATTTATATGTTGTGATTATAGGATTTAAATTTCTATTTGTAGTCCACGTGTTCACACCTTGTTTAATTGTGAAAAACCAATTAAATAACAAAGTTCATTTAAAAACATTGTAATATTTGTACTTCATGTCCCATGGTAGAATGTTTATTTATTTTAACAATAAACAGTTTTTGCCCTTTACAGTATTAAAAACAGTTGAAAACAATTTTTAAACTTATTATACTTACTCTTATTTCTCACAATACATGTCAAGGTGAAAACAAAACAATTTTTTTTATCTGTTTTAAAAATCCAAAAATACCTACATACACCCGCAGAAAAGATTACCATTATTATTTGTAGTTAATTATTTAATAAAACGATTGTCTGTGAAGTATTGGAATTCAATAGATTTTTATTTAATTTTTCCAAAAGATACAGTATAACTGAATGCAAATGTAAATAACATAACATGTTAAGACAATTCACACAGACGGGGCTAGTCCCAAACTAAGATATGAATCTTGTATTATGGGTACTAACAAGACGATTCATGTATATATACAATGTACTAAATACATATACATGTAACACCCAGACCCAGGACAATTTGAAAGAGGTCATTCTTCATTATGCTCTGGCCGAGAATCGAACCCGGGACCTCGTGACTCAAAGGCAAGTGCGTTAACCTCGACGCCACACCAACTCATAAGACACTTTACATTATCAATTCAGCATTGCAGTATTCTCCGTTTGTTGAATTCGTTTTATTTTTTGTGTTGTCGATAGATCAATACAGTTCCACAGCAGCAGTGTCCATAGTTATCCCAATTTATTATTGTTTTATGATTTTCTTATAACCTAAAAACTGTGTGATCAACATATTTAACAGCTGTTTTGTGGGAGAACCAAGATTGTTTAAGTAGAATGATACATACGCAAAGGTTTCATATTATTTTCACGAAAATGCTTAAAAAAATATATAAATAAAAAAAAATGGTAAACAATTTTGTTTTTTTACGAGATGTTTAGGTGTTGTTTTCGCAATTAATCTTATTCAGAATGACTAAAGTAAGCTTAAAAAAATTAGAAATGAATTATTGTGCTTAATGATTCCACAGGGAAAATATAAACTCTAAAGAATTGCTTACGATGTTTAAGTATAGGTCTCGACAGATCGATACATTTTTAACTTTCCTTGTAATGTCTTTTTAATTAAGTAATATCCTAAATTGTTGTTGTTTTCTTTGAATTTATTCTTCCACAAGAAAACGTTTTAAAAATAATGAATTGGTGAGGGGCTGTTTGTTTTTAATCATTCTATTTATATTTATTACTAGCTGACCCGGCAAACGTTGTTGTGCCATGTACATTATGTTATATACATTTGCCATATACTTATATCGCTATTAAAAATAGGAGTTGATGGTAGAAGGGCAAAAATTTAGGGCTGTATGTATTTTTTAATGCCATACCATAAAAAAAATTGACCAAAAAATAAAAAAAAACGGGGAAGACCACACTTGACTTTTAGGGGTATGAAAAATAGATGTTGGCCGATTCTCAGGCCTACCTGATAAGCACACAAAATTTCATCAAAATCGATTCTGCCCTTTCGGAGGAGTATGATAACATCTACACCGTGACACGAGAATTTTAAATATATTATAGGCCTTAGCTAAAGTAAGCCTACATTGTACATTGATAGTTAATAAGACTGAATATTACAAATTGCGGGTCGACGAGGAGTGAAATTGTATGCAAGTATTTCAATTTAATTTACTTTTTCTCGAAAAATAAATATTTATACAACACTCGACTTTTAATTTTGTTTAATAATAATAAACGGAGGAACTTAATCCCTCTAATAAAGAATGATTTTAGGCCACCTCCTTGACTAACCTTAATTAGTGACATTGCTTATACTATGATGACCATGTCAAAAAAATGGTGTTCTATGAAAATCATTGTACATAAGTGAATCTGTCAAACTAATTAACAAAGAGAGTGTAAATTTTAGATACCTTAAGAAAATATATTAGAATACAAAGAGGTTGTGTAAATTAATATATTCTGTTAACTATGGAAGCGAAAAGTGTAGGAGTAAGTGGCGCTCGATCTTCAACTCATCATGATGGGTTGGATTGATAAATCTCAAGTCGGGATTAGATTTTATATAAGTAAGCCAGCTATATAAAATATTTTATACAAAAGTTTATACAGTAAAAATAGCTATTAAATAATTTAATTAGTTTGTAAAAATGGGACGTTCTCGTATTAAATTCAAAGTTTAATTTATTATGAAATACAGAATGGAAAAAAAAGCTTACTGATTTGATAGATCGTAAAAAAGTTCACATGGGACCGAATAGTAATCATATAAAACAGAAATCAAACTTGTATTTATTTGTAACAAAAATAATTGATAAACAAAATAAAAAAGAGACCCCCATAAAACTTTTTACGATTGAATAATAAATAACAAGAGCTTAAAAAGTTTAAGAAGCTTATCATTAAGCGTCACTAAGCCGATGTTTCTATAAATGGGTCCACCGGGATTTTAAAATGTTTGCAATTCATTTTTAGAGTATTACGTGTTTGAATTAAATACAGTCGATTCCGCTTAATTGGGACACATCGGGACTTGGGCATTTTGTCCCAATAAAGCGGCTGTCCCAATTAAGCGAAGTTTACATTTTTTTTCATTAATTTATTTGGTCTTGGCAACTTGGGCCATTAACCAGTAATACACACATAAAATAACAATGCATATTTTTTTTTCAATAATTTTATTTTATAACCTCTTGAAAACTGTAAATTACATATAGGTAATATAAATTTTCATATAAATTACAAATATGTAATATAAACTTTTAAGAAAAAAAAAAATCCTAATTAAAGTAATAAATGGGTAGATACATACAATTTAATTCAATGCAAAAATGAGAATTCTTTGTAAATATTTTTTCTTAAGAATATGTGTAACATAATATGTGTGTGTTATCTTAAATTCACTGTCCCAATTAAGCGGAATGTTGTCCCAATTAAACATATAAATTTACTATTGGTTTCTTGGCTTGGTTTCTGTTCTTTGAGATTTGTCCCAAATAAGCGGCTGTCCCGATTAAGCGGTGTCCCAATTAAGCGGAATCGACTGTATATGTTTATTTTTTATTATTATTTTAGAGGACAAACCTTTAATATAAATGATTTTATAGCACAGAAAATAATAAAAAAGGGTTTCATAAGATTTGGATAAATTAAAGATGAACAAATTTTTCAAGAGATATCTTTCTATTGAAGATGTTGGTATCGTAAATGTAAATAAAAGTATATATATGAAAACAATTTGAGACATATTACGATTAATATAAAGGTTTATAAGATGATTATATAAATCCCATCAAATTCAAATAATTAACTATAAATAAACGTACTATACTATACCCTCACGCCGTGTCCCAAGTGGGTTAGGCAGAGAGAACGGAACGCCAAATAGATCTATCAAAATTCACAAATAACTTTTTTGCGTGTAAGTTTGATTATGTATTTAGTGTTAATGTGTCTTAAAGAGTCAAGGACAATAAATTGGTGATGGAAAAATAATTATCGCTATACCAAAAAAAAAAAACAATTATATCTAACCGCTTTTAATACTTGAAGTAGGTACTGAATCTTGGAGTGTAGACTTTTTTTTTAGAAAAATAAATGATATTAAAATGAATATTGTCTTTAAATGTCGTACAGCTTTAGAATATTTTATTTTTTTCTCGAGTACCCTCGGTAAAAAATACAACTTTTGTGATATAATACGTGTTTAAAACAAAAAGAATAATATTCGTGAATGAATCAAAGAATAAGCGAGAGATTTTTTATTCATAAGTTTCACCTCAAAACAATCCTTCGCAATTTTTTTTGAAGACGTGACACACATCTGAAGAAAGAAAATTGAATAATATTATTGTATGGAGAAGATTATATTTCCATAAATATTCATAACTTTAAATATTTTATTTTCATTGAATGTTAAATATTTGAAAATCAAACGCAGTTTTTTATGTTATAAATATACCTCTATATTGAGCACATTGAACAGGTGAGTATGCATGAGGAATTGTATGACAGTGACGGAAGCGAAAGATGTATGCAGGAATAGAACGAAGTGGCGCTCAATCCTTCCTGAAAGGCGCTTGATATGAGTCTATGAAAATCTTAAATTTACATATAATGCATCCCAGATGCATTATGACCCTGGATAGACCGCAAGGTCTGAAACCAGGCTGAAAAAAAAATAAGAGAGGGTGTTTTAGCCGGTTCAAGTCAGAGTCCCTAGACAAACACGCACTTGGCGATCGCCTACAAACGAATTTTCGTCAATAACTGCAACATAATTATATAATTATACGGTACGTGTAGGTAGAATGTCGAAAAGTTCGCCAGTAGTCGATCGCTAAGTACGGTTTGTCTACGGGCTCTGGAGAGTAAACGGATGTGAAAAGAGTGTTGTAGAAAGAAGGCGTATTAATAAGTTGTGTCAGTTTTGAAAAGTGGAATGAATGAAAATGAAAGAAAGAAAGTGAATCTAGCTGAAAGAGAGCGTGTGAGAAAACGCGAACGTCTGAAAACTAAGTGGCTAGATCACGTGGATATAATTATACGGTACGTGTAGGTAGAATGTCGAAAAGTTCGCCAGTAGTCGATCGCTAAGTACGGTTTGTCTACGGGCTCTGGAGGGTAAACGGATGTGAAAAGAGTGTTGTAGAAAGAAGGCGTATTAATAAGTTGTGTCAGTTTTGAAAAGTGGAATGAATGAAAATGAAAGAAAGAAAGTGAATCTAGCTGAAAGAGAGCGTGTGAGAAAACGCGAACGTCTGAAAACTAAGTGGCTAGATCACGTGGATCGAATTCTCAAGGATTGTCGCGTGCTGAGTAAGGAAAATTGGGGCACATGTATAAAAACTGGATGAAGCAAAACAAGTATGTAAGGATAGATCAACATGGCGTTCTATACTATACATATATGAGGGTATAGTATAGTAATATAGTATTATCAGGAAATTCATTGGTTTATGTTGTGACCTCATGACAGTTAGTTGATATATCAAATTTGGATACATCTTCAGTTCCTATGTACATATTGTAAGATACTGTATACAGAAGTTGATTGATTAAATATTATAAGTAGATAATATGTAAGTTCAAAGCAACGTTAATTATTACGTATTCTATGAAAATAAATTAAACTCGATATCTCTAGTATCCCTTTTATTTTCGGTGCTGAAGAAATTATAATTCTGTATTCATAATATGAATTAAAAAATTAATTTATGTAATTAACTGTTAATGCCTTTTGCAGATTATAAAAGATAATAATTATACATTTCACATTGACTTACAAACTACACAAATAATAAACTGATTAATAGTAGGTATAAGGTATTTTGCAAAAAACAGTTCACAGCGAAATAATAACAAATAAAAACACAAATTTAAGAAAACATACTATAATATAAATTATCTTTGCTTCAAATAATATAGAATTCTAAAAGAAGAACCTCAATTAGGGTGAACCAAACAACTAGCAGGGAAAAATAGTTGTTGGCTATTTGTTTTGAAAGACAGATTGATTTTGAAGTTGTTCTGAAATGAACGAAAAATAGTATGGAGATTTTGAGGATATAACTTAAGCTCATGGATAAAACAAATGATTCCAGACTCATAGAGCATAATGTGTCATATGTCTTTGTATGTATGTCAATGTTCAGATAAGTGCAGTGTAGTAATCATTAAATAAATTCAAGCAAACAAATATTTGCTAGCAATAAATTCAATGCAGAATAAATCACAATTCTTTGAAATAAAAGCGACAAGAAAATAAATCACACAAAATCAAAGCTCAAAATTACACTGTACGGTCATGTATGTGGAACAACGGTTCTATTATACAAGATAAGGTATTTGAAAATCCTTTGAACTTTCGTTTGAATTGCATTAAAGCAAGTAGTCATGTGGGTACTAAAATGTTATCATCATCCATAATGTATGTGTTCCTAAACGATTCGAGTCTATACTGCAAAAGTCACGAAATGCATTAGTGAAGGAGAAAGGAAGATAAAGCGAAAAACTCGTATATGACATGCTGCAACAGAAATGTATGAAACACACTTTGACTAGAAGGGTCAGCCATTATATGGAATACGTGAAGGCTCTTTAAGATAATTTTCCGTTTCTGCTGATAGCGGTGGGGTTTTATAACAATAAGTGGTATTATTGTTACTCTCTTTTGTGGTCGGCAAATATTTCAAAGATACATGATTGTTCAATTTAAAAATGTTATGTATAAAATGCTTTTGGTTTTAAATAACATCTAAGATTTATAGCTTTCATTAATATTTTAATATACAATCTTCGTAAAGAATTAAATAGTCCGTAGAAATCGTACATAAAATGCACAATTGTGAAGTGAAGTGAAGAGATCTTGATTTTGCGATAAACTCGCCCTGTATATAAGGATTGTGTTTAATTTGAACGCATTTCTCTATAAAAATGCATTGTGATCAACAAGTTTGAATGAATATCAATAAATGAATAAACTTGTATTCATGAATAAGTTGCAATAATCTGTATGATTAATATGTATTTCTCTATACCGTGTTTGTGATGTTAAGAATAATCTATAAAGATGTTAAGATTTACCATTGATTCTATGATTCTCTAGGGCCAGAATGCATAAATACAATAAAAATATAATAGTCAAATACTTAAAAATTTACCCTTAAATACTACTATAACCTTCTATACTATCCTAACAATTTTTAAGGTCATGCATCTCTTCACAGATAGGAAATATGTACTATTTTTGTTACACCTGATTGAGAAATGAGGGGTTGTATTTTTGATGCTTGTTTGTTGACAAAGTGCGGCTTTAAGCCTAAAATGGTGCTGACAATTTGATTAACTGAAATATCATGAAAACCCTAAAAAAACATTGAATAACACTTGTCAACTCAAATTTAAAATATTCCCAAAAGACGTACTGAAAGTAATAATAGTTGAAACAAAGTAAATAAATGATAATTCTTTAAATTAATCACAAGTGAATGTCTCTTAAGCTTGACATAATATTAAGTGATATTATGGAAATGTTGACATTAAGCATTCAACTTGAAAACTAAGTACATATTATGTAAGAACGAGTATGTCTTAATATTCCTTAGATTCATTCATTCAACAAATTACTCTTTCCTGTAACACTTGTAGCTACATACATATGAAGGATTCCCGTAGTACAAACAATATAATATTATTATGAAGGAATAATGGGAAGATGTAATGTGCGTAGTCCCGTAATAGTGATGTCACGACTTAAAACATTCCCGCGATATGTGGATGCGCGGATCAATAAATCACACATAATGTAAATACTTAACATTTTCTTCCTCTTTCTTATCTGAATCCATTGCATCCAAGAGTTTCTTACGAAAAACCTTTCACAGTATTGCACCCATTTCGGACACCCTGACTTCTGACCACTACAAAATAAAAAAAATTCGCTTCACATGTTTGATAACTTCTTCAACCAGCTTAATTTGTGGCAATCCACTGGCTTTCTGCTCTTTTCATCATATCTTAATGCGCAAATATTTCAGAAGGAAGCAGTTGTGTTATGTATTTAATGTATTCTTGCCAGAGTAATATTCTACATTTGTTAGAAAAAGATTCATTTACTAACGATTATAAATAAATGTAAATATGCAGATAAGTATAACGTAAGATTAAAGAAATCATTTCAGAGTGACAATCTTGCCACTGTATATTATTAATCACAAAATATCATTTTAAGCTACTTTTTGTTTGAATAGTAGTGACAGTAAAAGGGGATGTGAATGCGAATGAAATTTTTAAAGCAAAGTGCGGATACGTATATTGGTTACATTACTAGTATATAACGAATTACCTACTCTGATAATGTGTGCTGACACGCCGCCAGTTCAACTTAATAATGCTTTATCTAAGGATCTGAATAATGTTTACATACATATTATGTTTATATATTAAACAGTACCTACACGTGTGAGAGGAATTTGATTACATGAACTGGAATGTTCAATATTTATCATATTATTATTTGTGACATCTAGATTGTGTTTTGAATGTGTAAAATTAAAGTAGATTCGATGTGCCTGACAACCAGAAATATGTTTATAAGAAAGCAGTGAACTGGTTGTCAGTCAACGCTGAAGCCAAGGCTTGCGCCAACCTGCGGCCCGCGAAGCATAATGCACTTTTTTTTTAATAATAGTCGGTACAAATAACCGTTATTGTTTTGAAAGAGGTATCTTGAGAAAATATTCTGAAAGAAAACCGCTGAGTTTAGAACATTTCAAATTCCTAAACTATTTTGAAATTATGGCGGCGGGGGGAGGGGATAGAAATTTTAAGGTGAAGCAAAATTATTAAATGTTTCATATATGGAGTATAATATTGCGTACAACCGGGCCGTAGCCCGGCTGCTGAAAAAGTTGGCCAAGAGGATACAACGCAGCCCACCAACAAACCAAGCCACACAAAAAAGAAAAAGCAGAATATTTTGAAAGCATTACGAATACAAAGATGTAGAAAGAGGAAACTTTTCTAAACAAAACATAATTATATTAAGTTCTTCGTGAGATAAAGAAACTAAAATATATCTTAATATTTTATCTTTTATGGAACAGAGAGGATGTACGTACATTGGATGTAGTCAATCCACTGGCTATCCCACTTGAGGGATATACCGTGATAGTAGAAATGAATAGATAGAAAAAATAACTTATTCAAAAAAGGAGAAGATATTGATGTCAGCATATAGCAATAATCTTGTTATACGTACATAAACTTTTTCCATCCTTAGAAAAGCCAATGAAATAATCACGTTAATTTCAAAGTTCAGCAAAAAGTGACAAAAATATCACATTGAGTGAAAAGTTTAAGCCGGACACGGAAAATTAGTAACTATTGAATGACTGACTGAAATGTTTGTGTGAAATGGTAGGCGAGAAAGATAGAGAGAGAATTTAAAATTTTATTAGATGACAACTCTATGAAGCTTTGAAATGTAATTTACATGACGGCACAAATTATTTTGATCATAAAATATGCTGAACTTTTCTCAAACAATATTCCATTTTCTTGTCAGCACAAAAATACCTTATAAACAAGAAAATAAAATTATATCTTTGTTCAACTTTCAAGACTTTCAAGGAATCTTTCCAAACACTTTTGTCTATTTGATTTAAGTTGGAGAATGTCCCTGAAACGTTCACCGTATTTACAGTACTTTAAGAAACTTTTCTTCAAGAATGTAATTAAACCTTCGGCACCTAATTTTTCTTTTCAAATCATTTTATACCAACAGCGACACGCATTTCAGTTGATATTTTACCAACGAAATAAACCTTCATTGTTATTATATATAACTTTTTTTTTTGTCTTTTGACATATTTCTTATGACTTTATCGTCTCAAGGTGAATCAATAAAAACAATAGGTTTTGACTCGTGTATAGACAATTAAATGACTCGTGTATAGACAGTGTGAATTAATAAGAATAAATAAATGCTATTTTTTAAAGTCAATGATTGAGAGTGCGAGGAGTAGCCATTGGGAGATAGCGTGGCTGGATTATTTCAATTAACTTCTTATTTTTTTTTAATGAAGATTGTTTTTTAGCCTATAAATAGTATGAATTCACTTATACATAACAAGCGTACAATTTGTTTAATTATAGCTATAAAAGAATGTGAGTCACTCGAAATTGGTATTGTCTCATTGCTGAATATAAAATATTTAAAGTCTTAACATAAAAGGTAAACGTTTCGAAAACTTTTACGAAAATTAGTAAAATTATAAAAAAAACATAAAATTTTACAGTATTTGGACAAGAACCAAAGTAAAAATGAAATTAAGAAATAGTTGAATTTAAGAAAAATATATTATAGAAAATCTTAAAAGACTAACAACCTGTGTCGACCATGTCAAACCTCTATTATTAAAAGCCCGTCAAGTAGTTTGAGTGTAAACTAAATATTAACGTCATATTAAATGAGCCAAACGAAGCATTTGTAGAAAAGCTTTCAGTAAATTTGAAAGTGTTTAGCCATTTTGCATTAATGCACGAAGTAATTACGAAAACTGCTTTAAATCACGAACGAATTAAAAGCACGGAATGTCTTTTGTATATTAATAAAATGTTAAATATAAAAAAGACACTTATGAAGTTTTTATTAAATGCTTGTTACGGATTGATATTCTATCTTCTAAAAAAGTTGGTGCTAAAGTTAGATAAATTATTTCATACGATCCACATTTTAGATAAATTATAAGAAAAGGGCGACTGTGAATAAATATATAATAAAAATTTAATTTAATTAACTGAGTAAGTTGTAACGCATGTATTTGTGTATTTATAGTTGAGAGTTGTATTCGTTTTTAATAGTTGAGTGTTAATATTATTTGGAAGATATCGCATTTTAGCGATAAACTCGCCCTCTGGTTCACTGAATTGTGTAACTGATATTTTTATGACACTGTTATATTGTAAACAATGTACATTGAAGAATAAAATAAAATATATAAATAATATTATTAAATAATGATTTAAAAGGGCCTGTAGCTTTATGGTAGAGCACCGGAATATCCATCGAAATATTCCGTGTTTGAAACCATCTGCTGTCGAATCACTCCACTTTCACGTCACAAACATATTGCTTTCTTTGAATTTCGGAATTTGATTTCGAACTCCAATTCAACCGATGGACCGCCCTAGAAGAAGCTGGCAAGGGCAGGTATTGAAATACTTGGTATGGAGGGGCCACAGAAGCAGTTATATAAATATAAATATACGTTACGTTTTGAAAAAAGAAAACGATCGAATACATTCTAGACATAGTTGAAATTATTCGTTGTGATTATAGTAAAATTATAACAAAATAATGCTCGTTTTAAAAAAAAAGTTCTCCTTCTTTTTGTGCAAAGAACAGTAAAGCACTCTACATGTCAACAAAGATAAACTTTTGTTAAAATAATAATAATATCTTACAATAAATATAAATACCTAAAAAGATATCCAAGTTTTCTTTCATAAAAATAATAAAATATAAGAATTTCAGATAACTTAAAGGAAATGTCTACTACTTTTGGAGTACGTTTAGTTTACGATCTTCAAAGAAAATTGGATATTACAGCATTAGCTTCTTATGATGTATATACATACAATCCAAAACAAGAAAGTAACAAATTAGGTATATCTTAGCTTTTATATTTTTATAAAATATTGGAAAACTATATACCTACACTAGTCTAGTTATGTGTATATAAAGAAAATGTACTTCGTGATACATTAACTTAGTTGTATTAAAACGAAGATGGAATGTGATATTTTATTTTAATGTTTTTACATTTCTCATTTATTTAACAAAGTTATATTGGAGTTAACATTTTGAATGCAATATAAAATTAACAATATTTTTTTAATATAACATCAGATAATAATTACAATTTAGAAAATAATAAAATATTTTAAACTATATTTTAAATAATAAAAAATTTATAACAAAACTCAGATATATATTTAAAAAAAAAAAAAATATTAACAATGTAGAACCTCAAAATTGTACGTCCTATGAAAATAGTACAATCATGGGAGATCACTAACGGAGCTACAGAGATATAACCTTCTAACTATCCTAGTGGATGATAATAGAACAGCCTTCTGCATGCAATATATGAGATTATCATTTATTCCCAGCTTTCTAAGATTGCTTGATGGACTCTTAGGTGTTAAATGCATTCACAAAAAAAAACAATATGGGCACGATGATTGTGGTTGGTGTTCTCCACATATTGCCTTTTGCATGCTATGTATGAGACCATCATTTACTCCCAGTTTTCTAAGATCGCTTGATGGACTCTTAGGTGTTAAATGCATTCACAAAAAAAAATATGGGCACGATGATTGTGGTTGGTGTTCTCCACATATCTTTAATTCCGTGAGCAAGATTAAGATATTTTATTATCTTATCCTAATCAGCTTTATTTAGATTATCATCGTGTGGTATAGTGATGTCTATGATATATGTTTTACGGGATCTACGATCAACCAACACTATCTTCTGGTCAATTGGCTGGAAAAGTTCGATCTGTTTGAATTGGTTGATCCCAGTAGAGTTTAATGATATTGTTTTCTAATACCTATATTGGACAATAATTATAACATGACAATTTTATTATTATGATTTAACATTTACTAATCTCATATCTCTAAAATCGATCGGAGTTTAATGGTTCAGAAGTCGAATTCAAATATGTTAATTTATAAGGGATTAGATTATCTATAGGTATGTAAATTAAATAAAGGATTAGATTATCTACCTGTTTGCTGATGATTAAAAGATGAAAGTTGATAAGGAAATGTTGATATCAGACTACTTACCTGCAAAAAAGAAAACAAAAATTAATAACCAATTAAAAAAATCAATTAAATAAACGAAATGCCTATACACACACAATCATACATTAATTATAATTATTAAAATTCTATTTATGTGTGAGATCAATCAACTTTTTTATTCAAAATATTTAAAAAAAAATATTGAGTTGTATAAAAAGATATTTCTGAAAAAGTGACAATGTCGAATGATTATATTTATAAGGCATTCGCAGACGGTAAATTTAATTATAAAAGTGTACATTTTTTATTTCCTTCGCAATATTATTTAACTCGATAATAATATCAATATTTACGCATCGTGTATCAAAAAGCTCGACCAGTTAATTAAATATAAAAAATCATTGCCGTTCGTGATTCAATTTATTAAATTATGTTGAGAAATATATAAAAATAGTATTCAGCAATCTAAGAAGTTATTTTAATAAGAACCGTAGATATTAAAAAAATACAATATTTGTAAAATATATTTTGTTTCAAGATAAAGTTTAGCTACATAATTATATAATTTATTAATTTTTTCATAATATAATTAAATAATTTATTAATTTTATCATAATTATGCCGATTACAAGCACGATTACACACAAAATTATTCGAATCGTAAAAATTCGTTGCTGGGCTAATTTCAAGACTATCTAGTTAAATTCAAGAACAGAACTTTTTATAGTAAAGATATTTAAATAGATATAATGATGTATTATTTTTCTAGAATGATGTTATGATATATTGGCAAAACCTAATTAGAATGTATCGGTTCTAAGAATTTTCTAACGCTTTTGTTGTAACTTGATTTAACTACAGAAAATATTTATTTATATATTTATTCACATTTTCACGGCCGAAGCCTTTTACATGTCAAAAAAATAGTATACATACAATACATGCACACAAAAAGTTTTTTTTTTTTTTTTGAAAAAGACACAAAACAATTAATTTGACACAAACAAGAGTATAATTAAATAATAGAATAACGTTAACTTAATTTAAAAAAATCTGTTAACTCATGATAAAACAAGGCAGTTAAAAATAATCTAATTTGATAATAAATCATTAGCTCTACGCATTCTGCAAAAGAGATAATACAGTCCAAAACATTGAAAGTCTTGTTATATTGTAGGGGATAATCTCTTTTTAACCGAAAACCCTTCTAAATGGTAAACTCTTAGCGGAACAGCACCTTTTACAAAATAGAAATTTCTACTTAAGGGTTGACAATATAAAAAAAAAATAGAACCTATATATAGGTGATGTTTTTTGTATTTTTGTAGCTATAATATTTTACCTCTCAAACGTTATCATTCTTGGAAATTTATGATCGACATTCCATACCCTACATTGTTTATTGATTGGCCATGAGGGGAAGTTTCCATTTTCAATATAGATATATTATAATAAGCAATTTATACTTTAATGCTATAATTGTTATAATAAGAAAATATAAAATACATCAGTAGGAAAAGAGAGGAGATGCTCGTTGCTGTTCGTGGTCCATCATCTGGACCTGTAGGACATGCGGACTTAGTGGCCACGTACTTTCTTTGGTAGCCTAATATCCCCTTCAAGTAACTAGCGATACTGCATAGAGAAGAAGGCATATTTCCATTTCTTCCTTTCTCTTTTTGCACCAAATTTTTTGATGTGTGGCCGCTAAATCTATAGTGCTCCCTCGGGGCAGCATTTCTCGCTTTAATGCGACATTAAATCCTGTTTGTGCATGTGTGTGTCGTTATGGAGAAACATATCTCCAGGTACGGCACGAGGTATGTGGCGGGCGCTGCCTTTTAGAAAGTATGTAGACAATTATCTATTGATTTTATATTTTTAGCAATACAGAAAATATTTGTAAAAAAATACTTCATATTCATTAAAAAATATTTCATTTATTCGAAAAGATAAAAAAAAATGGCTGAAATCAGTACAACATTAAAAATTTGCCCATGTTGGTTCCGGTAAAAAAAAATATTGTGTATTTTGTCTTTGGAATCGCTACGAATGATTTCACATTTTCCAAAACATAATAATTATGAATTTCATTCAAGGGATTGATAAAAGTTAAAATCGAGCGTGATTTTATCTCATAATTACAAATGTTTGGAGTCAAAAAACTTTACAAATACCACTAAAAATTAATCTACGCGCGACCAAGGTTTCAACAGTCAAATATTGCGCTTGAGAATGACAGGTTACCAAGATTATTAACTCCAAACATTTGTAATTATGTTTAAAAACTACCACAACGTTACCGCCAAATCAATCAATAATATGATTTTATCTCGTTTACCTTCTGTTTTAGTGTTCTGGAGTTTGATTTGAACTAGGTAGATTGAATTTGCATAAAATCATAATTGATTATTAATAAAGAAAACATATTTTTTCCTTCTTATTCGCGAGATGCTAAATTAAAATTATTATAGTGTTTTTTGTTTCGACGTTTTATTATCGTTTATGACAACAGTACAACTCGCTCTTCCATATTGTCAATAAATCTTCAGTGAAGCTATTAACTGAGAAAGTTAAATCACATTGATAATTATTATATATTATTGCATGAATTGCTTTAATTTATTATGAAATAAATTGCTCATATTAAGATAATTGTATATTATTGTATACCATAATGTAAAACCATGTTGTAGTCGTATTGATCACCCACTAGCTTCACACTTAGACTTTTTTTTAAAAAATCATCAGCTGTCTTTTTATTCGTAACGAATATAGAACAGTACATATTATTATTTTGTAAAAATATGTGCCATGGAAAACCTGGTACAGAATAATTTACCCAATATTTTATGTAAGTTTTCGAGTGCTGTAAAAGGTAGTAATTCGTTTAACATCACGTATACAGACATTTAAAATTTTCACATCACCCATTCTGAATGATTTAACTTGTATTGGTACGGAGAGGACAATTTATATGTTTGTAACAAGCGGTTGATCCACTGGCTACCCTTATTGTGGGATATACCGTAGTGGGATGAATGGATGGAAATATGTATCAAATCGGGCAAACAATCAGACACCGAGCGGATTATGAAACCTATGAAATTTTCGCAGTGACCGCTTGCTTGATGTTGACCCACATTTAGATATTCAAAGTTTAAAAATTACATAAAAAGACATGTATGATTCTATAAATACAATCGCATTATCTGTAACTTTCGTATTATTTAGGAAATATTATTTAGAATATATTTGGTGAAATGTTTTTCTAAATCTAGTATTGAATTAATGGAAACTATGAGATTATTGGGAGCTTGATTTTGCAGTCATGGATTTTAAAGCTAAGAAAAAGATCTCGGGTCCACGACACAATCATATAAATGAAAATATAAAGCAAAATCGAAATTGATCGGAGTTAACTCATGTTTTTTTCATTGATACAATCACGTCATTTACAAACTATTAAAAATATATAAAAAAATGTGAGGTCATATAGAAAACAATAGTGTATTAGGTATAACTTATCTAGAAAAGATAATTTACTGTATTGATTATAAAAAACATAGGAACCGATTCAAATATAATATTTATACGGGGATTATAAAATGCACTCGAGACATGAAAACATTATATTTGTTAAGTATATAATATATTATTTACTTCCATAGGTATGTACTTTAAAGTGCATTGACTCTCAGCAGATATTGGCAAAGCTCCAATACAACTTTCAATCGAAAAATAATATAACACGTAATTTTTTTAATAAAACTTTGTTTTTAAAATCTTGCAAAACGTTTCGATAACGACAGTTAAGTTTGTCTTTAGTTTCGTGGATGGCTAGATCATTTCTAAGACACAGGTGGCTCGTGCCTAGGGCCCTTGAATTGATAGGTCCCCGTAATGCCAATATATATTTGTCTAGACAAAAAAGTTTTTTTTTTCGATTTTCAGTCTCAAATATTTTGAAATATTTTTAACAAAAGCGTGCTCCGTGCCACTAAAATATATTACAATCAGCATGGAAGGCAATCCTCACCACTGAATCGAAGATGTTTATATTACATTTGCAAAAGAATACAATACGGGGTGTAAGGAGTACACTGAATCCTTGATATTTTTTCTAGTCTAGTTAGTATTTTTGCACAATCTATAGGTATACCATTGTGTAATTCTATGATTTTGCATATTGGGTACTCTTTTTAATGCACATTTGTTTAATTATTATTATTTTCATTATTTTCAGTGCTTTTGCTTTGTATTTGCAAATTGAATTTGAAAAACAGAGATTCGATCAATTCTTAATTTAAACTATTTTAATTATTTTACTTTTTAACTATTATAAATTCTAACGAAGTGAAATATTTAACTATTTATTTTCATGGTTTTTGTCTTGTTTTTGATTTAAGTAGGGTAAAGTAACGTATGTTTTGATACTGTTTACTAGCAACGTGTTCGTCATACGCTTCGGTAATTTGCGGGACCTTGATTGGTTTGTTTGATGAAGAAATAATTATGAATGTTAATATTTGTTAGGTTGAACTGTTTGTGTCCCTCAAGAATAAATAAAATAAAAAATTAAATAAAGAAATTTATTTATAGATTTCAAGTCTATAATACTGAAAACTACATACCCATATTGAATATTAACGGAAAGATTATTTTAATACTACTACTATACTATACTATACCCTCACGCCATGTCCCAGGAGGGGTAGGCAGAGAGAACGGAACGCCATATAGATCTATCCTTACACACTTCTTTCGCTTCCTCTACATTCATCCAGTTTCTCATACATGCACGCCGATTTCTCTTACTCAACACGCGTCCGTCCTTAAGAATTTGGTCCACGTGATCAAGCCACGTGGTTCTTGGACGTCCGCGCTTCCTCACACCCCTTCTTTCAGATAAATACATCCTCTTCGTCATCCTTTCATCTTGCATTCGCTCAACATGTCCAAACCATCTCAACTTGTTTACACGCATTCTGTCCACAACACTCCTCTCACATCCGCTCATTCTCCTGATATCCTCATTCTTCACTCTATCTCGCAACGTTTTACCAACCATTCTTCTCAGTGAACGCATCTCCACAGCATTTATTCCACTCTCATCCTTTTTCAACCACGTCCATGTTTCGTTTGCATATATAAGTGTCGGTAACAGAATGGTTTTTAAACCTAATATATAAAATTCTCGTGTCACGGTGTTTGTTATCATACTCCTCCGAAACAGCTGTGAAATTTTGTGTGCTTATTGGGTAGGTCTGAGAATCGGCCAACATATATTTTTATACCCCTGAAAGTTAAGGGTGGTCCACTCCAATTTTCTGGTCAATTTTTTTATTTTTATTTTCGTATGGTGAAAAATTATAAAATACATACAGCCCTAAATTTTAACCCTTCTATCATCAACCACTATTTTTCAATAGCAATATTAGTAATCTAGAAATAATGTATATGGCAAAACAACGTTTGCCGGGTCAGCTAGTATAGGTATTTATGTATATACTCGTAATACGTTAAAGTCGAGGTTCGTCTAATTATAATATTTTCTTTATTACATAATAATATGTGTTATTGAATTACATACAAGTGAGAAGGTCGAGGTTAATGTAAGAAAAAGTAATGATTCAATTAGACAAGTAAGACGTGCGGTATAATATAAGTATTATATATGTAGTATACATGTAGTAAAGAAATTAATGAGGCTATATAATTTCTATCTATTCCCCTGATAGACATGACGAGGAATAGTTATTTATATTTTACTATACACGTAAAATATTATTGATAACCCAAAGTTACATAAGTTTGTCGTCTTTCGTACAGCAAAGAAGATTGCATTTAAAGGAATATGTAATTTTAGATAAGTACATTTATTTGGCCAATGATGGAAGATTGGATTTTAGGACATTTTCTATGAAAGATTTAGATCGAATACGGAATTGTAAATTATGATTCCAAATACATACTACCCATCTATTTACAAAATGTTAAAAGAATTTTCCAAGATAATTGTCCAAAAAGAGCATTGTCCTTTTGTCCACAAAGTTTACAACGATCTGAATATCCCTTTTTAAGAATACATGGTTCTAATAACTATGACATTAGAGAATTTGGAATATCGTGCAACAGTTACGCACTGATGTCATTGTCATGATAACGATGTTTAGTGAGGAAAATACTATTGGAAATAGAGTTAAAATAGATTTAAAATAAAACACTATATTACTTTCACTATGAGCAGGTTCATTAGTTTAGTTCAGTAGTTTTTTTTTTAATTCTATGAAAATGAACTTTGAGAAAGTAATTCCATGTACTATACAATCATTACTATTAAACATCTTGTAGACAATATAACAGTGCTCTTTTTGACCAATATTTAGATACATCACGCAATTATTCTACTGGCCAGGAAAATTGTGGAAAATGTTGTGATTTTATGAATAAAAAATGAACAAAAAAATATAGCACATTCGAAATTTGAAACTTGGAAAATAAATATATTAGTAGGTACATATCAAACAACCTTTGCACATTACAGTTTTCACGGAATCCGAAAAAATACATCAATGAAAATAATATATTACATTTCTACAAATACACAGGTAAATCTGTATAAGAGGATTTATATAACAATAATAATATAATATCTACTTGCACGATAATATTCAAAAGTTCGAAGAGAAATAAAAAATAATATTTTCTGAAATGTTTGATATTACGTAAAAAATACTTTGTAAAAATGTCATCACAGAATAAATTATAATATTATTAGATTTTTGGTAGAACGCCTGGAGCCGTTTTATTATTCTTTAATAAGATTAGAATTTCGAGAATGCACAGGATGATTTGGATAATTTTGTACACAATAATAATATTTTCTCGAACGTTCATCGTTTAAAATTGAGAAGTTTTTTTTTTTTGTGATTGAATATTAAATTTAAGAAACTTAAATAAGAGAACCTAGAAGAATATAATATGAGTTTTTTCAACGTTTTCTATCTATTTCTATACTAAAAATGTGCGCTCGTAAATGAATGAAAAATATAATTATGATGTGTATTTGCAAAAAATATGAACTTGGATCAACGTAGGTATGTCTGCTGAACTTTTTGATAAATAATATGATCTTGTTTATTTTTGAAAGAGCAAAAAATATGGTATTTCGGCTCACTAGGCAAAAGTAACCTTTGAATATATACCTGAATGGAAAAATATGGAAGAAAGCTAATTCCACCAATAGAGAGAGCACAAAAAAGAATTAACTTCTGAATTTGCCTTCAGGCCTATATTTATTTGTTTTCCATGTCTTTATCTTCTTAAGATGATGTATAATACACAAGTAAATACGTAATGTACGTAACGTATGGATTTATATTTTACCTTCTCAGCTAACTAACTGCGAAGCCAAGTTTCAAAGCACGTATTGACTCTGTATAGTTTACTGACGCGGCGCGGCGTCTTCCGTCGTCGTCCGAGATACCCTAAAGTTTTGTAAACTTCCAACAACTCAGAACTTGGAACTTCCCCATCATACATATTGTATTACCTACGGATTGTTGAAACGGGTAATAATAATAATAACGCTAAATCCATAGGTAGGTTTTCAGACAATCTCAGTACATTCCATACAACATTTCCTGAACAGTTAACATTCTCAATCTCAAAAGGATATAAACACGGATCAAGGTAATGAAATCGTTTCGGCATCATTAATTCATGACTCTGTAATTTTAGAATTCGCATAAATTCACAATTTATAGATGCTCTGTTTGTTTGATTAATGAATATCATGAGATTAATAATAAATGATGTATTATTGCATCTACAATAATCTACATATTTCATCAACAATATTGTATATTACCTACTAAATTGATCTATTTAATTTCAATCTGAATATTATTAATTTTTCATTTAATTACATTCAGTTGTTTATGATATCTTAATAAAGGTTTCTTTGTATAATGAAATTAAGGTGATTTTACGTTCATATTTCTTGAGCCCTAAGGTATTTAAGCTGACGCTTAGCATTTACCATCAGGATTAATCTAGTGAAATAGGTTTTTAGTATAACGAAGAAATATTATGAGGCATCATTAAGTGTATCCTAATTTAACTCCTAATATTATAATCGCGTACCTACTTACTTTTGTACCAAGGATAATCTCACTTATCTCGTTTGACGTAGAAATAAACAATATATGTAATGCTAGGGCATAATTGCGTCTTTATTATTTCCTGGGAGCAAATAAACTAGAATTTTGTTATGAAAATAGAATTTTATTAATTTTTGTTGTGAATTTTGTACATGAAGAATAAAGATAAACCATAACAGATGTCTTATCAAAAAACCTTACATCATAATATAATGACTTCTACACGGCACTCTAATATAGAATTTCAGAAAATATTCGTATGACTACACCTTTTTGAAAAATTAAAGTCCAAAGATGAAATAAACATAAATGAAGGAAATTGAGTGAATATTCAAACGTGACTCCAGAAGCGATGCAGTGGTTCGGAAGCCCATAGAATAGCTGTACCGCTTCCATTTTTCATTTTAGTTGCTTTTTTCAATTTCTATTATAAATCATAAGGGTTTTTGGCTAAAATGGAAATTGAAAGCAGCAACTAACGATAAAGATAATGATTCCATACAATAATTAAGAAAAAAGTATTTAACAAAAAACGTACGTAGCGTCGGGAGTATTATATAAATAATGCATTAATATGGTCAGAAAATAAAATTTAGATTTTTTTCACGAATTTGGCTGTGAACGCGTATTAATAATATAATATTGTTCGTCGTGCAGAAGAAACGTCCATTATCCTAGAATATATTTTATTGAATATGGGATACACAACGAGGTCGTTATGAGATATGTTTTAGATATTATTATTATTATTATTGTTATAAAGTTTCATGGAAACTAGCATAAAGGCAATAAAAGTCACATGTTATGAAATGTTAACATGCAAATCCACGCGAACTAGAATATAGATAAAATTTTGAAGTTTATGACTTTTTTGTAAAACGCGATATTCTTAAAGTAGTTAAAAACAATGTGCTGTAACGAAAATTTTAGAGTACAAACTTTGTTTCAAATTCACACAATTCAACTAATCAAAAATAAATCAAATATACTGTCACTTCGCACTTAATTTATTTATTATATAAATGAAACAACGAACAGCATTACAGTATAAAACCTTTTCGCTGTCATTGTATGTATATTGCTTAATCCAAGATCAGTAATTAAACTTTTGTTTCTTGGCCACATATTACTGAGAACGAATTAATAAACCTGTAATGAGGAGATAGTCTTCGAAAAACATATGTTCTTTGAAGACTAGTAAATTATAGAATCCTACTACTACTACCTACACAGTTAATATTTGTAAAACATTACGAATAATTCGTTTCATATATTAGATTCAGCGACGTAATCCTGTATGCCTATTTTCATTGGCACGGGTTGAATAATCTGTATATTAATTGTATTCAGTTAGTTTTCTAGAAACTAAATATGTAGTGAATGCCTTGATGGTATAGAGAGATTGATATGAAAAATTAATAAATAATAAACATGTTGAGAAGAGTTCTTAACTTTCCTTTAGAATTAAAAAAAAATGTATATGAGATGAAAAATTTTACCGGGCTCAATGTTGAACTAAATAAACACTTTATTGTTTGTGTGTGCGTGCGTGAATTTGAATTTTCATAAATATGTTTTTTTCAATATTATAAAAGTTGAATAAATATTAAAAAAGTGTGTCAAGAAGTGAATAAAAAATGAATGAAATGAAACGTCGTACTTCAAGTGAAATTGTTTTTTTTTCATGAGATGGAAGTTCACGTACCTTATGGTAATAATAATAATAATTTATTTGGTGACATAATAAAATTGTCTCTGAAAAGATAGATCGACTCTCATGGGAAATTGAAGAATAAAAAAAAAATGATTTGCGGCTGGAAGATGTTGAAATTTACGAAAAGTAATATTGCATTAATAATGTTAAAATATTTTCAATTACATTCAGTGTATTTAAAGGAATGGTAAAAATATTTATTATGTATTCTGGTTTGCTGGGCCATTGTCGTATAACATAATTCCACACGATTTCAAATTACTCGTGTTTAAGTTTAACTCATAATTTAAAAAATAGGTTTTTTTGTGGGTTTAATATGGATTTTAACTACTTGTAATTTAAATTATAATGTCTATTCAATCTATCTATCTATTCCCTCACGCCGTATCCCAAGTGGGGTAGGCAGAGAGAACGGAACGCCATATAGATCTGTCCTTACACACTTCTTTCGCCTCCTCTACAGTCATACAATTTTTCATGCACGCACGTCTATTTCTCTTACTCAAAACACGGTCGTCCTTGAGAATTTGATCTTTAAGATCAAGCCATGTAGTTGTCGGACGCTCGCGCTTCCTCACACCCCTTCTTTCAGACAAGTATATCCTCTTTGTCATTTTTTCCTCTTCCATTCTTTCCACATGATCAAACCATCTCAATTTATTTACACGCAATCTATCCACAACACTCATCTTGCATCCACTCATTCTTCTAATATCCTCATTCCTCACTCTATCACACAACGTTTTGCCAACCATGCTCCTCAGCGATCTCATCTCCACAGCATTTATTCCACTTTCGTTCCTCTTCAACCATGTCTTCGTTTCGCTTGCATACAAAAGTACATAAAATATGTACAATGCCATAATAAAATAAAACAAGATAATAAACTCATTTTGTGTAACCGATGTCAATTGAATCATATATTATTTGTATTTTTGTATTTTTTATGTACTCTTTGTTATTCTTTTCCCTGTCTATTCGTTCCACATGACTAAACCATCGAAATTTATTTAAACGCATTATATAACAACACTCCTCTTGCATCCGCACATCCTCCTGCTCATTCTATCGCGCAACGTTTTATCAACCATTCTTTTCAGCGATCGCATTTAAACAGCATTTATTCAATTTTCGTCCCTCTTCAAGCATGTTCAAGTTTCGCTTGCATACATAAGTGTCGGTACTACCACAATGGTATTGGACACCAGCATGATCGATACATTGCCGTTGCTGACTATGGATCGAAGTGCACCGTTCATCCTAAAAATATCTTAAAAGTCTATTTTATTCAGAAACTTAAATTGTAGCCAAATTTAGCCAAAGCCAAAGTGTTGGTCACAGTACATTATTAATTAATCTCACAATATGTTTTTATTTAGAAACATGTCACGTACTTTATTATTAACCCAAGGCAAGGCTGATCCCTCGTGGAATCTTTTTTGCTTTAATACGAACACGTGTAACTTGGTACTGTTCACGAATTTATTTTCATTTCTGAAGGTATGTAAAAAAAGAGAGTAGTAAATGGAAAAGTAGCCGTAAAAAATATTAAGTATGTAAGGAAACAGCTTCGCATACATTATAACTATTTAAAATACCTGAAAGAACTCATAAGAATTTTACCTTCAATATTTTTTCTTCTGCTTTTTTAGTTGTCATTTTATTTTATTCCTTTTCAGAATTTGGGAACAGGATAAAAAATATCTCAATGATTCCAGATGACTCAATTTCTTCAAAATATTTTTATCAGCTTTTTTATATTTGTAAATCAAATTCAATCTGCAAAGAGAAAAATTAGGGAGCAGGAATAAATCCTACATTTGTGTGTATTTGAAGCATTATTTATAAATTGGAGAAAAGAATCGTTCTCTGGCACCATTTGCTGTTCGAAGTAATAATCATTTAAGATTGCCAATGGCCTCGAAAATAATTAAAAAGAGTGTTGCTCTTCTTTAAAAATGATATACGTACATACTTTTAAATATTGAACATAATGCATTGTAACATGAATTTGTAGGTTTAGTGAACGTTATATGAATAAGATATAAAACAGCTTATTTAACAAACGTCTGGACACCGTATCTGTTTCCTTCTTAGAGGAGGTTACATAATCTTCTCAATTTATGAGTCATCAACTCTTATAACTTATCCGTTGTCGGGTGCCTTGCCTTATATTCACAAAGGAGTTGATTGGAAAGACACTTTTACACCTTTGTTGTTCAATAAATATGAAACGTGTTAGAAAAATTGTAACATAAATTATTTATTGCATTAAGAATTCTCATTTTCTATCGAAATAAAAAAAAAACTTTCAATATTGAAGAAAAGAAAATCAATTTATTATCAGAAAAATGGTGTTCTTTTAGCAACAACGATTGCCTTCTATATTTAATAAACCTAAAGTGGCTTACATTATCTGAATACGTAGGCGTAAAATTCTATTGATATTTTCTCTCTGTAACAATACACCTACACAGTTTACAGTATCAATGTGATTATAGATTAAATGTATTATCTGCGATATAATGAAAAAGTAATAAGATCAAGAAAATGAGAATGTAAAAATGATAAAGTGGTCTTATGATAATAATAATAGTAATAATAATATAATATTATCACTTATAAATCCATTTCATAAAAGCTCGTTGTTGTTGTTATTATAGTATAAATATCAACATTTTTATTAAAAGCTCCATAGGCTTTATAGAAGGTAATGAAAATAACTATTAAACTTTTATACCTCACAAACTTATTATTAAATACGCTATATTAATTATTTTCGCTATGATGTTATGGGAATAGTTAATTAAATAAGAGGTTATAGAAGAAAATATATTTACGAGTATGTATCAACAATAAACTTTATGACATAAGTGGAGTGTTTGTAGAATTTGCTCAGTTTTGTTTTTATTTAACTTCACAACCTGATTAGTTAGCAGTGTATACAAAAGCTTTCTTAGGTTTATTTAAGCATCAAACGATTTCGTGGCACTTTAAATAAACTTATTTTTCTCTGAACCACCTAATGATTTTTATGAAAAGAGTACGTGAAGAAATTTTACCAACTACACCACAAGTTATGTATGTATGTGTTAGTTACTTAGCACAGTACTGTAATTAAAATAGCTATTTGTCACATATAAACTAACAAGCACTGGTCAGATTTACTTTTCATTTGCTCACACTAAGCTATCCTCCGGGTAACTGGAAGATATTATAATCTAGTGATAAACTCACACTTTGTAAGTTTAATTGTGTGATTAATAATTTTATGATATTTTTAAATAATTAATGATACTATAACCAATGTACAGTTAAGAATAAAATAAAGAAACAAATATTTGCTGTTTATAAGTGAATGAAATCAAGATTGATAATATGTGATGGATAGTATGTGAAATGAATATAATTTCGCAAGGTGTTATTTATGAAATGTTTGAGATAATGCAAGGATTTTATGAATGAACACTTATGAACCATTATGACGTGGAATGTTAAACATTAAAATAGCACTATTTATAAAGTATTACTTAAGTACATCAAGGCTCATTCAAAACAAATTTTACGTTATTTTTAACTTATTGTTTATCAGAATTTATTTATATATTGTGAAATATCTTTTTATTATATTATTAATATTATTAATGATTCTTAATTGTTTTTACGGTCTTCTGTTAAATTATAAAAGTATATAATATTATAATACATCATTTACATGTCCTTGTGATTATCCTTCCATAATCACGGTGAGTTTACACATTCCATATCCCCATATATCCATATCCTCATTGTAACCACTGTGTTCAACTGGGCCCTTTTTGTTATTGAATATAAAGAAAAGCTGTAAGAAAGAATTTCCATTCAGTGATACGAGTGACAAAGGTTCAATTGGCAGCATTCCTTTTCATGAGACGACATTTTGTCATAAAAACTATGTTTTTCGGTTTTCCTCCAATCTCTACAATTTGGCAGTCTCGTTCATAAAGTAAGGTGGGATTAAAATAATGATATATAATACCTATATTTTTTTTGAAAAAAAAAAAACCGGTAATATTAGTTAAATAATTCTGATAAAACAGATAAATATTGAATTTTTTTGATATTTATTTCGTAAAACTCCATTATATACAACATCAATAATATTTAGAAAATACTATGTAAAACACAGAGATAACTCTACCCATAATGATGAAACCAATATAATATCTAAGAAGGATCATTAGTGTAAAATTGTATTAGAGTAGCCTATGCATATACCTGTAGGTATAGATAATAATAATTAATATTATTCCAAACTATGTACATAATAATTTTTAGTATATAAGGAACTTATATTTGTGATTAGGATTAGTTTGACAAAGACATTGCATGTCGAAACTCGGGTAACTCATAATAAAGTATATGTAAAACCTTTAATAATATCTTATTATTTATTTGTATAAAACAGATAAAATTTTATTGAGCTACATTTTCAGGCTGAAAAATTAGTGTTGTAATTATTTTGAAATCCAATTGCATGACAAAAATCTATAAACTTGAATTATCTCAAAAAAGCTCTGACTCTTTTCATTGTTCAAAGTTTTTTTATAGTGGAATATATATTTATTTATTTAATTTATTTATTTACGGAATTATTGCCTTTGATATATAGTTTACTTTGAAGTTTTAACTGTAAATTAAAAGAGCCATCTACTCTTTTCCGTGGAAACACATTAGTTTTATATAATTGTAGCATAGTTGTGCTTCAAAATTCTTGTTCATGTGTTTGTTGAGTTTAACATATTCATTTAATAGTGTATATGTGTATTTTGTTTTAATTATGTGTTATAATGATTTGATAAGATGGAAAAAAAAACAATATATAGTGATAATCCTTCCATTGTACTTCTTCTTTATATTTTATATCTCAAATCGTTTTATTAGTTCTGTTGTCGAATGATGATGTCAAAAAGAAAAAAAGAAAATAAACATAGTTTAACTGAGTGGGTTTTGTGTTCAATTCATTGGTTTCAAAGCTTCATTTCTACTGAAGAAAAGACGATACTATAAACGGCACTTGTGGAAGAAATAAAATACAATCAAGTAAATATAAAACTTTGTATAGTTAGGTAAGTACTTGCACCTTTGTGGTTTTATATTGCACTCGTTTCAAGAACTTTTAACACTCTTATTTGAATAGCTGCTCTCGAGTCTTCTAGACTAGACAAGAATAATTCAAAGGTTATTTGGATAGAAGAAACCTACCTATACATTCTCTATAATCCATTTCTTTCCTTCATTTAAGCCTTCATCTTCAAAGCAAAGGATAAAAAAATTAAAAATTAAATGAGTCATCACTATTTTTTTAATCAAGATAAATTCCGCTCCATTCTTGATATGGTCGAAAAATTGAAAAACAACGCCAATGGAATTTATAAATCATTCATTCATAATATAACGATAAATGAGGTAACCAGCGGACCAATTGCAAGTAAAACATTAACGTCCTCTCCGTGTCACGAAAACGGAAAAAAATCAGAATGATGATGTCAAAAAGACCTCATCGTTGAGGCAACATGTCTTATACGTGACGTTTTACGTACCTGTATCTTAACCAATATTAATTATTATATAATTTATTCAATACATCATCTTAATTTTTTTATAATTATTTACCATTTTTTTACCATTATCTTTTTCGGTACCATCGCTATCTATTGAGAGTAATTCTGCGATATGTCATGTATCATCTCTTATCAAGACAGTAGGTGGTGACACTGAAATAAAATAGTTATAGGAATGGTGTATTGTGAAAGAGAGTAGTCATCGACGTGAAGTCATAAAATTATTGGCTTTTCTACGGTACACTCGAAAACTTTGAAAATCCTTTAGATTTCTTTATTATACACGGATAAATTACACACACATCTGTTATTTCAAGTTGTAATAATTTATCTTCTTTCACTTACACATTTCATTTAGCGTACCTACTAATCTTTAAGGACTTAAAATAAATCCCTTAGGCCGTCCCTATTTTAATTCAGCTATATATAAATCTCTTTTTTACTGGAATTTAGCAAGTTTTCATAGATTTACACCTTCTCCAAAATAAACCTACTCACTTACTGTATGATATATTGTAATTAAAAGTAGGTTCACTGTGTGAGCGTATAGGAATTAGAATTCCATAGTGAAATTAAAATCAGATGTTTTTTCTACTTTGTTGATTTCTATTGATAGAGATGTCTTTCGTCTTCCAAGGATATTGTCACCTATCAATAAAAAATAATACCTTTGGCAGAAAAAAACAACTTTTTTTTTTGTTTCATTAGTTCCTACGCGAAAGATTATTGTTTTGACTGGGTCATGTTTCAAGAATGTCCAATTATTTATAGTTGGCCAAAAAGAGCACTGTTGCGTCTACAAGGCTGCCGTCGATATAGACAATTTAATTACATAAACCATTCTATTTTAAAAAAAAAATATATATGGATTTTGTAATAAAGTATTTTTGTTATAACCAATATTTTCTGACAATATATTTTTAACATAAACCATTCTTATAGCCATGATATCGTTTTTTTTACAAATTGGCAGTCCATTCAATTTTGGATGATTTAAAACTATTGTTACCAATAGACGATTTTGCATAAAAAGAAAGGGTAAGGAATTATAAGCTAACTATTTAATTTAAAATAATTATATAAAATAAAAAGACTGATACATTAGACAAAAATAGAATTTCTTTTAACAAAATATATCGTGAATGGATGTGCCTCAATTGACATCGAAAAGAAAAAGTTTGTTTTTCTTACTTTTGAGAGGAGAATATTATGATGTTCCTTGTTGGTGGTGAACAATCATGTCTTCATTCTTTCCATCGCTTGAGTCCATTAAAAGTTTTGCTTACACCTGCTGCTACACACGACCAACTAAATGCAATAAACTTACATCGTAAAGTGTTGAAATTTCATTACGTGGAATATTATTTAATATATAAAGCAATAATTATGACTTTTATTAAAAGTACGAGCTTGTTAAAGGGCGGTGTATTGGGCAAAGCAACAATTTGTTATACAATGTTATTGTCAAAAAATGTTAGGTTATATAAAATATCACATTTACGTAACAAAAAGTTTTCAGTAATTCAGTGAATTGATTACTATGGTGGAATTTTTCACAGTGCATTAAATCTAAATGTCAGATTGTCATGTCGCAACCTTAATGCAGAACTAGCCTAAGTAGAAATTTTGGTCAAACTGAGTTAAGTATTAAGAAACAAGAAATGATAAAAATAGATATGAAATAATTAAACGAATGAGAGTTATTAGATTCCTAAATAATGATGCTTGTCGAAATTTGCTTTAGATACTTTAAATATTTTTTAATTATTACAAAAACAAAGCTTAAATCTGCTACTTTGAAAAATTATCCAAAAACACATAGGCTAGTTCTGCAGTAAGGTAGCGATGTATCAACGCAAAATACAATTTTTTCATAAACTAATAAGAAATAGGTATCAACTACCTAAAAATTGTTATTTCAATCATTTTCTCTTTAACGCCTTTCTCAAACCCTGTGAATTGTACTCTCGAAACCTGTACTCTTGTCAGTAGACTATCACTGGAAAACTTCAAATTTTAACCCATTTAGGATCATTGTCTTTCTCTCTTTGATACATATAATAGCAGATTTTTGTAAAGTATTTTGGTTTTCATAATACAACTCAATAACGCTCAATACTATACACAGAAATAACTTGGATTTTTTACTTCAAATTTATAGGTAACAGTCAACTTCAAGCAGTTAATTAATTTATTTATTTACATATATTCATGGCTTTAGCCTTTAACATGTTAACAATCAAATCAAAATAGAGAACAACAACATGAAAAAAAAATACAATTAATGTGTCAAATCAAAAATAGTCATACTGGTAAAATAAATGTATGCGATACAATTCTTATAAATATGTCAAACTAAAATATTCAAACATGTCATTTTAAATGTAGGATTCATGAGTATATAGTCATACAGGTAAAAAAAGAGTAATGGGATAATTATTATTTTTGTCAATCAATAATACTTAAAATTTAATGTCAATAGAAGATTAATATTTATTGTCAAACAGATATAAGCGTAAGTGAGATAATTATTATATGTCAATCTAAAATATTCAAATAAGTCATTTTAATTAGAGACATTATATTGGAACATTGTTTAATAAGATTATAAGTCAGATTAATTTAGGTCAAAGTGATATAGAAAGTATGATTAAATGATTGATTCAAAATTTACAACAATCGATAAAATATTGATCATAAATGGGAAGATGATCAACGAGTTGCCCAATGTCATTTTAACATGTGATTATATTGTTTGATTACGTCAGATTTATATTTGAGGAAACTATCGGCAATGATGTCTGCATATCCCTCCACCAGATTACCCAGACGATGGAGAGGGCTCTGAGAATGCTCAACTATTTAAGTTTCAAAAGGTTTGACAATTACTGGGAGGCTGAACGATATCATGGCCTGCAGTCACTCTCTAGTAGGCGTAGGATTGCTGACCAGGTACTATTCTACAAAATTATTAATTCTTTGATCGACTGCCCAGCTCTCAACGAACTGGCTTGCTTTCATGTGCCCAGAGTTGCTGCGCGACATCCGCAGACATTTCATATCACCGGGTTTGGCACCAATTATGCCAGAAATAAGTTCAAATCATCGTTGATTTAAAGTGAATCAACTTTAAATCAACGGCCAATCTGATGATATCATCCTTATCCAAATAATTTGTTTAGAAACTGCTTAAATCATATTATTGTAGGTTACAAATCAAACATTTACAAAGAAAAATAAATCGTACAAAATGTATGGGCACTACTTTACTGGCTGATTTTTAAATCGATGTAAAGTACATAATACCGAAAAGCCGGAATCCAATTGATACGATCAATTCTGAGGTCAGTCGTATTGTAAGTGAATGAAAGAAGGTATCATTAAAAGGCGAACAATGTTACTTCGTGAATTCACAAAAGGATCAGAAGTTAGTATGTTGAATATATTTATTCAGAATCTCGAATTCACATCCTTCTGCTAACAAATACACATTTAGTGAATATTCCATGAGAGATATTTGTATAAAAAATGCGTACTCATAAAGAATTTATTTGGGGTTGCTATGTAATAATGTAGCCGGGAATATTTTATTTCCATTTTCGTAAAACGTAAAACACATCATCATAATATCATTGTGATAAAATTCCTTCAGACTTTTTTTTCCGAAGTTATATTGCTTTCTGCCTCCAAATAACTGCGATTAATATATTTTAATCTTCCATCGTTTTTTTTATTACTGTTTTATAACGTTTATTTCCAAAATGAAAATGTTGTGAATTATATTGATAAAATCTTCAAGCAGCAATGATAATTGGCTAGTCACATATTAAAAATTAGACATAGCAGAAGAATACTTATAATCTTGGAATGAATACTTTGAGAGAATAAAAGAACTCAAGAGAAATAGATTAATAGCGCTGCTCAAGAGATGAGAAAAAAGTGTATGCGTGTGCAGCATTGAGATTGGAAAAGTTCTGAAGAGGAGCATATTAAGTAGAGGTGAGATGAAATTATGACACATTTTTTTTAATATTAGATCACATCTACATATTTGATTCATTCAAATATGTAGATGTGATCGATTTACAGTTGATAAAAGAAAATAACTCACAAACTTTTCATTCCCCATCAAGTTTTAACGATGCGTCACTCAAAAGTAATACCTAACGTTAGTTGATACTTTACCAACTTTATTTAACTACGTTCGGTTTTTCAAATTTTTTCAGCTCCTCTTTCATCGCTTCTCATTCTAAAGTAAGCCATACACTAGAGATCTACTCCATCAAAACTTCTGAACTGATCAACAAATCTCCTTGATGGACCAAAAGAGCGTGCTTCATTTTTAGGGATTAACAAATTTATTTATAATCGCCCCCTTTTTGCAATACACCGTTATATATAGAAATATCATAAAGACGATTGTTGCAAAATCGTTTTAAATACAGGAAGTATGTTCAGCACATCTGAGAGTATCGTTAAAGGGTGATGAGGGAGAGAGGGAGAGAGAGGAAAAGAAAATTAAATGTAGGATGATACCTTATTTAAAAAATAAAATTTAAAAGGTAAAATGTTTGTTTTGCTTCTCTCGTAGTTAGTGTGCTTTATTATACTTTAGAGTAAAGATAATAAATAGACGAGATTGAATGTGATGGCATGGATTTATAGTGTAAGGCCATCTTAACATCATTATTCTATGTGGGTACTCTTTCTATGTACATACCTGCCGTTACTAAAAGCGAGTATATCTCGTTATAAAATATTATTCCTTTTACTTTTCACATTATTTTTCTCAGTTCCTACTCGTCTAATCTTTTTCACTGCGGATAATTTCATTCTTTATTCTTCATTTGACTATGCTTTCCACTAACGTACTTACTTTCCTTTGATGTTCCTATCAATATTTTTCATTTCTCGTGATTAACACTTGAAAGAAATACGAAATCGATTATCGAAAAAAAAAATAATGAAAAGAGATGAATTTGTCATTAATTTGTTAATAAACGAAATTACCTACTTAAATTTTAAAATCTTAATTTGACCCTTTTCATCGTATTTTGTCAATGAACGGATGAAAGGAATATTTCCTATTTATTAAAAAAAAATGATAATTAAAAAGCTGTCATCCCTTTATACCCTTAAAGGTTCACTTTGGGATCCTAGGAAGGAAAGAAGTTTCTTTACTTAGAGCGATTATCTTCGCCTTACTGTGATAATAAAAACATATACGCGCTCCGGTGCTGTGAAGCGACTACACAAGGATCAATTTAGTTTTATTTTTCTAAATACATTTTAGTATTTTTTTACGCATCCTCGTTTGGGTAATGTGCTAACATAATTAATGTAATCGAATTTCAATTTAAAAAAAAGTGTGATGTCGATATTAACTAAACAGAAAAAAAACAATTATGCTTTGATACTGACGTAATTCAATTTTGAGAATACATTATATTGCGTAGAAAAATAAAACTAATAACATATCATAATCCATAGCATGAGTAATAAAAAGTAAGTGAGACAATACTCGGTATTTCAAATAGAATACACATAGTTTGATATTTAAATAACGCCAAATTTGATGGAAAAAATCCTTAAGTGAAGAACTTTGTAAGAAAATAAATTACCGAATGTACAAAAGAAATAATCAAAAGAAAATAACGTTTCAGGTTTTCTTTAACACAAGTTCTGAATAAAGTAGGTATAATAGAAATACCAATATTTCGCGTGATGAGTCATTTTTCGATACATTGGATCAATTATTTTTTTTTCGTCGGAATTCAATAAACCTAAAATAAAATAAAATTGTAAATTGGAATAAAAAACCAAAACCATATAAGTATGAAAACATTTAAACTTCTGATAATTTCAGAAATAACAAGACAATATTATTATAACGACGTCGAACGCCATTATTCAAATCACGCTCAAAACGTAATTTGCTTAATGTAAAGAAATGTAATGGAAACGATAATGCATTTAGGTCGTTTTTTCTTTGCCAAAGAAGACGTGAAAAATGGTGTTCAGCATAAAATTGTGAAGTTATAATCATTCAGTATTGCGTGACGGATATTATTTATTTTTTTGTACGTCTATTACTTATAAAGTTTTGGTTTTTTAACGCTGACACGACAGTGAAAAAAAAGTAACAAGGACGTGGCCATATTAATTAAATATAATATTAAAGCAAATTACTTAATGGGGAAAAAGTATAAAACAATTGATAAGTACAAATCAATACATATAAGGGTTCAAAAACTTACAAAAAAAATTATACAATATTTTTAATCTTTTTAACTTACATCTTATTTGAGCATTCGTTGTTCGTGTGATATTTTTAGCAATATATTTTGAAATAAATGAAATTTAATTATATGCTGGTTTATTTATGGTTTATTTGGTAATTGAGAGAACCCAAATGAAATAAAAATAATCTTAACAAAATCATTAACACAAAAATATATAGATATTAATTTCTTTGACACGATAATAAAGTTGGTAATACTTGAAGTTCGTGATAAACTTTATGAAAATAATGGTTACCTATCCAGAATTATTTTGTGATATTATTTAAATATGTAGATGGTATTTAAAAAATATTTTTCACAACTCTGTGAAAATGTTAAAAGAATTGTCTGGAATTGGAGAAATCGCAGAATTTTATCAGGAAGATTTTAGGGCAACCCTAAATATTTAGACACATACCGTCATTTTTAATATCCGCAATAATGGAGATTTCTACTAAAAAAAAGCGCTCGTTCAGAAATTTGGGTAAAGTAGCATTCACATTGCTTCACTTTGGATGATCATCCAGAGTGTCAGGGTCAAACCTGTTCATCGAAAGTGAACACGTCTGCTCACACTTGTTCATCCTATGCTTTCACTGCCATGTCAACACTCTCAGTCATGTTGTATGTAGTTTAACATATTTTCGTACAAAAATAATTAAACAAATTCAAAAATAAAAATAACTCATAAAATAAATTAATATAGCTCTCGACTGCATAATAATTTTGTACATGATTCTGATATTCAATACAAATTCATAGAGAATAAAACAAATAATAAGATAAAACTTGTTTATATGGTCGTTTCAGTGAAAGGACCTTTCATCAAAATTATGACGCTCATCGCTAGTGATCACTATTGATGAAACGCCCGTTCACACCTATTCATCTTGGAGGATCATCCGGAGTGATCACTGAAAGTGAACAAATGTGAACGACCCTTAAGACATTAATATACAATGAAAAAACGTATTAGGTAAAATCCTTACGGAAATAACTACCAAATGGAAAGATTTTTTTTATAGAAATCGTTGGGTGTTAGAGTTACAGTTATGTTAGATATATTTAAAATAAAACAATTTAATAAAAATATAAACAATTCAAGTATCACGATGTTAAAAAAATCATTACAAAAGTTGATTCAATATTTAAATCTTGCCATCTTAGTCAATTTTCACGACACAAGTATATCGTTTATGATGAGAGCGTTAAATTGCAGTTGTTAATAAAGATACGATCAAATGTGTATGATTTCAGTTTGCATAACTCTCTTTCCTATGAGACACAACAATTTAGTATGTCACCCACGTCTAATTTTTTTTTTCATAAAGAGAAAACAACCTGCGATAAACTCGCCCATTGTGCAAAATATTTGTATATACCATGTTGTAATCTCATTCTTTTTGCTAAAATATTTTGTACAATAAAGTTTATTATTATTATTATTATTATTATATTATGCAAAATATCCACTAACAAACTTACACGCGGAAGACAACTTGATGTTATAGATAGATGAAGAATATATTTTACATGTGCAGTATCACTACTATTTATCCGTTGTCATTTTAAAATATATGTAGTTTAATAAAAAGAATCAGATGGTATACGAAAACCAAAAGTACCTAAGTAACTTTATGTAGATTGGGACTGAATTGAAGCTACGTGAGAAATATAGCAAGTGTTACAGTTTGCAAACAGATTATAAAATATAATATTTAGTCCAAGAGATTTCTCTAGAGAAGTTGGTCGGTATCTTGAATGTTTATATTACATATCTGGTAGGTAACAATGCTGGTTGGACTATCAATATTAGTCAAGGATTGACCATGAGTGGTGAGTATTGTTACAGTGGAGAACTCGATGATGGATTAGGGTACAACACGATATTTGTTTTGCTCGGTCACATAGTGGGTACTGGTCAACAACTTACTGGTAACGTATTATATTATTGGATATACCTGCTTAACGTATTATACTTGCCTACTTCAGGAAAATAATATTTTCGCTATAATCACATACATACCTAATCAAGATGATTACTGAGATTTTGTGAACCTACACATTTTATTTTAATATATTTTGATTATTTATTTTGTTGTTTTTTTCTTTAAAAGCGTCTTTTCATTATTAGTTGCTTACTTACTTATGCAGCTATTCCTGTACACTGCTGAACATAAGCCTCCCCCATATGTTTCCAGGCATCCTCGTCCTGAGCTTTCTGCAACTAGTCACCAGCGATTCATTTATTGTTGTCTGACCAACGTGTTGGAGGTCTTCCTCTACTCCTTTTATCTTCACGAGGTCTCCACTCCACTACCCTTTTTATCCATCATTATTACAATCAAAGTAATTTTAAACTTTATGATAATTTAATCACTAATTCAGTCTTTAAAATGTTAAAACCTAAAAAAATCTAATGCGTACCTTATCACAATCTTAATAATTATACAGAACATATTTTGCATCTATTTTTCAAAGCTTATAATTATTATTATTTATCGTGTCGAAACCCTGAAAAAAAAACCAATCAAACTGATCTCCAGTACTGTGCAAAACGCACAGCAGGTGGAGATGCGTCAAAAATATCCTCCATAGTGCAAGTGACAGGGCACAATGGACACTCCAACAAGTGTGGCATAGTCTGTGCTGCACCACAGTCACATGCTCCGAATTCGTCTTGTAGAAAGCCCCATCGTTCTCTATTGTTGCGGCAGTTTCCCACACCAGATCTCAGTCGATTTAGGGTTTTCCATGTTCCATAGTCTAGATCGCCTCCTGCAGCAAGGTGTTCTTGGGCTAGGAAAGGTTCGCTTATTTGCGGATCCTCCGCCCACCTACGTAGGCGTTCAGAGGGAGCAGGGCCCGTCAGTGAGGATGAGGAGTTTAAAATAGATCGTCTAGAACTGAGACGTTGTGGTGGGGGAACATGCTCATAATAATCATATGATTTTTAAAATTCCAGAAACAAAGATGAGTATAGCAATACAATATGTTGTAATCAGGGCAATTCATAATCTTTAATAAAAGGAAATTGTAATAAAATGGATAACATTATACGTAATATAGGTCAAATCTCTGAAATCTTGACGATAAAATTCAGGATAAAATATATTATTATTATAGAAGATTATTATAAGATTTCTTTTTGTTTCATCCATCACTTTATCCAGATTACTTGAGGTCACTGGTTCTGATCACCACTCTCTCTGTTTCCATATACCCTACCCTACCCTCATTTCAAAAACATGACACACTACCACGAATAGTGGGACGAAGTATAATAATATCTTTCTAATATTTCGGTCAAAATAATAAGGATGTAATATTATTCAGCTACTTGTTGATATTCACAGATACGTAGGTTAATTTCATAAGCAAACATTAGCATTATGGATTACATAACTTGATCAAGCCGTGGAGCACCCTGCAAAGAAAAAGTCTCCCACTCTTATCCATAAGGTTTGGAGTATCCTGTAAAAGTCAGGTATTTTACATCTTGAATTCAGGGATTAGGTTTTCCACCCATACTAAATGTCTTATTTTTGCTGGCACGGAGAGGACAGCTTGCGTGTATTGCTGGCATCCATACTTGTGGAATATGCCGTGATGGGATAGTAGTAGTATTAATAGTCACCCACAAGTAGAAGAAAAATAAGATTTAAAACGCTTTATAAAAGTATTTCTAAAATATTACTTCAAAGATATTCAATTTAGTTACGGAATAATCCAATTACCCATACGCAATATCACTTTTTTGTGGCACGGAGTAGACGACCTTTATGCTTCTAACATACAGTCGATTCGTTAGCTACGCCACCATTGGAAGTAATGTGATAGTGTTGATAGATTTCTAAATTCAGAACTTATTGTTTGATATTCATTATTTACTCATTTGTAGATCTTTATGTTAGTAATTTTTAATACTTGATTAATTTTATGTATTTTTTACGCTTTTTCACAATACACCGTTCCTATGACAACGACATCAGAGCGCAGGGAATGTCATGGAAAGAGGTGACGCAATTGGCGCAGAGACGCTCTGAATGGAGGAGGCTGGTTTCTACCCCTTGCTCTCGAGAGGAGCGTTGAGGGCGATGATGATTTTTTTACGCAGCACGTCTCGATACAGGGCAACTTAATGAGGCTGCTGCAACATAATTGTATCCATACTGGCGCTGGCGACTCTCGGGCTCGCGCCCTTTAAACGCCTAACAGCACGTCTCTGGACACCTCACCTCGGCCTTCTGTACTTACCAATTTGTGTATATATTTTATAATCATGTTTTATTTGTTTTGCTTCACGTTTTGTATCATTTTGTTTATTTTTCTTTCTTTTTTTTTTTACTTGTATATATATTGTATAATAACTCAATAAACATTGTTACCGCCCAGAGGGGACATTGAAGAGAGAAGTAGTATAAAAGATTCCCACGACGGCGGTTTTGGCCGGCCGGCCCTTCAGGCCTCCCTAATGGCCCGCCCGTGAGGACAATTTTGGTTTGAATGTGCGGATAAGTAGGAGTTAAAGACTCCTGAGGTATCCGGGTGTGTGGTGGATCTTTCTTTCTTCAATGGTGATGTATTATCTCTGGTTTTGTGTGTTTATTGATTGAAAAAAGTATTATTGCTAAAAAAATAATAATATGTACCTGTATAAAACATTGAGTTATAATAGAACGGTAGAAAATAAAAAAGGTTTTGTATAAAATAACCATGAATGTCAGTTTTGATTTAAGCTCTAGAACAAATATCCCAAATAGACGTATGAAGGAGACCTTGTATTGAGCTAACAACACAATGACAACATTACGATCATACAATCATATTACCGCAATAATCATTATATTTTATGTCTACATTGCTTTCGCAAATCTAGATCAATACTCGTATTACCAAATATTTTCCCTTTTTACCGTTCAAATCTATGACTTGTTTTTGTTATAGGTACTTGTATAAAGTATTTTGTATTGAATTATATAGCATAGGCAGTTCTAATTGTTAGTTCGTGTCTGAGAACACTTGTTTATTAGACCCTTAGTTGAAATTAATCTACAAAAGCTTTTTAATGTCATCAAATAAGTGTACCTATATCAATTTTTTTTTCAAAAAAAGTTGAAAATTTAATGTTGAATATTATAAAGATTTGCCAACATAATCTTTGTTCATTCAATATTTCTGTGCCGATAAAAAAGAGAAGCATTGTTTCTGCCCTGTGTTGGCCTGTAACTTGTTCCAGGAGAATGTAATAGGGGATTTTGTCAAACATGATCATAGACAATATTAGCAAGAACTCTTCAGACATATTTTGACAACCTGTATTTCCGAAACGAATGTAAAAGGCAAAAAAAAATTGCAAAAGAATTTATTACTAATATTATATATCTTCTTGCATATACTATATAATATTTTTCTTAAGATAAATGCATAAAGAAAGGTTTGCTGAGACTGACTGAAAGTGTTAATAAATTTTTGGTACCGAAAGGAAATCCTGTATGCATATTACATTTTTTTAACATGTATAGACAATTCACACACCGAGCTAGTCCCAAATTAAGATATGAATCTTGTATTGTGGGTACTAACACGACGATACACATACATACAATGCACTGAACACATACACATGTAACACCCAGACCCAGGACAATTTGAAAAAGGTCATTCTTCATTTTGCCCTGGCCGGGAATCGAACCCGGGACCTAGTGACTCAAAGGCAAGAAGGTTAGCCTCCGCGCCACACCGGTCGTCACGTAGTGAGTTCTCTGGTTCCTCCTCCTAAGAGGGAAGGCTGAGATGGGGTATACACATATACAGAGATCCTTGAAAGTTCAATCCACCTCTGCATCATGGTGTCGGAAGGTAGTATGTAGGTATCCGATACACTTATGTCAGGAGTTATGGTCATTGCTATGACGACCAAGGTGAATCAATATTATTATTTAAGATATATAGATATTATTGTAGTAATGTTATGTATCTACTAGTAAACAAAACTTCATACATTTACAGCTATTTCAAAGCGAAGTATATAGGTACTACAAGGTGAGGTATCATAAATTTCCCCATACATTAACTACCATCAAATAACAAGAGAAAACTCCTTACTACATTACTCATATTATTTTACATGGGGCTTGCTTGTAATTATAACTAGAAAACAAATCAATTACACTGAAATATGTTTTGTTGTACAATAAACCTACTTATTTATTATGTATTCCATTTATATATTACTTTTCAAATAAAATATTAATGTTTATTAAAATAATAACAAAAAACAGTGTAACGCCAAATCCCTTAAGTGAAAGTTTACAGTGTTCTATTTTTATATATATTTTTTTTATTATCTAAATTTTAGTTATTAAATTATATTTTTTGTGTACACCATACCATGCAACAAGAGCAAATAAAGTACAGTCACAAAAGTATTAAAAAAGAGACACAAGTTCTGGTGTATATAAAACTACACAATAATAATCGAATAAATCGATTTAATATTATTATGAATATAAAATCTGCACTGCTATTTTTTTTTTTTTAAAAAGATATATCTGGGTTTGTTATAAACCCAAATAAAGCCTTATACACCTTTCACACTAAGCTAAAAGCTTGTGCCGTGAAAGGGGAGTTTGCCAGCACCTGGGTTCGAACTACAGACCCCTTGTTCTGGAGGCCGAGACTCTACCTCCAGGCTACCGACGAACTCGATATTATATTACTTTATACAACCATTACCTTATATTCTACAAATAGGAAAACCGATTGACTGATTGCAAGTAATAAACATGAAAGTCGTCCTCTCCGTGTTAAAAAGAGTTGAAAAATTGGCTTACAGGCATTCCCATTTCTCATCGCAATTTTGAAGATGTTAAATGTCTTCAATGTAATGTTTTACGACCTTGTACAGGACACTCAAAAAATTACAAAAAAAAGGCAGAGAACTATTTTTTGCAAAGGACTCTATTGAATTTGTGAGGAAACTGACCTAAACAAATTTTTCATGTATACATGAATGGAAGTATCTTTTGTTTTGTTCTAATTAGGAATTTTGTTTTCATGAATAAAACTTCGAGAAATTTGTGAATTGTTTCAAAACATACCGCCCTTATAAATCTGTCGCAATATTATTTATCAATAGTTAGGAAGGAATGGGCAATGAAATTATCATCAATCGGAAGCAATAAAATGAGACCTTTTTGTTTGTTGTATTTTGAATATTTTGTAACATGTTGTAATATTAAATTTGTTACATTGGTGATCAATATTATCGGAAAGTAATTAAATTGACAGTAGCAACATTTTCGATTCAAACGATTTGTGTGAAACATGTGTTTTAGGAATGAAATTTACAAGTTTGTGTAATAAAAGAATGGTATTTTATTGAAGAAGGCATTTGAAATATACAATCATGTTTGCACGTCCTCATTTTACAACAGAAATAACAAACGAATATAAAATATTGAAATGATATACAATTATGAGAATGTCACTATGTAATGATTTCTACAATCTCATCGTATCGCATATATAATATAATTGATAATGCACATTAAAAAAACTTTACTTGACATACACACCAAACACCTAGATAGAACTATTAATTAAGGTAAGGGGGGTTAGGTGTTAGGGAATGAATACTGATTTAGAAGGCAATTTTTTCTCTTCACTAAAGACTGATCATACTTATTGAATGAGTGAAAAACTGTGATAAAATATATAATACTGTGAGGTGTAGCCCCAAGTACTTAGAATCAATAATAATATACACTTTATTGTTAAAAATGCAATGTTTTCCAGTTAACCTAATACATTGTTTAAGTATGCTTTATCACAAAGTGAGTTTAGATAAATCAAAATGCATAGGGCATATAAAACAGAATTTCATTTCCTTCAGTATCTAGGACTTCAGTAACCGCATGTTTATTAGATGTACCTACAAAGATGCTAAAGAAAAAGTCTATAAGTTAACACAAACATCTTGTAAAACATATTTAAAGTGTAGGAAATTTTTTGCATTCTATAACGGTAAAAAAAAGGTTCTTTTATATATTATATTTTAACAAGTAACACCACTTTAAGTGGATGTTATGTCCTAGAACTGATGAATTGTACAGTGTCCTTGAGATGCTTTGGCACGTAAACGACACTTTAATGTTGTCCAATAATAATAATAATAAGGTATGAAACTAAATAAGGCATACTCACTCGTATTAAAAAAAATTCAGATATGAAAAAATCTATCAAATGTTTTATATTTTCTATACAAATATCATTAGAAGATTACACGATTTAGAAATAATATAATTCCAACATTCTCCATCTCAAATGAAATCAAAAAGGCAAATCAACGATATCAACAATAATTAATTACCGTGAAAAGCATAGAAAGCATTCAACTCGAGTGCTACTTTTGTTGGCACACGTCATTCCATCAAAGTCAAGTGTCAGGAGTAGTGGAGGAGTATAGAAGACAACAAAAGAAATGGAATAATAGAATTAACTTCTTACAGTGTATACCATAATGCTCTTTTCCTTTTTACATTTTCATTCTGTTATTTTCCAGAAACGTTCACGATATTATGAAGTAACCATAAAAACATTCGCACAAGGCAATCCTTATATTTGTAATGAAAAGTATAAGTAAAGAACTCTCTGTATGCGATTTTGTGGGTTGTTAAAGTTAGATACAAACCAAAATGTCGTTGATATACAAATCCTAGTAAGTACGCACACGTCTCAAGAGCGTGAATTGTTTAAATTTGTGTTTGTTTTTGTTTAAACATTATAATATATTTCTTTGTTTTTCTCTTTGTTTATCTACAAGTGGGGTTGTCAAAGCATTTTCTGAGTATAAGATATTAGTTACATGAATAAACAGGTAAACATGGCTTACAATAAATCGTATTAGATATTGTGATGTAGTCTATTCTACTTGAAACTTACTCAGATGGGGATGGGTAGACTCACAAGTGTGCTCATGTGGAATGACACAAACTATCGATCAAAGATATGCATTTCAAAGAGTACTTTAGGACCTTCACTCTCTTAAGTACGACGATATACAGTAGCTGAAGAATTTAAAGATCAAGTTGTGAATGACCATAAGAAGATTAACTATATTAAGTGAATAAACTCAAGTTTAATCAAAGATTTATTATATCCAAGTTTCCATATCAATCACGAAAATAATAACTTTAAAAATGTATTTTCTATTGATATGTTTACTTATAATTTTTTAACGATTGATTTATGAAAATAGTATTTAAAAGTATTATAAATTTTTCAGATCATTGTTAAAAGAATCATAATTCTTTGTTTGATAAAACTTTGGTAATAAAACCTTCAAAGAAAGCTAAGTATGCATGCCAATTTCTTGGTGATTTATGAGTAGGTATTAATTTTTCGATGTTGACCACTGTTAGCTATAATTCGCATAAATTAAGTCAGTCGTTAATTAGTACCTACTTAACCTGAAACAGAGAAAACAAACAGCGGTTATGTATTCTGCTCTACGTAGACATTCCACTTAAGGGGGGTGTAAATGTTTATCTTATTAGGTACATTAAACAACATATTTACACAACGTTTTTTTCTTCACAGTCTGCAGAGCAGAGTAGGTTTTCGACTCTTTCCAACAAGTTTTAAAAAAATCGTAAAAATGCATTTTTTTATAGAGCTAAATATACGTTAAATATCCTTGATTTAGAGTCAGAGTATACCACTTATTTTGTATGTAGTTTTTGTGGTGCAGAGAGGACAGTATGTCTGTTTATTCAGTAAGTGCAGTTATTAATTAGACATTTATCGATTGGTCCACAAGTTGTAGAAATTCATAATGAGATAAATTGAAACAAGTGTTACGTTCTACTATAGATTAAACCAACACATAAGAGACGTCTTTCGACTTCTTAGGTCAATATCAATCGTATCTTAGGTTATTAAGATTAATAATGAACTTAAAAGCCGAAAAACATCCTTCTCATGTTTGTTTAATATATGCTAGAACGAAATACCACAAAAAATGATCATAAATACTCCACGAAGAGTATATAACGAACTATTAATTTACATAAATTATATCGTACTCGTATCATGTATAAAAAGCCTAATAAACTAACTTACATATTCATTGACACAGTTTTGCTGCTACACATTTCATAAGATCATCATCATCATCATCATCATCGCCCTCAACGCTCCTCTCGGGAGCACAGGGCAGAAACCAGCCTCCTCCATTCAGAGCGTCTCTGTGCCAATTGCGTCACCTCTTCCCACGACATTCCTTGCGCTCTGATATCGTTGTCATAGGAACGGTGTATTGGGAAAGAGGGACGCCCGGGCCTACGGAACCCCTGCGGACGGAAGAACAGTGCTCTTTTTGGCCAACTATCATTGGGCATTCTCAAAACATGTCCCAGCCAGGACCATCGTCTCTCTTGTATTACGGAGATTACAGGTCTCTGCTGGGTGCGCCGGCGCACAGCATCATTTGTAACATGTTCATACCATCTGACATCCAAAATCCTTCTAAGATACTTGTTTTCAAAGCTTAGTATCTTCCGCTCTTGAGCCTTGGTTAAGTGCCAAGACTCGCAGCCATATAGAAGGATTGGGATGATGCACGCATTGAACAAGCGACATTTTGTCCTGATGCTGAGTCCAGACGCCTTCCAAACTTTGTTCATGTTGTTGAAAGCCCCGCTAGCTGCTCCTATGCGGATTGGTAATTCCGACCGGAGATCACCCTCTGGCGTTATGGTTGCTCCCAGGTACCTGAATTTACTAACCTGAGATATTTGGGAATTGCCAACCATTAGTGGGGTGTGAGTACTCGTGCATGTACTATTACATATGTACTCCGTTTTACCAGCGTTGATACGAAGGCCAAGGCGCCTTTCACACACAATTATTGTTCATCAAAAGACAAACGCTCCTTCATTAAAACTTAGTCAATCTAAACTTAAGTAATCACTTTCCTTGATAACACTCATTCCTTGTCTAAGGTTGCTTACATAGAATTATCACACAAATGGAAAAATCAATATCTAGAAATATTTAAAGATGAAGGTTTGATAATAATTGTGTTACAAGTGACGTCAAAAATTAATTAATATGTAACGATAATAATACTACGTTTTCAATTGCATATGAAATTAAAAATGTCGAAATCTTCATATAAACCACTCGAGATCGTTATCCTAGTAGCAAGTCTGGGAACTTTAATCGACAGATCCTGAGATCTTATTATTACATTGCCAATATGATTAATTACTCTACATTTAAAACATAAGAATATTGTTTTCTGCAAAGCTGTTTGAAGTTATTGAGTTGATGATTATATTGTAGGACTCCATATTAATTTATGGAAATAAAAACAAACTGTTTGAGTTTTAGGTACTATATTAAATTAAAGATACAGTTACATGGTTTCAACTTACAAAATCATTATCATACTCTACTTACTATTCAATGTAGTAAAACTCAACAGTTTGTTTTTATTTTTTGTCTCGAAACCCAGAAAAACCAATCAAACTAATCTCCAGTATTATGCAAAACGCATAGTACTAGAGACTAGTTTGGAGATGCGTCAAATATATGTATGTAAATGCGTTCATTCTTGATGGATTTACTGAATAACAACAAAAAAATTAATGTTACCGAGAAATCTTAGTTTGTTTTCTGCTGTCCTCAGATCTCAATATTATATTAAGCACAAGTAATAATATTTATCCCGTGGAGCACCCGGTAAAGAATTGGTCTCCCACTCTTCTGCGTAAGTTTTCGAGTGTCCTGTAAAAGGCAGGTGTTCGAAAAAATAAGACATTTTACATCTTAATTTCAGCGTTGAGGTTTGCCACCCATCCTGAATGTCTTGATTTTATACTGGCACGAAGAGGACAGTTTGCATGTTTCTTACATGCAGCTGATCTGCTGGCTACCCCACTAGTGGGATATGCCGTGATGGTATAGTAGTAGTAGTAGTAGTAATAATATTTATCCAGATTAAAATATGATGATATTAAATATCTAGAATAATCACAGTATGTGGATTAAAGTATCCATGTACTGTTTGTGTTAGGGTAAGAAATTTTATATTCATGTAAGCATTGCTGTATATAATGTTTCGAGTAAATTAAACAACATCGCTAAAGTGTGTTTACCCATACAATAAAACTTGACAAATATCATCAGCAGTGTTGTAAATATTATCTATATAGGTACTAACTCAAGTCCGACTGTTACGAATCTGTCCTGCGGATGACGTTTACTTAGATAATAATATGTTATAAGTTGAGTTGAAATTACGATTCATGAAACAGAAAGACCATACTATGTATATTGCATTAGATGTAGGTATTTTGTTACAACTATGTTACATTTTCTATAAATTCATATTTTTAATGCAATGCAAGTTTAACTCAAACCACACCTTGAAATAGAATTGAATATAGCAATCCAAAGAAGAGCATCATATTTTTCCCTGAATACGTTATTTATTTATCTAATTATATTATCCCATTTATTCATAAGTCACATGATCTCTAGGAATTAATCTTTGGTGTAAGGAAATGTTAGTAAAAAAAGTCAAATATACATAAAGAATTCCTCGGTAGCCTGGAAGTAGATTCATGAACAAGGGGTCCGCGGTTCGATCCTAGGTGCTGGCAAACTACCCTTTCACAAAAAAAGCTTTTAGTTAACCGTTAAAGGTGTATAAACGGAAACGAAAACCAGTTGTATCTTTTATTTTATTTTTATTTTATTTTATTTTATTTTTACAATATTAAAGAATCAAACAGTCATAACATAATATGTTAACAATTAATACACTCAACATGTGGACCAGCGAAGATTCCACTCTTACCAGAAATGTCTTAGTCATGAGAAAAAAAGCAAAAGTTAAAATTTTCTAAAAATATCAAAGTAAATTTAAAAACAATAATAATACAATATTTAAAAATAATACAAAAGAAACAAATCCCAAAATACTAGAAATCAGTCTTTCAGTCTCATTAGTCTTGAGAAAAAAAGTAAAAGTTAAAATTTTCTAAAAAAGTATACTCTACTACTACTACTACTACTACTACTATACCATCACGGCATATCCCACAAGTGGGGTATACTCTACATATGCATATATTTTTAATTTCCGTTGTCCTTTCTCATTTAATCAAATAAAGATCCAAATGTTATCATCCTGTATCTATGAGCGTAATTCGAAGAAGTATAAAGTAAAAGATACTCATCTACCTTGTATACGACTGAATATTATTCTGTGTCCTGTCCCTTTTATTCCTTTAAGAGTAAAGGTTATTTTGTCCTTATATATATATGACTTTACATCCAGTTCGTGTTGGACATGTTCTTGGATTAGTAATAATTTATACTTAATACGTGGAACATAGGGACGTGCTTTAATAACAGATGATACGAAAGTGAACGACATTCTGAAAGTATATTCATTGACCTACTCTTACAAATACTCATGTATAAATTCTCTCTGAGTTACCTTAGTTATAAAAAAAATACAAATTGATAGTCTTACCTTTTCTACGTCTGCTTCTGGATTAACGCTTATCCATTTAAACTCTTGCTTAACTTCTAGGGCAGGCAATACTGATAATATAACAAGCTCACCTCTTCTAGGGCTAACCTATTACTCTTTCTACATTAATTGGTCTCCATTCACGAAAACCGAGTGCTCATTTCAAAACAAATCTTTCATTATCTCACTACGGTTAGGGCAATACAAATAACGTTTGGATTTAATGTGTATATAATAATATGTTCTAAAGAAAATATGTGAAGGGGATGAACCATTTCGGAAATAGTATTAACAACGACCGCGAAGACCCTGAAACAATACCCTCGGGTCTCCAACCGAATCTCTTGTTATAGTCTCTGTAAAATTTTCATGAAAAGCATTATTGGATCAGTAGGCTGTATTCCCAAAACATAAAACAATGTTTTAATAATATGATGGGTACTTAAATATTAAGGAAAGCCCTTTCGAAGTAACACTTTCTAATGTCAAACCGAGTTATTCAAATGGTTAACAGAAATCGAAACCGGTTTTAGATATTTATTGCGGCTTAAGAAATTTCTTCAATCGTGTTACAATGCAACGCCGCTTCCGGTAGTATAGGGTAAAAACTTCTTATTTAAAAAAAAAACTTGTGTCAAGTAGGTCACTACGTTTTATGTAATTTCTAAGTTATGATATTAGATATATTATGAAAATATGTATTTATTATTACAGTCGGAAGCTACTCATGACTCAAATTCTCATTTCATAAAACTTACCATTTTTCTTGCTTCAACTTCAACTATTTCTTCATCTCCAATTGTTACCTTTTTGTATTATGTAATATGTATGCTGAAAACACGCTTAATTGGTGGGTTGGCCTGATCAGATCAACATTATTCTCTCTCTTTTTATTTTTCATAGATGTTTTGTCAACCTTCTGTGTGTGTCTCTATGTAATAAATAAATAAATGAACTTCCAAAAATACGATAAAGGATCATGTTATATATAAAAACAAAAGTTTTAATAGGTACTCAAATTTGATCGGGAAGGCAGGAAGATCATATCAGGAAGGCATAATACCATTCTGGCACCATCACTTACCTACGTATGCAAGCGAGACTTGAACGTGGTTGAAGAAAGACAAAAGTGGAATGAAAGCAGTAGAGATGTGAACGCTGAGAAGAATGGTTGGTAAAACGTTGCGTGACAGAGTGAAGAATGGGGATATTGGAATAATGCAAGAAGATACAATACAAGATACGGATACAAGAAGAGTGTTGTGGACAAAATGTGCGTGAATAAGCTACGGTGTTTTGGACATGTTGAACGAATGAACGAGGTAAGAATGACAAAGAGGATATACTTATCTGAAAGCAAGGGTGTGAGGAAGCGCGGGCGTTTGTGAACTACGTGCCTTGATCACGTGGATCAAATTCTCAAGGACGACCGTGTGTTAAGTAAGTGGAACCGACGTGCGTGCATGCGAATTTGTATGAATGTGGAAGAAGCGAAGGAAGTGTGTAAGGATAGATCTATATGGCGTTCCCTTCTCTCTGCCTACCCCGCTTGGGACACGGCGCGAGGGTATAGTATAGAAAGATAGTATAGTCATATCAAGAACTTCATACCAAGTCAAGGAAGTCATTAGTCGAAATGAGGTTCAATATTTCAAAAATCCGTAACCGTAACGATTTTTGGTCTAAGTTATCCAAATCCGTAATGTGGGTCAATCACTGGAACTTATTTTCAGTACTATTATTAGTACTTACTTTCAGTAGTTATATATGACGACCGTGTACCTTTAGTATGTATATTTTAGAAAATGCCATCTACACTTCATAATGTGGGTGTATTTTGGGTTTTGAGAAAGGTTCGTTCTCACAATATAAGTACCTATATGCTATCCGAATTAATAAGTTTTTTCTACATTAACATTAAGAACTATTATAATATTACAGTTTTTTTTATGTTATAAGGATTTTTTGTAAATAAAAATCTCTCAGTCTTTTCAGCAAGTCTTTTTGTAAAAAGAAGAAAGAGCCAAATTTCAAATTCAGCGTTGAAGTATGCCACCCATTCCTAATGTCTTATTTTTGACAACATGGAGAGCGTTAGAGAGCTTTCACGATGGTATCAATAGAGACGATTATTATTTATTAAGGAACAACCATGAGCCAATAGGACCAGAACATACATATAAACATAACAGAATACAAGAAAATCATGAGCAATGGTGTAACCTATTAAATTTGCGAACTCTTGAAAGTGTGAAGGTGTTCAAGGTGGGGTTAAAGATCCTATTGTTCAGGAGATATTATGATTCTTAAATGAGCCCTTGCGGTGGTTTTCCCATAAAAAGAATGACTAGTTATTATAAATGCATTTTAGCTACCCCATAAAAAAACTTTGTTAGATTTGTGAATTTCCCTCGAGACATTGAATTAGAATAAATGAAAGGTGATGACTATAAAGAAAAAAATTATGTCTTATTATCATTTTTATCATCAAAATAAAACAAAACGATCGAATATTGAAAATAATTTAAAATTTTGAAGAAAAATGTCATTATGAAACGTTTGTGGTACGCATTTACATTTTTTCAGGAAACGATAGTCTTTTATTACGAAAGAAAATTTAATATAAAAACAAGGTGGTAATGCAGTATTAAACGTTCTTCTATGTAATTTGCTGACTAGACAAAAAATTGTATTGCTTATTGATAAAATATTTTTTTTATAATATCAACGTATCTAGATTTATTGACCATTGACAAAGACTATAATTCACATTATTTATACTTTTTTTTGGTCCATAAAGTCTGCAACGACCCTTATTGAATCTCTTTTACAATACACCGAACTTGTAACAACTGCATAAAAAGAAGTGACCTGATTTACGAAAAATCGCGGAGATTGGGAAGGCTATACTTCCACGTTGTATTTTCGAATGTAAGTGAATTCAATTTTAATTACGTATAATTTATTGACAAAGTTGCGAGCAGTATGGAGAATCCGATCAGCAGGTTAAAGGTTTTCGGGTATGCCATATCGTCTTTCCCGCACGCATACGCGAAATTTTTTTATTTTATTATTTTATTTATTCAGTAAAGATCAGACAGTTGAAACAATTAGTATAGACATTAAAAGACAACAGACACAGGAAATATTTTGTTACCTAAAGAATATCGCCACGAAGTCTTCCAAACAACGATTAACCTGATCAGTATTCGTTGCAAATCTTGTCGCGTATAAAACAAAGAAGAGATCCGAGAGGAATTTCATATTATCATAGGAGTATAACATTGACGACAATTCACATTTTTCAACGAATAAAAAATATCAAAATAGGAATATACCTACATATATTTATTTACATAAATTCACGGTCTAAGCCTTTTACGTGTTGAAACTCTGTATACATACAATTCATGTATACCTACAAAGATATAATAAATTGGAAAAAAAACACAGGATGTAGTTAACTTCCAAATGACTTATTAACTTCGCGTACTAGTATTCGGAGATTCTCGACTATCATCAGGCGATTAGTTAAAAAATGATGATGGAGTCGAGAGTCTCCGAATACTAGTACGCGAAGTTAATAAAAGCCATTTGGAAGTTAACTACATACTGTGTTTTTCCAATTTATCCAACAATTAGGTACCTTCGGTCAATAAAATCGAAATTTTACAAAGTTATGACACAAAACAATAGGACAGAACAGTATATCATTAATTAAGAGTACAAAATTGTCGATTATTTTTATCAAGATATTAATAAAATAAATCGAAGTGATGACAAATACTACAAGTCAGTTGGTTGAAATTCATAAACTAAGGTCAAAGTATTGAAAGAACGAATTGAATAATATACGAGTATAAAAGGTGTATGAAATATGATCTTTAATATGAGGAAAAAGCATCTTTTTGAAAGAAGAAATGGAAATCGTTCAGCTCTGAACAAGTTATCAACAATTTCCTTTACACATAGATACACACGTTAATAATACATACACATAGAAGGTCTATGTAGTGGGTTTTGAGGAATATTATTTAATATTATTATTACAGATATTGCTATGATGAGTTTATATAATATTGTTATTACAGATATTGCTATGATGAGTTTATATGAGAAAAGTTTGTATCAAAGTCGTAGCGTGGAAGTAAAGTTGTGGTAATATAATATTGAGGAGATTTCATGGTGAGTAGAGGGGAAATTATTATTATTATAAGTAGCATTATTAGCAATTAGGAGTAGAGCCTTGCTGAAGGAATGAGATAATTTCAAAATGTTTTCTGCAAACACTCTTAAACTTACTCGTATTTTGATTGCTTATGGAAATTTTATCGTATTTTTTACACTATTATGTTGCCTAATCCCTAATGGGGTTTTGGCTATTTTGCATATAAATATGTTAACATATTTGAACTTAATATAAACCAAGTATAAATTATTTATGAAAACACCAGAATCAAATGTGAAACAATTCAAAATCAAAGTGTTACACACATGTGATTCAGATATAATTATATAGAAAGAGTGTTCAATAATGAAATCTATCTTTAACATCGCAGAATCTCCGACGGTGGCCAGCAGACTATCTGCAGATATCAAACACGCAAGTTATCCTCTCTTTGCCAATTGAAAAATAAGATATTCAGGATGGAAGATGCTGAATTGAAGATTATAAATATCTTATTTGTTTTGTTTATCGAAATTCGTGTACTTGGGCAGCAGAATAAACCAGGACGGACGCTCCAAATCAGAAATTGTGAGCAGATAAACCAGGCACGAATTGCCTTTAACAAAAAATCCAAAATATTAGAATCCCCTAATATTGATCTAAGCGTGAGGAAGAATCTCACTAAAGCCTTTGTGTGGAGCATTTTGTTATATGGGTGCGAGACGTGGACCATCAGCAAGAGGGAAAGCGGACGGTTAGCGGCATTTGAAATGTGGTGCTATAGACGCATGCTGAAGATTCATTGGTCGGAACACGTCGAAAACGAAGAAGTGTTAACCAGGGTTGGCGAAAAAAGGCAACTCCTCAAAAGAATCTGCCAACAACGAGCTAATTGGATTGGCCACAACATCAGGCACCCAGGACTGCTCATCGCAATCGCAGAGGGCAGGACCGAAGGCACAAATGGCAGAGGTCGACCGAGAGACGCCTATATGGACCAACTGAAGAGGGAGATGAGCTGTGGCTCATATATGGAGTTGAAGAGACTAGCTGAGAATAGGGAGGAGTGGAGAAATAAGTCAAAACTCGTTGCAGATCTGTCCAATAGATTGTAACTCATTATATATATATCGAAAACCCACCTTTCACAGAATACTCGAAAACTTGGTTCCATTCCATTCTTCGTGATGCAATCTAAACTTTGCTAGGAACTTCACAGTGCAATAATACGAATAATATCGAAATAAACACTTTTTAAAAAACGATTATAAGATGTAAGAAAGCGTGCTATTTGTAAAAATGTACGTAGGTATATAGAAGTTCAAACAAACAATCATATTAGATAACTGGTCTGAGCTGAGGTTAACGACCATAAATTGTCAAATTTATTGTCTTTTGGGTGAGTTATTTCTACTTCCATCTAATTCCAAATACTTGAAAAATGTATGATATTCAAACACGTATTTACAAACATTTATATATAACTTCTAAGAGACTACGCATATTTTGGGTAGTATTAATATTTTATCTACGAGAATCAACATTCAAAGTACAACATTATGGGTGTTGAACAATATTACTAAGATGTCAACCTCACCATTATTCTATAAAAGTAGACGTCACACTACTATCAAAGGAGTAATGTTTCATAGTAAATTATATCGTGACCTTTATCCTCATGAAAAATTCACACCATTCAAATTGTGAGCGGTGAATCGATGAGTGGAAACAGAGAGCGTGCTCACTATACTGGATCATATTATTATCTGACACATTCAAAGTACGAATAACCATAACAACATAGCTCAAATCAATTTGATCAATTATGTTTTGAAAATGTCCAATGATATTCGGACAAAAATTCTACTGTCCTTTGGTTCACGAGAGTTCCAACGGTCTCGACGCACTTTTTTCATAATACACCGTTTCTATGCAACGACATCAGTGCGTAAGGTTATTTAATTTTAATTAACACAGAGATTCTCTGAATTGAGTGGTTTGAATTCTGCTCTGTGCAACTTAAAGGACCATTAATGGGCCAAGTTAGGTAGTATTTAGTTAGTTGTTAATAGCAATTCTAAAATATTCTCAAAAAAATAAAATTATTTGTTTCTGTTTGAATCCTGAGCATAAAAAATGAATTAAAATTTAATCATCCATTTTATTTTATTTTTCTTGGAAGATTCTCTTTCAAAACACAACCATTCCTATGTAAATGGTGTCAGATTTTTTCTTAAAGAAAAATAATTAAAAAAAACTGTGAATAGTTAAACTTTCTGCAATACGAGTAGAACATTTAAAATCATAAATTTATAGAGGCGTATTACCATTTCAATACAGAGCGATGTCGAATCAAATGTTCATTTTATGATCAAAATCGCTATCTATTATTATTAACATCTATACATTTTTTCCTCACTATATTCAGTTGTGAACTAGGTAATTAAAAGCAAACAGAAACTTTCTTGAAGTAAAATGGAATAATCAAGGCTCTCGCTTTTATTAATGTTCTTTACTAAATGCAACTATCCGCAAATGAACTTGGTTTTACAGCAGTAAGGTTGAGCAAATCATAAATTTTAAAACATACCCATTATTTTGCGTAGGTATACTGTAAGATGCTTGTACTTATTTTTCTTTTAAGCATAAATTCTTGCAAATTTGATTTAAGAGACGTTTAAGATTGAGTGGCATTAGTATTTCATTATTTCGTTTCGTTTTGTTACAGTTATTTGATTCTTCAGAAGCATTCATATAATATCTTACCTAGAAATAAGTTCTCAAGATACTCAACAGTAAGTCACGCTTATAATCCAAATTCTATTTTATTACTACTTGAAATCGTGCGTATTACTTTTGTAAAGCAATTTCATTATGGATAATTCAAATTTTATTATATTATTCATCCAAAAATTTGACAATTAGAATCTTGGAATGATATTGGATATTAAGTGATGTAAATACGTCCCAAATACGAAACTTTGCATTGAATCACTGTCATAAAAAGCTAGAAACTCTGTGATATGAGAGATACAACAAGTTTAACTGAGTCATGTTTATGACATGTTCGAAGTGAGTAAAAAAAGGAAATATTTGTTTCCCTACAGATTTCTAAAGCCATTAAAGGACATTTTTTACAATACGCCGTTCTTATGCTGAGAGCCTTAGAGCATTATGCTTGTCAATTTAAGGAGATTTTTGAAAAAGAATTTTAAATTGCTCCGAATGTTGTTTTTAATTCTTTATTCAGCGCATACACGTGAGTAAAATCAAATTAATCTAGGATTACGAAATAAATAAATAGATACTTAAATCTTTGTGGGATTTGAATAACCTGTATATTTGATTTTATAAGATATTCATCTGTATTTTACATATTTTTTACCAAAGAGAAAGCGATGACACTCCTTCTCACCGCTCGCTGTTTTGGGATATGAAAACGTGTATGAATTTTTAAGCAGAAACCTCTAGAGATATGAACGTATCAAGTCAATAAGTTGACAAAAGGCCAAAGAGCACACTTACCTCTTTATTTATGGTTATACACTCCATAAAGTCAATCCAATAATAAATACCATCACAACATTTCCCACAAGTGCGACCCTTTTTTGTTCATAAAAATACATAGCTACATTAAAAATGTCTTAGACAACCAAAATGGGTGGTTAAAAAATTTATAGTACGTTAATATTAGATAAAATACTTTTTTGGTATAAAAATATGTAGTAGGTACACAGGAGATACCGGAGAGACGATGGTCCTGGCTGGCTCATGTTCTGAGAATGCCCAACAATAGTTGGCCAAAAAGAGCACTGTTCTTCAGGAAGAGGTGACGTGATTGGCGCAGAGACGCTCTGAATGGAGGAGGCTGGTTTCTGCCCTGTGCTCCCAAGAGGAGCGTTGAAAGCGATGATGATAAAAATACGTAGTAGTCGTCGTCATTTTTTGGTGAAATAAAATAGCAGCGTATTTGGCATTCATATTTGAATATTTGCGTCAATTAATACTGTTTAATATTCAAGTTAATTCCTGAATGCTCTTATAGTAAGTAATGTTCTGACGTTTTAATGAGAAAGTGAGTCAGTAGCAGCATTCGAAACCCGCTGTTGACTACCTATAAAAAAGAAGTTGAACATTTGAACATTGATATTAAGATTCGTCCACTTCATCATTTAGGAAAATCTTTTTTGTGTGCGGATAAATAAGAATCCCTGATTTCTGAGGTATCTGAGAACGTGGGGATTTCTTTCAATATTTATATGAGGTTATTGATTTTTTTTCGTTAATGTGTATAAAATATCAAACTTTTTAGTGATTTCTTTGTGTTTTTATCAAAAATCCTTTATGTTAGAATATAAACACGTTTCAATACGACACTTATTCATCAATATAAAAGAAAGCTCCAAAATTATTACAAAAATAAATTAAAAATATCTTACCAAATACGCAATGTATAGTAAATACTTTGAAGATACTTTATTTTTGATGTTCAAAGAAAATCATGTAGGGATGATAACATTGATCACAAACTATTATCTCTACAATGCGAAAACGTGTTTATAGTTTCAGAAAACATTGTACCAAACGAAAAAAGCACATGATAATCAAACATCATGCCCAGCGCACATATCTAAAAATATATAGAATCTGATGTATAGTATGTTTTTCGACTACGCTGAATTTCACAAACATACCGATCTGAAAACTATGTTCATTGTACTTATTTTATGGACAGATTTCAAATCGTTAGTAGCGAATACAACGTATAAAATCCATACTTCCAAAGTTAGGTAAAGAGTTTATTTCTTAGGAGATCGACGCGACGTCTGGAAGCAAAGTTTTATATTTTCATTTTAGTTCTGAAGGAGAGCAGTGTTAGTTAATCACTCTCTACTTGCTTTTTTCAAGATGCTCCATATGATGCACTACAAACTTTATTAATATACTGCATATGTGAATAAGTTTCCTACTCTTATCTGTAAGTTTTCGAATATTATCAAAAGGCAGTTATTCGTAAAATCTCAAGTATAAAATAATCAACATTATTATAATTCAGCAATGCGTCATACCTCCCATCCGAAATGTCTTATTTTTAATGACACGAAGAGGACAATTTGCATGTTCATTACTTACAGATGGTCCATTGGCTGCTCCATTAATGGAATTTGTCATGATGGTATAATAATATACCGTATATATAAAGAAATAAAAATCGATAATCTAGTCCGAATTGAATTTTTTCTCGATTGTTTTACAATTTAATGTGGGAGGAAGTTACTGTTTTTTGAACCTACCAAAAAGAAGTAGTCGCTGTTTTAAGGGTTGTAGTTTTTTTGGACAACTATCATAATAAATCTTATAATTGTTTATGTTTACATAACCAAAAGATGAAAACAATACAAACATGTTATTAAGGAACCTGTATTAATAAAGTAAACTACTTTAATTCTATAACAAGTATTGAGTATACCTACAACAAGTTTGCGGAAACCATTCATTCGTAATGACAGGATGAATTATGTGCCATTTTTATTATTATAATTCAGAAATTGTCTGAACTCATTTACTCAATATGATAACACCGCGTGGGCGATAGATGAGATAAATATACACTTAATAATATTACTATTAACAGCGTGTCAAAGTGTCAAAGGACTTAGTCTGATTATAATGATGTAATTCTTACATAATAACACTGAAGTATTCTAACACTGAATTAGGAATATACTGTGACCTTTACAGTTCATGATTGTTGTGTTAAATATCGCATATAAGAGTTTGACATCTTTAATTCAGTAATGAAGTTTATCAATATCGCATATAAGAGTTTGACATCTTTAATTCAGTAATGAAGTTTATCAATATCGCATATAAGAGTTTGACATCTTTAATTCAGTAATGAAGTTTATCAATATCGCATATAAGAGTTTGACATCTTTAATTCAGTAATGAAGTTTATCAATATCGCATATAAGAGTTTGACATCTTTAATTCAGTAATGAAGTTTATCAATGTTGACTGTTCCTTGCGAAAATAAAATAAATACCATCCATATGATCGTCATATGGTCGTCATGGTATATTATTCTTAAATATTTAAGCGCATTTATAAGCGCCATATTCATTCTTAAATATTTAAGCACATTTACATACATTTAATCGTTGTGTAATCTGCTGTAGACACATCAAATGTAATGTATTTGTCAATAAAATAACTAAAACATCAATATGAGATTTTAGCAACTAGTACACACTTAATGAATCTGCATTAAAAATATAAGAAGTCATTTCTTTGACTTGTTTATAAACATGTCTATAACGAATAATCAAACCTACATTATAATATGCAAACAGACTAAAATACTATTTATGCGGGGTAAGCATAATACTTAAGATTCCCGAAATACACCAATGAAGCAAATCATTTTATAAAACTCAAGATCACTATGTTTTAAAATGTAAATTTTAAAGGTTGATACCAAATTCACTTAAACTTAGATTATGTAAATGAGCTTGTTATATTAGAGATCATTGCAGAAATAATTGAAGTAACGTTGATGATATTTTTATCCAGCTCTGTAGTCAAATGAAAGATCAAACAATTGATGGTGAAACCGCTAGACAAATGTGTGTTAAGTGTTGGCAAAACAATAAATTTGAAAAAGTGGACGTGGTATTGACATCGGTAGAAAAAACACAGCGGCACATGACATCTATTATTAAACATTATTATTTACTATCCTGAATATTCCACGTTGCACGGGTTTAGATATAAATAATGAAATACATTCATATCAATCAACATTAATCAATCGATCTAAAACGTTTCTCCTGGAAATATAAGCCTTAAAGCAGCCTTCTTCATTCAGAGCTTATTTACGACAATTGAGCCACCTTTTCTCATGTCATTTCGGACGTTATAATGTCGTAACACAATAAATATAATTATATAATCCTTAGAGAGACCATGATGGCTGAAAACAGAATCGTACATATAGCTGCTAAGGAAACACCAGTCGGTTCACGTCCCCGAGGAAGATCACCAAAAAGATGGAAAGACAGCTGGTCTTCAGCATCACAAGAGGCATCAGCTTCTGAACTTACAGATCGGTAATCTACATTACGAGGAGGAAGAAGAAGAAGAAGATATAATCTTTGACTAAACAGATACCGTAAATTGAAAAATCATTTATGCAACAAAAGTTTAGTTCTATTTTTAAGGAAGGAATAAATTGTTTATAATGTTGCTGTAAATAAAAAGCTGTACATTTTTTAATAAAAATATTATTTTAATTGAAAATTAAATGAACATTGCCAAAAATACAATCGGACGAAATGAAAAAGGGGTTCCAACGTTAATTATTATCATCATGCCAATTCCATTAAAAGAAAGGAAATACATACTCGATAATTATTTTTTTTATCAAAATGTATCGGTATCTGATTAACGTAAATAACGTAAAATAATTACTACTACTACTACTATACCATCACGGCATATCCCACAAGTGGGGTAGCCAGCAGACCAGACGCATGTAAGAAATATGCAAGCTGTCCTCTCTGTGACAATATAAAATCAAGACATTCAGGATGGGTGGCAAACCTCATTTATTCAACCTCAATTTAAGATGTATAATGTCTTAATTTTTTCGAACACCTGCCTTTTACAGAACACTCGAAAACTTACGGAGAAGAGTGGGAGACCAATTCTTTACCGGGTGCTCCACGGGTAAATAATTTATCAAGGAAATAAATGTTTACAAAAAAAACACAATATATATTATTTGAATGTGCAAATATCTTTATACTCGTACACTAAAATGTAAAAGAAAATAAGAAAATTGGTACATATATTATTATATACTTAGAAACTTGAAGTAGCAGCATAAAAATTTAAAACCCTTTTAATGATATTGGTGATGCGGGTGCGTTGTTCAAAGATGAAGATGATAAGAAATGCAAGAATGTTCCACTTACCTTGGTGAGGATTCTGGAACCTGGAATCGCCTTGCCTCTCACACAAATTCACTTCTTTGAATATATATTAATAATAAACTTAATGTGCGGTAATTTTAATATTAATTTATGCGGGTTTGTAAATTTATATTTTTTTTATAAGCGGTTAAATAATATATTGATGCAAGCGATGCGATAGGTACTGATTCACAATGAATACGGCTGTGCGGTAGGTATGGATTCACAATGAATACGGCTGTGCGGTAGGTATGGATTCACAATGAATACTGGTGGGGAAGAAAAAATTATAGGAACACAATGTAATATGATTGCTGCAAGGATGGGAAGAATTGTGACAAATTTTTATAAATAAAACATTTCACACAAACCCTTTCACCTCCACATAGGAACAACCCGAAATCAACCATAAATTAGAATTGGCCCAAACAGATATCGTATAGCTCAAAAAAGTATGTATATCAATATTTTTTCTAAAAAATTCACGCGTTTTAGAAAGTTCTCAAAAACAAACATTTGAATATTTTCATCCAAAATTACACAAAAATACAAGTAAAAAAGAACACAATACATAACTTAAAAAATGATCTACAATAAAAAAAACAAACTCTGTTGATTGTTTGTTTGTAAGCATTTTGTTAAAATATACTAGCTCAATTTGGATTTTATGAGTAGGTACAACTTACGCCTATAATATCGCCAGATGTTCTTCTTATATCATCAAAATAAATAATGTTATACAATAGAATGCACAATTTCAAAACAAAAGCGATTCCTCAAACGCTACAGTACAATAAAATGATTATGTGATATAACAACAAAAACAAATAAAGAAGACATTTAGTGTTGGAACCTGATGATGATTCTTCCATAACAGTAATAATAATAATTCAAAATGAATAGTTTATTTACAAACAGACAGACTGACATTCACTTTAGTATATACTTCTTGGCATTTTGCCAGTAAAATCAACACTAGTATCGATACATGGCCAAATTGTTCGGCCCTGTAAGACATGTCAAACTTTCAAAGCATGTCCGCAACATCGTACTATTTGCCGTCAATCGATTTCAGAACGATAAATTTATTATTGCGAATGTCAACATTATTAATATTACTATTAGTAAATAATTTTATTGAATCCACGTAGTATGATTTCATTGTTTGATTGTCCAAGTATAGTGGAATTTATTTCTGGCAATCCACCCGTAATGAGTGATTTGTGGTTTAGTGAATATATTTTTATTTGCAGTTATCAATTTGTAAAGCAATTTTTTTTTTGTTTTTTTTTAAAAGGGCTCTACACTCCTTCTTTGTGATTTCATGCAAACGAATTAGCAAAATTACAACCATTTTATTTTTTAAATATTTTAAATTCTGGATCACATGTATGTTATTTTTTATATTAATATAATATTTTGAACATTTATAAATGCGATTTTATCATTTTAGTTTCATTTTGCTGCGAGGAATATAGTGAAAATAATTTTTGAAGATTACCGTCGCAATGATACGTTGAGTGGTGCTATTTTAAATAAATTATCCTTAATAATACAAGAGTGTTAATAAAATTTTAAAACCAAGATTAATCTTAAAATATCATGAATTTTATAATACACCTTGAGTTATTTATTTAGAACCCTTGGATTTTCATAATTATTATGACAAACTGCATACACATCAAAAATAAATTTCATTATCAAAAAAATCATAGAAAATGTTTATAATTCAACCATTTGTTTTATTTATATAATAATATGGTATGTTGTTTACCGTGCATACTACATATATAACGTTCTCTCTCTCTCTCTCCCTGGGCAATTATTAATCCCACATGATGGTGGGGTCTGCCATTTTTGTCTTTCGCCGCCACTCGGCTCTATTCTGTGCGTCCTCCGGGGAAGCTCCGCAGTCTCTCATGTCTTGCTTCACAACCTCGCGCCACCTCCGCTTGGGTCTTCCTCGGGATCTACTACCAGGGGCAACCAATGACTGTGCCCTGTTACCTATGTATTCGGGAGGTCTTCTACTCACATGCCCGTACCACCGTAATCTGCTTTCCTGAATTTTGTCGGATACGTCACGTACACCTAGACTTCCACGTATGTACGTATTACGGATTCTGTCTAGCCTGGTGACGCCGCACATCCATCTCAACATTTTCATTTCAGCTGTTTGGACAGCACGGACATGTCTCAAAGAGGTATTCCAGGTTTCTGATCCGTAAGTAAGTACAGGCCGGATAACGCTTTTGTATATAAGACCCTTTAGCTTGACAGGCATTCTATTATCGCATGTAACTCCCGTGACTTCCCGCCACTTCATCCAGGCTGCAGCAATTCGGTGCTGAATATTGGTGTCCAGATCTCCAGTTGTATGAATCATGGTACCCAAGTATTTGTACTCTTGGCATTTTTCTATTTGTTGGCCATTGATGTTGATCGGCGCCGTGTCTGTTCCAGAGTCGTTTATGATCATATACTTGGTTTTGGAGATGCTTAGTTTCAGCCCACCGCTCTCAAGCTGACCTCTCCAAGCTTGTAGTGCCCTTTCCAAATGAGTTTTACTTTCAGCGCATATTGCCACGTCATCAGCGTAGATAAAAGTCCACTGAGCCTCCTGCTGTGCCGCTTCTGTTACCGCATCCATCACGATGCTAAAGAGGTACGGGCTAAGGGCTGATCCCTGGTGAACACCCTCCGTGACATTGATGGGATCTGTTAAACCCACTGTCGTTCTGATTTGCGATTTGGCATCCCTGTACATGTCCATTATGGCACTGACATATGTTTCTGGAATATTTTTGCGTCTCAGGCTCCACCAGATGGTTGAACGTGGGACCCTGTCGAAGGCCTTCTCCATGTCCAGAAATGCGACATATAGTGGGCAATTTTTGGCACGGTATTCCTCTATGATGGTATTTAGGGCAAACACTGGGTCACTAGTCGAGTAGCCGGGAACGAAACCGTACTGGTTTTCGGAAAGAGGGCATTCTTGTCGCAGTCTGCAATCTATTAGCCTTTCGAACAGTTTCATTGTATGACTCATGAGTTTAATTGCTCGGTAATTATTGCATTCATATCTGCTACCCTTTCCCTTATACATATATAACGTTATTATGTGCAATAATCAAGAATATAGCGAGTTTCACAAATTTTAAGATTCAGAAGGCCCACGGCGTGCCTAGTAGCCGGATGTGAGGTCGTACTCGCTCTGTTTTTGAATTAGGAAATAAATAAATTCAATTTATAGAATAAATACAACTTAAATTTTATTTAAATGTGATTGGCTTCGAGTGCCTGTGTATTAATGTTTGTATTGATATATTAGTTCTTTTATTTGCTTATTAAATATATACTTTTAATTTTAACTAGGTCATAAATACAGATTATATCTGTTGATCTGTTTTCAGTGGAATAAATGATTTAATGTGAAACTAGAGTAAGTTTTGAAGGTGTGTAAAAATTGTTATAAGATGATTTAACATTGTAAAAGGCGAAAGCCGTTTATTATATGAATAAATAAATAAATAAATAAATAACATACTGTTTTTTATACCCATGAATATTTTTGCATATAAAGTTTTGGCTTATATTTATTAATAAAGCTATTTCATTAATTATTTGAATAATTTTCTCTGCGCCTACTAAAAATTGTTGCCTGAAACCACTAGAGCTAAATCTAATTTGTACCTTAGGTAAGAACGGCTGTTAAATTCAATTGTGTGTATTTTATTTTTATTTACTTACATGTCGACGGCGTGAGCCTTTTACAATATTAATTTATTAGTTTTCGAGATTCCTTGAAAGGCAAGTTTTCGTAAAGCATCACATAGTAACAGACATTTAACATCTTAAATTCAGCGATTAATAAAATTATACCATCCACCGTTTATAAAATTATAAGTGGTTTATACATTTAAAAACCACTTATAAATAGAGACCGATTGTAAATTAATAAGCTACATATGTACATATTTATAAACCACTAGTACGATGCTGTATATAGGAGAATGGTATCGTTCTATGGCGCCTTTTAGTATTGCAGATTGACAATCAACGATAGATTGTCAACAGCCTCAAACATAATCAGAAAGATTGGTTTGAAATAAGTATTGATTGGTGGACGTTCCATGGATAAAGTGCACTCAAACCACCCTTAGCCGATTCATAAGCATTGGAGCACCTGATTCCTACTAAAAGAAGATTGCACGGTCTGTTGGTTGTGCGGATGAGGTGTCTGTTGAATAATAGTCTGTTAAGTAAATACAGTTAATTGCGAGAGCATTGTTTAACATATAATATTGTTTATTTATTTACAAAACAATATTTGGTAGTTTATTATTTTAATCTCTTACTTAATTTAATTTGAAAAAAAAAACGTTCTACAGCGTCTAGAAATGTCTTATGATGCTTTTCTAACATTTTACGTTGATAAATCCTCCCTTCTTATCGATAATACTACCTACTTGCATCTATCTACTATTTGACCATATTAATATAAAACATACAAAGTTTTTCTACACCCTTATATTATATGTAGTATACTCAGAGTGGCGCTGCATTCGTCTCGACATCGAGACGCCACTACCTACAATATTCCCTTTTTCTGAAAATGTAATGGGTAGGTCACATAATAAGTACATATTGAAGAAAAAGAAAGTAAACTACTGACCATAAGTGTGGACTCTTACTTTCAACAAAACAAAATATTTTCGCAACAAGAATTTCCAATAATAACGTCTTGAACGTTCCATTGAGAAAATAAGAAATTTCACATATTATTTAGATACTTTGAACGTATCTGGAATTTATTAAAATTCTAGATTGATATTAGTCCCCCTAAATCACTCGCAAACGAGTGGATGGCCTTGAGAAAAAATAGAATAGACGTAGATATTTAGTCCCAGATTGATAGCAAGCAGATTTTTTTTTATGTAAATTAATATCATTAATAAATTCTGATTTACGTGATTTGTATTGGTTTCACATTAATTTTTAACAACAAATTTCTATTTTTGTTTTACAGATAAGCTTTTTAAAAAAAATATTCATATTTGTAATGTACCTATTGGTGATGGTCACACTGTGAAAAATCATTATTAATTTTTAAATAACTAAATTACAAAACGAAACACTGTTTGATTTTTACTATAATTTGTATTTGCCTCGAACGTTTTCGTCTACACTGATAGACATTTTCAAGAGGACCTCTTTGATAAAAAAAATATAGTGAAAATCAAACAATATTTTTTTGTAATTAATAAATTTAAAAAATATATAATCATGTCCCTTTAGCTGAGAAAATTTAAAAAAACACTGGTGATCAATATAAAGTGACCTCTTAGCAATTTGAGAAAAAGTATATACATTGTTTGCTACCCCGACTAAATTATAAAGCATATTCTTACGAATAATGGTATAATATGGTGTATGGCATTAGCAGCGTCTACACAGCTGGATGAAAACGTCAATCATGAATCTTCAATCTTTCAGTGACCCACTTTGGGACGGGTAACGAAGGCATTCATTCGAATATTTCTACAGAGAATGCTCCGAATTGTCACAGAATGATAGAAGATTGATGATTGACGTTTTCATCCAGTTGTGTGGACGCTGCTATTGAACACGATTCTATCGGAACATTGTAAGGCATTGAATTAACAATGCTAACAATTCAAACGATTGTTTCAGTCATGAATTTGATTTATTATTGAAGTAGTTCATCGGTATTACTTATGGAAGGGTGAACTGAAATCTATTGAGGCAGTGACTTACTTGTATATAGGTAGAGTTGGTTGTAAGAGGTATAGAATTAAGAATAGGTACTCCGAGTTGGGTCATCTCTTTATCACTTACCTGAAAAAAAAAAGAAAATGAAACAATGAATAAATTAACATTATAATTATCTATCTATCTATTTTTCTATAACATCACGGTATATCTCACAAGTGGGGTAACCAGCGAAGTAACTTAATTAATAATAATAAACTTTTTTTCATACAATATCAAAGAATACTGAACAAATCATTGCACCACCGCCCAACTGGGCTATGTCCGTATTAGGTTGGCTGATACAGTATAATAGTAAACATGCAATTTATTTTCTCCATAATAAATAAAAAAAATTGATACTGGTTACATGGAAAAATCACCACTCGCCACTGCATATCATCACATTTTTTCTTATGTAAACTGATTTGTTGATTTTGTTATGTGAATGATGATGTGCAAGGAGAATAGAATAAAAATAAATATTAAGGATGGGTAGATCACCTCATAATTTAATTAAAAATTATATTAACTTAAAGTATACAATTTGATATTCTTGTTCTGTATGTCCAAAATAAGTAAATTTTCTATATTTTTTTTTTTAAATTAATGAAAAAGAATAATTATGATAATTGTAAATCTGAATATTGAGTTTCTTAAGGATTGATCTATCTATGTCATCACGGTATGTCGCACTAGGAAGGTAGATTTAGCCAGAAAAACAGCTACATTAATGAGTATATAGATTGTGCTCTCTGTGTCATATAAATAATATATGTTATTCAGAATGAGTGACATTTGTACGTCAATATATTGAACAAATTTATTGTATGTAACTCTTCAAAGATGCTCTTAATTTTATTTTTATTTCATAACAAGTATTGTGTAACGAAGTGATTACCAAAGTGTGCGCCGCGGCTCCTCGAGGAAGCGCGGTGCCATCAAAAGGGAACCGCGAAATATTCAATTAAACCATTTGGCAATTTTCTTGGAATTTCCAATTCTCAATTTTTTGCGCCAACAATCGTGTATGCTGACGAAATTCCAAAAACTTAGCATTAATATTAATTTAGCGTTTTAAAAAAGAAACTTTTGAAATTTTTCAAGTAGGTAAGTCAAAAATTTAGAAAAAACGTATTAAGGGCCCCGCGGAAAAATACAGATTATTTAGGAAGTCGCAAACTGAAAAAGATTAGAAACCTCTGGTATAACGGAAAGAAATATAATTGATTATTCTTTAAAAATAAAACAAGACAAATTAAATATAAAATTCTGACAACATAATGTGTTTTGCTTAATTAAAGGGGCGCATCAGGCAATTAATTAAATTATATAAAAGACTTGAAATATAAAATAATATAAGATGTATAAAATAATATGTATTAGTCATCTTCTATCTTCTAAATGTATTGAGCGTATCTCATTTAGATGTTGATATTACTCTTACAAAAATCTCAAGAATTTCACAAAGCCGGTTATTAGATTACTCTTAGTATTTGAGAAAATGTAAGCAATAGTTCAAAACGGTAATAAAAACCAAATACTTCCTTATATTTTAAGTTTAATATTTCAATTCGGACAAGAACATAAGATAAATTTCATTACAACCAATGGTGCTTAAATTAAATGATAATTCTTTGGCTAGCACCACATATTTCTGAAAAAAGTTTTTAAGGGCGAAAAAATGTATGAGATATTTTGTCTCTCTGTCAGTTCAAATAACAAAGTTTGTGACGAAATATGTCATTTTTAAATATAAATATTTTTATGCTTTTTTGACTGCATGGTTTAAGTCAGTATAATATTTTCAGATAACAATAATCACATACAAATGCATGAAACTTTTTTATGCTTGAATTTTAGTATTCCTCTTAATAATATACTAATTTTAATCATTAATATAATCAATCCCAATTTTCCTTCAATTTTTATTTTATAATATCACGAAACAGAAATATGTATTAAGGTACAATATTTAGATTTTTTTTATTAGATAGATTCTATCTTAGTATGTTCATAGTTTCAGTCTCCAGTGTTGATATCCATTCATTCATATCATTACGGCATTCCCGTAAGTGATGCAGTTAGCGGACTAACTACGTGTAAAAACAAACATACAAATCGTGTTCTTCGTACAAACAAAATCTTATGTCATTCAGAATGTGTGACATACCAGATCGCTGAACTAAAGATTGAACTGCCTTACAAGGGATATTTTACTAATACCTGCTTTTTACAGGACACATTAAAACTTAAGGAAATAGTTGGAAGCCTATTCTTTACTGGGAAGTCCACGAGAGAAACTGTGTATCCAGAGTGTTCATGTATAACAATCTACTCTACATATAGAAATAACAACGCCAGAGTTCATCGTATATTATTTTTTTCTCACATTCATAAAACAGTTTGATTACTGACATAAATTGCTCACGTGGGCGCTGCTGTGTCTATTGTGTCTATAAAACTATAATAAATTAATTCGAAGCATTGTTACTTATTCTATTAATTATATTATCCAAACATAAAATAATGATTCACGACTACGAGTTTCAAATATATCTATATAAAAATCAAGAAAAGTTTTCAAGTATAATAATTGAAGCTAACATTGCGATACAAAAATCAATAGTTACTGATGAAAAAAGAAATGAAACTGACCACAAAATGGACTTAAAATAAATTCGAATTTTCAACAAACAATAAAAATCAAATGATTTGGAATTAATATTAAGAATATGAAGTATGTACATTCTTCGATTTAAATAAAATGACATTAGATATTTAGACAGTAATTTACTATAAATACTGGAGGTTTATTTTTTCATAAAATTAATTATGTATATTTTTTTATTATTATGAGTAATTATATATTCATAGTATTGAGCATTTCTGAAAATTTGATGTAATAACATATAACTCTTAATTAAAAAAAACTTTATAAATATTGTGTTATATAGTCATCGTGATCTTGTTCCGAATTCAACATCATTTTGAAAGTGAGTGAAATAAATGAAATTACCTACACACAAAAATGATTGATGCAAGAAGAATTTTGCGTTCAAATTTGTTTTAATTATTTCCTTATTGAACTAGCTATATAATTTACATCGAATTAGATTAGTAATAATATTATTTAGTCGTATAGACGACTAAGAGATGGATGGAATAGACAAGTATCTATGTATATTCTTACTAGTGAACAATCCAATGGGCAATAAATATTGTCTATGGCACAGGTGGTGTCAGGCGTCACACTTAACCGTGACACATTTAAAAAAAGAATATTGTCGTACATATTATTACATATTAGAACGTTCAAACGCCACTTTTTGTATCTCTTGATCTATGTTTATTTTTATCTATGTTTTTTCTATGATATCTCTTGATCTATACTTAACTTTGTGAGATATATAGGTACATAGTTGTTATTATTATAGTATTGTTTTATTTATTTTTTACATTGGCCACGCGCGCATAGCATCTCCCACCTATGATTGCGTTGTTGTAGACATTTTTTAGAAATGTCTGCAGTTAATATATTGATGTAATCTTTTCTTATGTACGTGTGATGTGTAATGTTTCGAAATAATTATATGGATATAAATCAAACATTTTTGGAGCACATTTTGTTCCTTTTTAAAGTTTTACTTCTACAATTTTTTTGTCTCAGCTTGTTATTTGTTTAAATTATGACAAATGGTAGCATGATGGCGATTTACTGAAACCAAAGTTTCGGATTTTACATCCATTGTCGAAATTTATAATTTTTTAGCTAAACTGAGAGTATTTGAAGTTTTTTAGCTTTGAAACAGGCTCAGTATCATTCATACAAAACGCTTTATGAACATCGATAGTGTAGCTCATGTTAGAATGAAAAGTTATTTTAGAAGGATTAACTATGTAACAGTTAACAGTTTAAATAATATTTATTTAAACTGTTAACTGGTTTAAAAGTTCAGTGGGCTGGTGGTGAATTAATATGTAACTAAATCAAAGAAATAATTAAAAAAAAATATCTTAGTTTCAAGAATTTTCTGGATATTATTTGATAAGCAAATCAAATTTCAACCAAAACGTACCTGACATTTCTTACATTTTTAAAAAAAAGGCAAAGGCAGAAACAATAAAAAGTACATTGTGTAGGTAATAAAAAGTTACAAACATTTATCTAATTTGTCCAGGTTCACATTGTAATTCTCATGTAGACAGAGATTTGTTACCACTAATACTATGCAACTAAAGGTACGTGTTTGTGTGTGTACAATTCTATTAAGCACAGAGTATAATCTCTTAGTGCTGGCATTCAGCCACAATATCGGTTGTCCGCTACCACGAGTTAGGGAACGGTACCTACAAAATAATGTATATTGTAGTACTCGTTGTTCGTCTCTGGGTACAGATACTACATATTATTTATTATATTGTTTAGCTAAAACATTTATCTCTACAAAGTAGAGCACCGTAGTTTATACAATTTGATTCAGAGAAAACTCAGACTGTCGTGTCTCATGTATGTGCATACCTAAGCCAATGTACAAAGTTTGTGATTTAGCTTTATTGCTATTTTTCATATCAGTATTTATTCTCCTTTTGTACAAATTGCATATAATTTTAAAATTGCCTTTCTATATATAAAAAATGCTTCGTTCAAGTCTTCAATTTAAATTCAGAAATAATTTTGCATATAAAATCGATTCGATATTAAGAGAATACTTACAAATATTTCAAACACAAAAAATAAAGTACGCAATAGACGAGATAATTGTAAAGTAGAAGATCTCTTCTTACTACAAATAACCCTATTTTACATTTTATATAATATTCAAAGTTAAAATAATAGTTTCGCATAATTAATGTTTCTAAATAAATTGTATTGTATTCTCTATTTATTCAGAACTGAAAGGAAACTAATGTATGCAATAATTATAAACTCGAGTGCAAATTTATCAGCATAATAATTGCGTAAAAATTATGCCTGAATTTTTTTCCGACTGTAGTTCATTATGTCTGCGTCAATCAACAACGAACTACTATGTAATACCAAATACTCAATTTGAATTAATTTACATTGGATACTATGCGGAGTATAATAATATACACCTGAAACTGCTGTATAATTAAAGTGGACAATTCACACACAGATCGAGCAACTCTCAAACTGAGATATTAATTCTATTATTTGCAGCACAATATAAATGTAATACTCAGATCCAATAAAATTTCAAAAGGGACATTTTTCATTTTGTCTTGGTCGGAAATCGAACCCGAGATCTCACGACTCCACGCCCACAGGCATCTAATTATTTGTTCCTTTTAATATATAGTTATTTATTTATACTATCACGGCATTTCCCTCAAATACTGTGGAAAGAAAACTTACTACAATTTTCACTGTCTTTGCCACTTGTAGGATATGCCGTCAAGGAATAATGCTAATAGACAAGACACTTGTAAAAACGCTTTCTTTGTGCAATAAAAAGACGTCGTATAAAATGGTTGGTATATACTAAATTCTTAAATTTTAAATACGTGATTTTTACAAATATTTCCTTTGAGGCGTAACTTGTTTCTTGAGGAAAAAAATTGCACAAACTATGCAAAGTTGCATTATAAATTAAATACATGAGCACAATTTTATCTTTCATGAACGAAGTTCGTCATTGAATGAAGACAATCGAAGACAATTCGTCACTGCATGTGGTTTTCTGCCAATTTAAACAATATTATTGTTTGTATGTCAGTCGTGAACAAATTCAAAATATACGAATACAAAGTTTGAATACTAAACCAGTTCAATAATAAATACTAACTGTTATGAATGTTACACATACAAGTATTAATTGGAAATTGTAACTGAATATGTAAAATATTAATGATGCAAATCGAGCTTAATGCGCTCAAATTAATAAACACTGTATACTCAACATTGAAACCATTTCATAAAAGGGACGTTGGAATATATTCGCGGATTGCTGAAATGAATCATGTTTAGAAACACACACAGATTTAATTACACGATTCAGTAGAATATTATAATATAAACCAAAATAACATGTTAATGAATTATTTCTAAAGGACGGCCGGGTAAAGAGTATGAATTATTGTTAATCGTTAATCCTAACAGATGATTGTAAAACAGACTGTACGTCTAAGGACACTAATGAAAAAAACCTGTTTTCAGTTGCATCTGAAGTGGGTAACATATCGTAAATCCACTGATAATCTGATACGCTGAAGACTTACACTCGGCAAGGTTTTATCTAAAATATTATCTTCAGTGTCCTATGTATAATCGACAAAACTACGATTTTCACTTATTTTACAATCTCACTGCGAGTATTAAAATCATTAAACTATCCAACTTTTGCGTCATTTCCAGTAATTTTGAGCTAAAACAGATGATCTTCAAGAAATTATTTAAATTAATTTTGCATTTCTAAGGCACAAGATAATATTCTAGAATAGAATGGTATCAAGATATAATCCTCTATGCATCAGTTCAACATTATTTAATGTTTTGATTTCAACAATGATTTGTGATTGATTCATCAAACTAAACTTGTTCATTACATAGCTTTTTGAAACACCATATGTACCTGAAAAAAAATATAACAGCAATATATCTGAAAATAGCAATTTATGTAAACAAGAAAGACTTTTTCAAATTTCCATATTGTGGAAGAAAATAACGTGGTCGAATAAACATTATATAAAACAATACTATGCAAAAAAATTATATTAAAATGACTCAACATAAAGGAATGTTGATACTCCAGGTGTTTTGAAAAACATATTTTAAACAAACGTACTCTTGTAATGTATATAATATGTACCTACATAATATTATTATTTCTTTCTTTCTCGGCAAACAATGCAATTTTTTGTAGCATTAAACAAAAGGTACATTTTTGTTGAAGAATGTTTATGCTACTGCATTTCCTTTTTGCCGCTTTAAAAGTTATGCAGGGTGTTTGGTAAAACGTGAGCAATACTGAAGTAGAAAATTTCTTTAATAACTCCAATTAAATTATTAATTTAATAAAAATGTCGTTTTGAACTACTAAGTTTCGCCGTTATTTCAGATGTTTGAAATTTATGTAATTTGCGACAGCTAAAATCTAAACACGATGAAAAATGATATGAAACGATGTTATCTGTTGAAAATACAAAATATTTAAAAAGAAGCATAGGTCACTCTGAAATTGAATGTTTTTAAAATCTTATAGAAATTACGTACTTTCGCCATTGATGTCTTTTTAAGTATTAATTTTTTTTAATGGCAACTTATAAAATTGGAAAGATGGTTAACCACTTCCCTGTGATAATCTCGCTACTGCATATTGTCCTACAGTATTTTACATTTTATATTGTATTGTTTACATTGTTAAAAAAATATATTAATCGCTTACGGTAATCCACCCGATTCGGGTGATTTGTGTGCTATAAAATTATGATGAGCGTAAAGAATAAATAAGTTAAAATGAATTTGTAATTTTTATTTAAATATCAAAACGCAATCAAAGATTTTCGGGTAATATTTATTCTAGTTTTCCTCCTTTATTTCCTATTCATGAGTATTTACTTCCTTGTATAAAAGACCCTGTTTTAAAGTACCACACAAGAGTATTTGTATGTGTGAAAATGTATTCACCACGGTACAAACAGTAAACGTTCTTAATATGAATTCTCTAAGTGGAAATTCTTCTCACGGGGAAAGTTCTGGTGCGAGGAAAATAAAACGAAAGAAAGAGAGAAAATGAAATGAACAATGATCGTTCGTGAATTATTTCCCAAGGGTGAGTATTATTATTATTACGTTCCGTTGTTTCTGCTGTTGTCGAGGGTAGAAAAGCTTGCGCCATTAACATTCCAACACGTGTGTGAGCTCTTACAATCAAGTGTGCACGAGTAAAAATTGGTTTTACTATGAAGAATGGAGCCCTTCAGGTAGAAATAGGAATATCTTGTTTTTACATAGCGTTGCAGAACTAAAAAAATATTGAAAAAACTTTTCATTTTCAGATTAAGTAAAATTAATCTAATTTGCGAAATTGAATTAAAATGATTTTTTTCTTAGCATCCATTTTGAAAAAAAACCCATAATGACAGACAAACGAATATTAAAAAAATTAACTTTGTAAATAACTAGAGCTAAATATGTTTTTCGAATAAGTATGAACGAACCCAAATGATCACTGACTCTCCCTCAACAAAAGCATTTTACAAGCAGTTGCATCTATAATTAAGATAAAATTAAATATTTTAAATCAATAGGTATAGGACTAAAATGGATTTAAAATCAAGCACTGTATTACTTTCTAGTACTCGTACCTTTTTTGTAACAATGTATCTCCAATTTTTTTTAAATCACCTCTGTACAAACTTTACATACTATAGAATGTTTTATCTAGAAACTCAATTCTTGAAAACAAAGTCAATAACCTAAGAGTCATAAAATAATCAAATTATTCTACGTCTACGAAATTCGTAGTCTTTACTTTGTCCTCGTGTTTTCGAGTAATTTGCTATTTGATATACCAACTCGTATACCACTCAGTATCATTTGAAATATAAACCTGACATTAAACTGACATAATCGATATTTTATATATGTAGAGCCATCATTTACTACACAAATATAAGAGTTATAAGAAATGGACTTACTACAGAGGATTGGTTAGCTTCATTTTAAAATTTAAATCCAATCGATTTTCAATGCTCCTCTTGTGAGCTGAGGACGATATGCTCTCCAAGTCCTTTTGCTCATTATTCTCGACGCTCTGACTGTCGACGCGCTGTCACTTCTAGTAAAATAGACGTCCAGGCTATAGGAAATCTTGAAAACGAAAGAAAACTACTGTTCTGCTTCGTTAGCTTTATCTACTCAATCATTATCATTTATCATATTATCATTTAGATTATTACTTACTGTGAGCGTATCTGGAGTTCACTTGGGCTTATGTTAATCCGAATCCACAGTTTTATTAAAAAAATATGCTGGTTAGAACCTCAGACCTCCCTATTCCAATAAACAGTGACATACGTTAACTTTATTTACTCAAATATATGAACAATGCTACAGTAAAATCTTTTCCAAGTTTGAATCACTTCATTAACTTATTTTTATTTCGACTTTTGACTTGATTTATTATTGTTTGACATACTTAACACAACCTTAACGTCTTACGCTTGTGTTACGTTATATATTGTGAAGTACCAACGTAAATATAAGGTAATATTCGATTTCATTCAACAATCCCCTTTATGAAAGAAATATCATTATGCCTACTGAAATTGACGATGAGTGATGACACATTACAGGAAATAATATATTCACATATTTGGTGTAATTGTCATTTGAAAATATAAGACAGATCAATAAATCTCAATAACTGAACGATATTGAATTTTACGAGCAGGATTGAAAGCATAAAAAGTATTGTCAAAAAAATTATAAGTGAACGGCAGTTTGATGGTTTGATTGTTTTAATTACATATTTATTTTTTAAAAACTTAATTAATGATAAATTTTAAAAACCATTTTTTTTACTATATGTTCTTTATTGAGAGAGGAAGTCTTTCGTCTTATAAGGACATTGTCAATCTGACTTCAGACTTGATTGACGTCATTCTCAATACAAAACATAAAGGAGAAGAAAACATTTGTTCTTGAATCTTGTTATGAAATTCTACTACTTAAACACAGACACAGTGAATCAACTAATGTGGTGTTCTCACTTTGGCGAATATCGCCAGGCACCAAAATATCGCCAGCCATTTAAACCGTGTGAACAAAATGACAGCTAGTCTGAAACGATAAAAACCAGTAGAAACGATATCGTCTCGAGTTAACCACCTTCCAACATTTTCGGCCGATTGAACGATTCGCGCATGCGCAGATGTGCGCGGCGTTCGTATCTATGGTAAAAACTTTATAACCTATAAATTTTATAATGTTTCCCTCTTCGTGACAGCTGTTATCTTTGTTGTTGGTTTGTAGCGTTTGTTTCCTTAATTAAAAGGCGTCTTATGGGGTGTTCACATTTGGCGAATATCGCCAGCCGAATTTCAAAATATAACGCCAGGCGAAAAAACAAAATTCGCCGTACGCCCATTGATCGTCACACCTGTTCACACAAGTCCACCGATATAGAAACGATCTGTCAGATGCGCTTTGATTTTGACACTGTTTTCAAAATGGCGTCGAGATGGAGATCGCGAAGTGTTTATTTTTAGTCGAAAATGTTATAGTAGAGGTTATAAGGCGCCTTTTAATTAAGGAAACAAACGCCACAAACCAACAAAAAAGATAACAGCTGTCACGAAGCGGGAAACATTATAAAATTTATAGGTTATAAAGCTTTTACCATAGACACAAACGCCGCGCATATCTGCGCATGTGCAAATCGTTTGATCACCCGAGAAAGTTGGAAGGTGGTCAACTCGAGACGATATCGTTTCTACTGGTTTTTATCGTTTCAGACTAGCTGTCATTTTGTTCACACGGTTCAAATGGCTGACGATATTTTGGTGCCCTAGCGATATTCGCCAAAGTGAGAACACCACATTATAACCTCTACTATAACATTTTCGACTAAAAGTAAACACTTCGCGATCTCCATCTCGACGCCATTTTGAAAACAGTGTCAAAATCAAAGCGCATATGACAGATCGTTTCTATATCGGTGGACTGTGTGAACAGGTGTAACGATCAATGGATGTCCGGCGAATTTTGTTTTTTCGCCTGGCGATATATTTTGAAATTCGCCTGGCGATATTCGCCAAATGTGAACACCCCATAATGATGCCGGGAGATCAACCGAGAACGGTAAGATAGATTTTTATTATTAATTATTATTGGAATCATATAACGATATAAAAATATCGAGAATTAAACAGCTTTAAATTATAAAGTTATTAGAAAATTATTATATTCCCACTTTATAGTGAAAGAAAAATGATAAAACTTTAAATATGTTTCTCAATATACCAACCGCTAACAGGATTATTTTATCTTATTCACATATACACTTGTGATGTAACGAATGTCTGATTTTGGATATTCGCGAATGCGAATAGCGAATATTGGCTTCTTAAATTTCTACAATATTGCTCAAACATTAAAATTTCAACCCCCCCCCCCTCCCCCGTCGCCGAATTTTCAAAATGGTATAGGAATTTAAAATATTTCAAAACTCCTCGTTTTTCTTAAAGAATATTTTCTTGCAGTACCTTTTCCTACAATGTACCGGTTAAGTATCCGGTACTTTTACCGAATATCCGATACTTTATTACCAAAATAATATTCGCAAAAAATTCGCATATTTTTTTGCGAATACTTTGAAATATGCGAATACGAATATTCGTTTCATCACTAATGCACACAGACGATACGAGTCGAATAACAACAATTCAATCACAGGAGGATTGTACGATGTACGTGGATGATTTGACGGGAAGAAGAAAGCTTCAATTTTCTTCAGAAATACGCTAGGTACCTACTTGAATAACAAACGGTGTGCAAGATTGTTCCCCTTGTTATTTTTACAAGGAAATACATCATCGTGCTACGCTGAGTTAGTAACATAAATGCCATGCACACAATGAAATATAATAATAGCAAATCTTTAAATAAATATGTTAGTTCGTCTGTAATTTAATAAATTTAAATTGTTTTTTTGAATGTTTATATTATATCCTCTATTAGAGTCAGCATTTTAACGAGATAAAATTATCCGCTATACATACTTCCATCCTTACAACATTCATTCATCCATCTCATCACGGCATTTAGTACAAGCAAAGCCAGTAGACGAATTACTTGTAATAAACATTAAAATCATCCTCTTCGTGTCTACAAAACTTAAGAAATTCTTGAAAGGTAACATTCCATTACAAACCTCACCGCTGAACTTATTTAATGCTTTAAATGTGATGTTTTACGAATATCTGCCTTTTTCAGGACTTTCAAAAACTTACAAAAAAGAGTGGGAGACATATTTCTTACTGGTCTCTTTATAAATTAAGTATCTTTTTTTATTTTATTTGTTAATTTAATTTAATTTTGTATTTTCTTTCCGGGTTGGCTGGAAGAAATAATATATGCGATAAGCTCGACTTTTGGTATTTTCTGTACACATGCTTGAATTTTGCATTTTTTGGTGCCACTAAAGAGTGGAGAAAATTTTGATTACTGCGACATTATTCTTTTTAATATTTTCCTACATGGAGTATTAACGTAAATACTTTATAAGATATTACGCCTGCTAATTCTCAAAATACTTCATATAATTAAAATTTATCATTTTTGTTAAAGTTCACATTTTTTCTTAAGAGAAGTCGAATCTTAAAGCTTGTATAAAGTGTTGCTACGCAAGCCAATATTTTTAAATACATTAAATAGTAATAATGGTCATAAAATATTACTATCATTAACGATAAGACATAATATAATTATATAGGGATGAATCATAAGAGCTGTTACATCACTTAGGATAGACATAAAAATAATATTACTCATATTATTTAACAGTATCTATGTAATTACAGATAGATAGAATTACATACATTCCTTATTGTGAGGAGAAAACTTCTAAAGAAATTAATATAATTACTATTATGGTAAAAAAAAAACTAGTTAATGTGAAGAATATTATGTAATTAATATTATTAAGCACATCGTGATTGTTATTCTCTTAACAAATTGAACAAACTCTATTTATAGCAAGAAATAGTAATTTATTGTAATATTTCTTTTTGTGAATATTATATGACTTTATGGTAAAAAAGATGAATAAATTTAAAAGCTATTGTAGCTACAAGACTGCTATACTGGGCCATCTGGAAACAGAGACCACCGGAATGGAAAACTAATAGAAGAGCTCCGAGAAAAACGTGGCAGAAGCACAAAGAGTCCGACCTTCTCCACAGACGACTTAAGCCCGAGGATGCAAAAAGTATTGATGCTGACAGAAAGAGCTGGTCAACATTGGTTCGAGACCCACGGGTGACACCCACTGCCGCATATAGGCTCCGTCCACGTGCACGACCTTGTGCAGCAAGGGTTCCATAAGAATGAGAAGAAGATATCTACATATATGTTTAGTATGTTTCGGTGGCGTCCTCGGGAATGAATTAGTCTTCCACTCTTTCCTGTAAGTTTTCAAGTGTCTTGTAAAACGCAAGTGTTCGTAATGCATCACAAACAAAACATTTGAGATTATGTATAAATAATGTTATTTTACTATTCAGCCATGAATTATGCCACCAAAACCAATTTTATATAATTTTTATTGGGTGCAGAGAGAAAAGCTTCATTTTTTGTACATGTAGTAAGTCCGTCGAATATCCCATTTGTCGGAAATGCCATGATGGTATTAATTAAACAGCATATACAATCATCAATTAAAATTATCACTACGTGATCAATTTTAACATACTACGTACATTTAATAAAGAATGCCTCATTTAAATTAATTGATTTAAAAATAATTAAGAGTAGGTATCTGAGGGAGGTTTAGATCCAATAACCCGTATATATGAAGCTACACAAAAAGTTGGAAACGCTGTTATACATATATTGCAAAAAGTTTGATGTTAAATTAATTATTTATCATTATTCATAATAACAAAAACCCGGAAAAGAGTAATTATTAACTGACATCATGATCCCGATTATTCGTGAGTGGTATATCATTTAACATATAACAAAATATATTTGGAGATAACAGTAATGACTGATTGTGTAGCCTGACACGTAAAAATAGTTATATTATTTAAATTTATACCAAATATCTGTAGAATGTTTTGTAATAGGTAGATGTCATATTGATCATGAAAATGCGGGTGGAACCACATGATGTTATTTATATCGACACACGATATTGAATGTTCATAGTGTAATTACGAAAATATGAAACATTTTAAAAACAAGTACTAATTGCAAAAGTTGATATTTTCAACCGACGGTTCTTGGTGGAAATTTGTTTTGAATTAAAAATAAATAAAACACATATTTAAAGTAAATCTACTGTGACTTTTCGCAAGCCTGATGATGAGAGCGGAAGCTCTTGAAAGCCGGCTCGCGTCCAATAAAGTCACAGTGGATATACTATAAATAATTGTTTTATAAATAATAAAGGACTTATTGCATTTTGAGTCACTTTTACCTTTTAACCTAATATGTGCATAATTATAGGTATCTATATTCAACGGACGTAGTCGAGAGAGCAGCCACTTTAAAGTGTCGTCGTATCGCCAAGTGTTCCAACTCTCGGTGGACGAAAAAGGTTTTTAAATGACAGCCAAAAATGGGTAGAAAAAGGGTGGAGGGACCGCAGTTTGGAAAGTAAGACGACATAAGTAAGACGAACGGTGGGAGTTGGTTGGATGCAGTGTACTCAGGATAGATAGATTCTTGTGAAAAATCAAGGGAGCCTATGTCCAACAATGGATTTAAAATGGCTGATAATGATGATGATGATTATGATATTCAAATAAATTAATTTCTTCCAATACTAAAATAAGTCTCTATTAATCTATGTATACCACCACAAAATTTCCCGAAATTGAAGTAGCTAGTAGACTAACTCCATGTAATAACTTGTCTTCTCCCTGCGAATAAAAAATAAGAAATTCAGGATGGGAGGCATACGTCCTTAATAATTAATCAAATCCATCATTTAATTAAGATATCAATAATTTTAAAGTGAAGAAAAAATATCCGTAGAAAATAATATGTAATATTTTATTGGAAACTACAGTGAAAGTAAAATCATACAATTTTCAAACCAAAATAAATAACACAAAGTTTATTTAAATTACAGTGCAAAAGCAAGGCTTATTTGCAATTTAAACTCAGATTTAGACACCGCCACGTATTCGTATTTTAACGTTTTTTTTTTAATGTAAACTCAGGGTATAATTTTATGTTTCTTGTGGTACCAGGTCATTTATTATTGTAAAATGTTCATTAGCACATGAACTCGGTTTTATTTCCATAGAAAATTAGACCCGTCATAGAGATTTAAGCATTGCCACTAGAAAATAATGTAAAACAATTTATTTTGCCTACCCTACGAGATAAATGATAGGTGTTGGTATAATATTACTATTATAATAGGGTAATTTTTTAGTCTAGAAATACGTTTCAATTCTAAGATATCTACTTAAAACATCCAATTTACATTTTAATCCGAAAACATGAGACGTTCTCCGTTACATTACACAATGAGATATTGAGTTGCAGGTAATACAACAGCACTGTAAGCTAATGCATCTGAAAAACAATTTACTTCGAGATACCAGAGAGACAACTTTGTGATAAAAGAGAATTCAGTTTGCTATAAATAAAATAGATCTCACTTTTTTTATCTATATAATACTAATAATAGTGTAGAAGACATTCTCGACAATCTACTGTTTAAAGGGCTCGATCATTATTTCAGTATTTATTTATCAAAGAAAGTAAATCTTGTTTTAAAATAAACTCAAGTATACCCCTGACATCCTCACAGTAAGAATTATGTTTGTGTTGTGTAGGTGGAGTAGGTTGGTAAAAGGTGGAATAGATCCCGGGATCCCTAGATTGATAATCCAAGACTCCGACGACCACCTCGGTATTATTGTTTTGGAATAAATGTTATATAGTCAGAATTCAAAAATTAAATTTTTATTTCCATATTTTCCGTTATTGTTTTCCCCACAAATGGAATAAAGAGTAAATATACGATTTTGTCAAAACTTGATTATCTCGCCAATGCACATCTTCATAAAAAAATCTAATATTTGTTGGGTTCGTTGAATACTACAACATAATACATGTACAATACATGTGTGATATAACCTGCGAAACTCGAGTAAATCAAGTGTCTAACTGGCCTTGTTTTTACCATTAAAATAATTATGAATGCTTTGTAATATAACATTTTAATGCATCGTATAAACTTCAAAGTGTTAAGATTGTGACAAACTTATTATGCTTTTCTACAAAAACATCGCTGTAAATATTATAACTGAAATAAAATGACCACTTTTACAACCACCTAGACCTTCGCGACAAATCCATCAAAGTCATACATATTTTTTCTTTTTATAAAAAGAACAATGGACTGTAAATTTTGTATATGCGAATAAGACTGAGTGCCTACATAGTCAGCAATAGAGAGGCGAAGGCAAAGTTTTTGAATATTAGTTATGTGCTAGAATGTGAATTTGCATACATGCAATAGGTACCTACGTAAATCCAATAAAAAAAATAATGAAGAGTGAAAGGTCTGCTTCAGAAGAAATGGATCAATCGATGATGCAAGTATTAAATTAGTCACCTGTGTAAAGTAAATAAGATAAACCCAAATGGACACTAATAGAAAAATATAAAAAAACCTCCATTCCACACTGAAAAAAAATACTGAAAAGGAGGTTACTGAAAAACTTCTTCCGGACAATAATTTTCAATGATATCAAAATTAAATATGTCAAAGAAAAGTGTAACTCACATAATCGCTTTGATTGAAAGAGGCCTATCACTTTTCTATAATTCTAAGAAGAAAATCTCTTTGCAAGAATATCATGTTATAATTAGATAAAACTCAAACACTTTAGATTAGAGCCGATACATAGATACACAAATTCGTTTATATATTACTGAGATACATAGATACACAAATTCGTTTATATATTACTGAGATACATAGATACACAAATTCGTTTATATATTACTGTGTCTGCAATGTAATGTATTTTTATGTAACTTGTATTGATGATGTACATAGTATTGTATGGTAATAATATGTGATACCTATGTTTATATAAAATAGTAAGTGTAACTTGAAGTAAAGTCTGTCTGAAGACCATCAAGTGCTCCATTAAAGTGGAAATCGATCGCAGTTGTTATACAGTTATTAGAACCGCGATATCAGGGCCGGGAATAATCACAAATAATAATATTACAAGAATTATTAGGTCATTAACAGAGATATTATAACTGAAACAAAACTAATTACGTATAATCTCATTCTTCAACAATTTAAATACACTTATTTTAGAGGCATTAACTATGTAACAATTTCTAGACATTTTTAAATAAAATAAAATATTTAAACTTGAATTACTACGTTTATTTGTTACATTAATTTATATTACGCTATCGCGATTTCAGTGCACTTGCACCATTGACGAGTCTTGAAAAGCTGACGAGTTTTTCAAGACATTGACGAGTCTTGAAAAGCTCGTCAATGGTGCAAGTGCACTGAAATCGCGATAGCGTAATTTAAATTAATGTAACAAATAAACATAGTAATTCAAGTTTAAATATTTTATTTAAAAATTTAATTACACTCATAATTTCTCACTTTTTTTGCTTTTCGATATAATTAGCACATATCTGATCTGACAGAATCATACTTTAGTACTATATTGAAAGTAAAGGTCATTTTTAAACTATGTCTGTAAATAAAATACTTAATTCTAAAAAAAATGCAAAATTTTTAGAAGGTATGCACTCTATAATATATATACCTACCCGTATTGCTTAATTACATAAATAATATACCGATACAAACTTATCTATGATAACTACAACTATGATAGATTGACAAATGTATAATTTCAAGAATAATAAAACTCCTAAATTATTTAACTTACATTCAGAACTTTCACTTTTTCCATAACTCAATTAATACGGGATTTGTATCCACATATTTATATCTCAACGGTATATTTCAACCAATGACAGCCTAAAAATAAATTTAAATTGAGGCATCTCAGGCAAGTTACACCAAAATCAATAAAACTTTTGTTGTAGGTAAGTTATGAAAGAAAAAACATCGCAAAAAACACTTTTCTGAGTATGATAAAAAAAAGAACAGATATTCAAAACTTATTGAGCTTAAAATACAAGACTTGTGCGAGTAATTTTGTAAAAACTTCTTAATTTTTTGTAAATTTTAATAAAATTAAATTGCACCGCCTCTGAACACAATGCCAAACACTTGAGCCCTCAATAGCATTATGCTAAAAATATCAATTGGAACAAATTCATTAGAATTCTACGCTAATTACAATCGTACAATTGAACAGAATAATCATTATCGGAAATCAAAGGAATCTAATTGCTATTTAATTGCTACTTTCAGCGTATTTTTAAATGCTCTTGCTTCATTAATTATCTAATTATATTTTATAAACATCAGAAACTGCTGCAAAGTTACATCAAAAAGATTATTTATAACGTTGATATTATGGACTCAAACTATGTTATTGTCTACATTGGCCTTAAGAACTTTTGTTCGTATCCAAAATGTTTTTAATATGTACGAAATACACGTCATTATGTATAAATAACCATGGTAAGACTTCGTTTTTTTAAACATTCAGAAGATATAGGTGTTTAATTTTCTGGCAGTTATTGACAGAAAAATCTCTATCACTCTAGCTAGCATAACTCTAACTGCATGATATCATTACTCTTAATAAATTTAATGTATGTGGCAATTCCAGTTTTTGTGCTAATGTTTTGCATCATTTGTAGATATTGCTAAAATGTGCTTGAAAACATTCTCAAAGATCTAAATTACGAATTTATGGTATAAAAAAAATATTTTTCAAGTACGCAAATTTCACATCTATTTCATAACAGTTTTGGTAATGACACGAAAATATGTTATTCTTTGCAATAAAATAAAGTGATAAAAGTGAATGAGAATTTATATCATTTTTATTATTTGATTCACTTTATTATGAAGTTAAATTTTGGAAATGTGAAATAAGTACCTATTCTCTCTCCTAAAAGCGCTAAATCTCATTCTAAAGTTTTTTTAATGATTTTTTGCCCAAAAACTTTTACCAGTTAAGGGTTTCTGAGAAAAACTAAGAATATAAGATTGCGCCTGAAATATACATAGGTACCCTTTATTCACGTTCTACCTTTTATTTTATACATAATGTTCACAGTCTTAGTAAAACAGTTCAGTGTTGCAAATTATGCGATACATTACTTCAGAGAAATTCAGTTACATGTTTCATATTATTTTATGAGTTGTACAGTCGTTCGATGCCGTACATAATATGCATCATACATAGAATAATACAAACAACTTTGAAGATTAAGGAAATTGATGATGAAACAGATAGTAGTCTGGCCGGATAATGCATAAGAAATTGGTTAATGGAGACTGACTAAAAACATTCTGAAGGCTTTAACAATGAATTATTAGAAAATCTCAATATACACAAGGAGCTTCGAGGTATTCGTGTTATTGATACATAGTATATACCATCGAAGCATCTCCCACAAATGGGACAGCTAGTACTCGTACTGCATTTAATAAGCATGCAAATACCATCTCCGTGATAGTAAAAATAAGACATTAAGGGTGAGTGGCATACTTCATTGCTGAATTGTTGATGTTTGTGACGTATATTTGCCTTTCAGTCTTACGGAAGCGCAGAAGTTGTTGTCTGACTCTATGGAACCGGAAAAAAGGTTACAAAAATAATTTAAGTTTAGATACTTGCCTTTATCTCATATCACCGACGAATCGAGTATTTTCGGTAATTAAATGGTTTTCAAAAATTGAATAACTATTCGGTATCTGAATTGTTATACCGGGTTTAATAGGTTTCCACTATAGTTTAAACGATGTTTGCATTACTGTTTACTGCCCTGGCAATGCGTATGGAAACTTGTACGCTCTGTTTATTCCATTATTGAGAACTTTTTGGCAGTCATCTACGACAATACAAATAAGAATTCACGGTATGCGTCTATGCAAGTATGTTCTTTATATAATTATATATATATTATCAATACTATTTACAAGACATTAGACTACAATGTATTCAACATTATAATAGCAATGGTTTACTCACCTTAGAACTTACTTTTACTAAGCATTCAAGTCTGATTGTTATTATGAAAACGATTTTAGATATTTTATTGTATTTTGCGGATAAACATCCTATATAAGTAGTTGTAATATCCTTTTTATTTACTACTACTGCTGCACCCTGAGGGGTAACACCCCACAATTGGAGTAACCAGCGGACTAATAACAAGTCATGATCTTACAAATTGTGCTATAAAAAAGTGCAATATATTTAGGATGGTTGGCACACATGATTTCTAAATTTTTGATGTCAATTGTCTTGCATGTGGTTTTACAAACAACCGTTTTGTACAGCAGTTTTAAAACTTACAGCAAAAAGACACAGTAAGAGCGATTACAGAACCCTTTTTCAAGTAACACTTATTTTTCTTATTTTTATATTAATCCATTTTTCTAAACCTGTTTTGAAGTTTTGCCATCGTGAGATATGTTTTTATTAAATTTCTAATTAAAATAATTAATTTACAACGCTCTCAAGCAATAAATGATACATATTTATCTATATCCAACTAATCATGAAAACAATATTTGCTTCAGTGAATCATATATTTTTGCAGATTTTCACAGATCAATGAGTACCAATAAAAAAAAATACTTTGACAATATTATATCAAACGTAACTATGTAAATCAAATTATGAGAAAAAAAAACTACAATATTCTTACTATTACCATCTTCATCTTCACACAATAAAAACAACTTTTATATAAGACAGATCTATACCATCACGGCATCTCCTGCATGTAGCTTAGCCAGTAGAATAACTTCATGTAATAAAATTGCAGATCATCCTCTCTGTGCTAAAAGAAATAGGGTTTCAACATGGGCACCATACTTTCTTGCTGAATTAAAAACGTTTGTTGCCAAGACGCTTGAAAACTTACAGAGTAGGAGTCTTATTATTTTACGGAGATTCCATGGAACGATAACATCAAAAGAGAATTTTATGTTTTATTAATAAAAAAACTTTTAGTAACAAATTAAAGCTTAGTATTAATTATTATTGTTTTCCTTTTCCAATTTATTGACACCAGTAATATTTTAATGTTAAATGTCTTTAAAAAATAGAGTAAAGGACATATTTACTGTACTACCTGCGGATACCTATTTTTATATAATTATGTTTTTAATTTTTGTATATTCTGTGTTAAACTTACACAGTTTCTTTATTTACTTTTGTAAACTTATTTTGTATTATGTTTTGAACACAAATAATATTTTTGTTTGTTTTTATTTTTTATGTATGTAAAGATTGTTGTGTACTATTATGAAAACTGTAAAAGGCGAAAGCCGTTTATTGCTTAAATAAATAAGTAAATAAATAAATAAATATTAATCCATTTCCATTTTTGCATTATATTTTATTTTTATTGTATATAACAAGCCGCGATATAAGATTGTTATATTCGAAATAAAACTTTATTATAGTTTGTTGATAAAGACATTAAGATTTAATGTCTCACGTTGAATTTTGATTATAAAAACAGACATTTCCACAGCACTACTAATACTCTGACATTGTTTTCATTGGAAAGAATCTTAACAAGGCATTAAAAAACTGTCTTAATTGGCCAGTGGACACCTTGGAAACAATAGAAGTGGACAGGATATTTAGAGGAAGTGCCTAGACGTGATGGGCCCACGACTTTATTAGGGCTTGGGAAAAAATATGTACGTGTATATGTAAGCAATCATATTAATAAACATGTATTACTTCTTTATCATTATCTCACTGAAATGTATTACTTTATTATTTGTGTTCTTATTGCGTCTTTTTATTTGAAAATGTCCCGTAATATCTTGAAATTTGTAATACAATAAATATAAAAGACATTCGCGTACAGAAACGAAAGTAAAAAATAATATTAAGAACAAGTATAAAATTACAATTAAAGTGTATAACGTTTTTACTAAGAACATCTGGAATAATTAATTTTTCTTAGATGCTAATATGATTTTAATGACGAAATTTTAAAAAAGGAAATATTGTAATAAAAAATTTCAAATATGGCAGTTAATAAATGATTTTATGTGATTGACATAGGCAAGCAATTATAATGTGGCCCAAATATAAATATTTATAATGTATTTATCTCTTTTTCGCTTTAAAGGGCAAACAATAAGTTAAAGATACCACCTTTATGACTTTCCTCATACCTTAACTTTCTTCCAGCAATGCTCCTTACACCATCGGAAAAAAGTAACTGAGATCTTCGCACACTTCTTTCATTTGTTTTCGGTTTCTATCATCATGGCATATCCCACGAGTGGGATAGTCAGCAAACTAGCTGCATGTAATAAACACTAAAATTGTCATCTATGCCAATATAAAAGTACAAGATATTCATGATGTGTGCCATGCCTCATCGCTGAATTGTTATGTTAAATGTCTTATGCTTGAAGTTTCATGAAAACCTGCCTATTACGGGATACTTTATAACTTACAGAAAATAGCAGGAGACTAATCCTTTACGGGAAGCTCCAGGAGTTGTAAAACATTAAAACATATTCAGGGGTCTACATTAAAAAAAAATTGGAAATTGTTAGAGCCGATCGAATCAATGGAACTTTAAAGGTAATCAAATATCGCCTCCCCAAAATTACAATGTTTATTGTACCTTAGGGAATTTATTCGAGAATTCAAACTACAGTTCGATCATAGCTTTTTTTATAATTCACGTATCTCCATTTTTAAAAAAATAGAATCTTAATTTTCAATATCACTAGCTTGAGGAGAATTTAAATAAAGCTTAGTACATCACTAAAGCATTTGAAAACAATATGCAATTATGAAATGGTATTATCTCAATACAAAAAAAAATTGACAATATAATAAACTAAAAATATAGGGAATTTTTTGCTAAGCTTCATGAAATTAATGATGTTTAAGCTAAATTTTAATCACAATCTAATCTTTATGAAGATAATATGATTTTTATTGTTTTCAACCTCTCAATAATAATTTATATTGTATACGATATTGAAATTTATTTATTACTTACAGATAAGACGTTAAGGATGAAAAATGATTGTATTTAATCTAATTAGATTTTACGGTATTTTCAAGTTTTATTTGTGACTAGTTTTAAGTCATATTACGTTCAGACAAACACTGTAATTTACTCATTTATTCATCAACGGTATACAAGCCTTTAAGAGCCATCCCTCACCGGGACGCCGTGGCGACGTCGCCGGCTACGTAGCCAAATAATTCATATCAAAATGTATTGGGATTAACTCACGTGGGTACGGATTAACCACATCGCCAATCGTAGAATAATTTGGCGTCCCGGTGAAGGATGGCACTTATACGTTTACACAGTGTAAAATATTTGAAAGTATATCGAAATAATAAATGTGGGTAAACACAAATAAAGACACTTTGCAAAAAACGCACAATGTTTACAAAAAGATAACAAAATTATGAGAAAAAATAGCAAAATTGATGAAGAATAGTATAAACCTACGTTATATAATTTTAAGCAACAAATAAAAAGAGAACATAATCATTTATTCGCAAATAAAATATAAACTAAATAGCTGAAGACTGGTAATTACAAAGATGTTAAGTGTCTGGATCATAAAACAAAGAAAAAGTGAGAAGAAGTAAGGGGAACAGCAGAGCAATGTAGTAAAAGTGATTTCTTTATGACAAACTTTGAACCTTTGTACCTTTATTGACCTAGTTGCGTTTTACACCAATTGGGAATAAAAAATAATTTTTGCAATTTTTGAACTTAGCACCTTTGTACCCAATAACCAGCCTTCAGTTGTGGAAAACAATAACTTGAGGTACTTTTTATATGAATTTTGAGACAGCGACAAAATATATAATATTTGTCACGTTGCTGTATTTTAGCTTCTTCTTCAGTAAATAAGTATATTAAAGATCCACATGTAAACGACATCGTGTCGCGCTTCGAAAGCTGGAAATATTAATCTCGCATATTAGATTGTCAAACTTGATATGGAATATGTAGTGATATAATATTTCGGCAACTGAAAATACACATTTAGCGAAACATTAAAATAGCGAAAGGCGGAACACATTTTTGGACTTTAATACCAAAAGTATTTTGAAGTGGAGACGTCAATTGTATAAGAAGAATAAAGAGAGGGAGATACTGACCTAACGATATCGTATTTGTTCGACAATATATTAAAATGGCTGATTTAAATAAGTCGTAAGTAAGTAAAAGCAAATACATGTGAACGAATTAAAATATTTATGTGGGATTTTCTTATTTCGATTCTGCTGTTACAGAAGATAAACAAGATACTTAATTGCCCTTATCCAATATTACTTTTCTTGTTCAGTGTTTCTAATTGAGTTTCCTCTAAACGTTTCAATGGATAGATCTATATACAAAACAAATATACTAAATCTACTTATGATCCTCACGGGTCAAATCATAAGAAAGAGAATACATTCAACATAGACTTAGTTATACACGAAATTGTATTTAAACAACATCCTTGAAAGTTAAGTTTGCCAAATTATTTATTTATTTATTTATTTTATTCTTTACTGTACATTGTTTACAATAAAACAAATTAACATAGAAAATATCATTTATACAATTCAATGCACAGAGGGCGAGTTTATCGCTTAAATGCGATGTCTTCCAACTAACCCGGTTATTAAAATCAAAAAACAAAAAAGAAAAACCAGACATAAATATACATATCTACAGTAATATTATAAACATACATATCTACAGTAATATTATAAATATAAAAAAAAAAAAACAAAAATACAATATAAAGCAAGCAAATGAAAAAGGCACATGCAGGCAACAATGTACTCATGGACACATAATAATAAAAAAAAAAGTACATACACACACTGCCGCGTGCACATGCATAGGGGAAAGGGTTTTAGGAGTCAGATGCTAAATTCAGTGAAAGGAAGTGATTTTTGACAGCTTGTCTGAAAGAAGAAAAAGTTGTTATCATTCTGATTTAATTATTATTTTGAAGAAGGAAACTCAAACAGTTTTTTAAAAATAGAAACGTCTTTTAGTCTTATTTAGTAAAATAAATCAATTGCGATAGCTCTTCTGTTTGATTATCGTTAATTTTTTACGTGTATGTGAGGATTTTGCGCTCTTTAATAAAAGGTTGAAACGACACGATGGAATGAAAGATTTCCACAAGGTAACTTTTCAGGTCCCAGATTGGAAATTCAGATAAATAGAAATCACCGACTCTCACAATTAATGTATGATATGCTTTTTTAAACTTAAATGTTGAATAGATGCTATGTGAAAACACTCTTTCGATAATCTGGAAGCAATTTTGGTCATCTCAAAGAATTGAACCGTTAGAACACGTTATAAGAATATGTGCCTATAGTTAACCAACCCTTATCTTTAAAAGACTCGCGTTAGAATCTGAAAACAAAATTGGGGCATTTGTTAATAGTAAATTTTATGATCCTATAAGAAATTATGACATCTTAAAAATAATACTGGCATTAAAACTTGTTTACCAGACATTGTTGTTTATGGTGCAAGATGTCTGTAACATAATATTTCGTTAGAAGTAATGGGATGAAATACATCATAATATACAAAACATAATCTCCTATTATTATTATTATATCTTTATTATTTAAGTCGAAGTGTGTATCCGGCTTCACTCAATTATCGACGTCTGTAGAAAAATAGTTCCCTAAATTTTTTTATTTTTTTTTATTTTTAGCTTTACGAGAAATTCTGGATGATTAAATCACAACATATGCAGGTTGGTTTTACGTCAATAAAACAAATACAAATCTATTTTCTTGTTTTTTGCAAAGCATTGGTTACTCTAATGCTTATCTGAAAAATGTATAGATATATACAGCAGATTTATATTTATACGAGTACATACACGTGAACGGGATTCAATATTCAACTGATCGAGTAAGTAATTATTAAGAATATACTTGTATGTATAATGAGTTACAATCCATTGGAATGGTCTGCAACGAGTTTCGATTTTCTTCTACATTCCTCCTTATTTTCCGCCAGTCTTGCCACAATTCATGAACTTCTTCAGTCAGGAGAATATCATACTAATCAAATAAATAAATAAATTGTAATTTATGTAATATAATGTTTCTTAAGATCCGTTCATTACTTGAAAGATAAAGGAAGAATCAATGGATTTACACAATACTTAGGAATATTTTTTTATATTTTAAATATGAATTTACGGAAGACATACTATGAACAATAACAAAAATAATTAAACTATGTAAGTTGTTAACAACATACAAACTATATATAAATATTAAAGAAATAATTTACATTGGTTATGAATGTTACACCACAATTTTTCAATTTATTATAGTTATTTTTCATTATTATTTGTACATGTGGGAAGTGGCATAAATTTAGGAACCTTTTTCACAAAATAGTAGCACCTCAAATATTCCCTTCTGAAAGCAAATTGAGATATCATTATCCTTTCTTGCATAATACTTTTCCTTCCTCTTCAGAATCTTTTGGAGACCTTCATTATCCCACATATATTATGTCATTTTCTTCATATAGGTGCTATTTTTCATTCACGAATCATGAAATATATGTTTGTGTAAGTTGATACGCACACTGTTTATTTTGTATCATCACGACATATCTCATAAGTTGAGTAGCCAGTGGAAGTAGCCTATAGCGAATATACAAGCCGTCTTGAACTAAATATTTTTGATTATGGTTTTTATTCTATTTCTCCTTCTTCTGCTTGTAGTAGATCATTGATTTTTTTGTTCGGAATTTATTTCCTCTAACGACGCTGAAGACCAACTTTCCTTCCATCTTTTAGGTGGCCTTTCAGGCAATCTTCGTCCTAGTGGAGTCTCGTTAGCGGCGATGTGGGCTAATCTATCACTACTCGTGCGGTCTACATGGTCCCTCCAGAACCGTTTTTTCTATCTGCTCCACCGAACGATATCTTCAGCTTCGCAGATTTTCTATTTAATATATGTAGATAAATTTAGTTTTGTAAAATAAACCCAAATACGAATCAAATAATTTCACAGGAAGCAATATGCTTGTTGTAGGGGTGGTGAAGGTTGGCCGTAGAGAGAATCAAATTCAGTTTTCTAAAAAAAATTGAGGCTTCTACCATTCCACGGACTTCATAAATACTTCAAATTTACATAAAATATTTTTTTGTATGGTTTACATTAAAATAGAGGAGTCTATTATAGATAATTTTGCTTACAATGAAGTCTATATTCAGTGGTTAAATTTATCTTCATTATGTTAAACAGCTGTAGTAGGATTAATACAAGATGTTATAATACACTCTATTATTCACTGGTAATGACAGGTTTAAACACATTGAGTGTTGAAACAAATATTACAGGTATCCTAAAAAATAGATACCTACTTGTATTGTAAATTATAATTTAAACTCACAATTTCAGTAGATATACTTTGAACCGTTATTAATAAATATAGGTAAAGTAAACATATGTTCGCTGATGAATGTTGTATATAAATATTTATTTTTTTATTTGTGAACATGAATGGCCGATAATTTATAATATTATAATACAATTTCAACCTTTATTGGTGAAAACTACTAATATATTATATTCTGCACTTTACGTTACGAAACGAAAGATAAAATTGAAATAGTTCTAGATGATGTGGGAAGATATTGATTAGGATCAGACGAATTATTTTACCTGTGCTGAAGAATTATGAAAGCGTATAAGAAAATGAATGAGTTTAAATGTATACAACTATAATTTTCAAAATAGCAGAACTAAAATAAATAAAAATTTCCATGTAACAAATTATGAACTAAATAAAAATTTCCATGTAACAATTTTTTTTAAATCTGTTACTGTATTAATATGGTGGAATTAAAGAGAAGTTTTAATAATTTGTTTGAATTAATACAATAAATTGTCAATAAAATTACATTAATAACATAAATAAAAATAATCATTAAGATTGAGATACAAAATTTTATCCTTTTAAGATATTTTTAAGGCGTTAAGCACGTATGTACAATTTCATTAAATTTAAAAAAAATTGAAGTACTTCTTTATATTATTATATTGCATTACTTTATTTTGAAAAATACGTTCTAAGATCTAAACAGCTCGTCAATAGTTAAAGCTCAGCAATATCACGATAGCGTATTTTCAAAATTAACGTGACAGATTTCAACGTAATTGTTCAATACTTTTCAACAAGATGTTTTATTCATAAGCTCGTTCAAAACAGTTATGTTTGCCAAAAATAGAAACTTTTACCATATACCAAAAATATAATTTTGTTGTGAGAATGTAGTTCATGATTTGTATCAGCATAGGTATCTTTATATTTTAAACAATAGCTATACAAAAACACACATGGCTAAATTGCATAACAAATTTTAAAATACTTTCAGGTAGAATAGTGTTTCACATTAAGCATATGTATCTCATATTTTAAATATAATAATATTTAAATACGTTTTCTCACTTAAACTATGAAAGGAATTTACAAGAGATTGTTACATGTGTGTTAAATAGCTGCAGTGCGAATGATTGAAAAACTAATGTAACGAAGATGAAGGTGTAAGTGTTTGGAAAAGAGAAATATTTGCTAAATAAAGATTTGTGATCCATATTTGAAGCAAGCAAGCGAGTATGATTGTATATTTGGGATGATTGTTTTCGATGGAGAGAATATGCGATAATGACATAGAAAGAAAGGAAATGGCCAATGGAGTTAACGGTGCACTACGACCCATTGTCAGCAATGATTTTAAAAGTTCAGAGCTCTCTTTTAAACCACGTCAAATAAATAAACATGAATTCCTTTATCAATAAAATTCTTCTCTACATCAATATACATATATACATCCTAGTACTTAATTTTTAATACGAACAAAATAGTAATATGAATAAATGTTTCACAGAATAGGATCCAAATCGTAAAAATCTCTCATTTTATCTTACACTTGAACTGGAAATCGAATCCGGGACAACAATGCTGACGTATTTGGGTCAAGTATAATGACCACGACTAAAAATAAATTAAAAATTTAAATAGGTACCAAGCTAATTTATTATTATTTTAAAAATACTTAAAATTAATAAAATGTTTGTTCTTATGTATAGTATTTTTATATTTTAACAGTGTTAATAGTATTTTGTAGTACATTAGATATTGTATAGATCTGTATGTTAGTATATTTTCTGGAATCCGGCCAAAGAATGAGTATTTTGTGGGCCTATGCATTAAGCATTTCTAGGTATATCTATTTTATTATGTACCAATGTAATGCTGTAAGACAACTATAATACAATATATAAGAATTAAGAACGGTCATAGATTGGAAAGACGGCATTATTCAAATGCTACAGTAACAGTTATGTACGAGTGTATGATGTTACGAAACATATCGGAAATAAGACAATTGTGTATCTGATTTTCTGTAATTTTGCTACCAGACTTTCGAAAAAAATATTTAGCCTTGTGAGTTTTAGATGTCGATACAAATTGTCTTTGAGTTTGCGAGAAAAGACAAACAGATAGGGCTTCAGAAAAAAATATAGATAATGTTTCGTAAAAAAGGTTCATAATATAGCGAACTTGAATTCACACTGCAAGTAAATGGTACATAATTTACATATATTACCTATTATTAATTTTTAAAATAACTTAACGAAAACGGCGACAGAATTTTTCAGGATTAAAAACGCAATCTTATGTGTGAATGGTAGGTAGTATCCATCATATAAATAAAATAAAATACTCAATTTTCTTCTACTATTCTTCTTACTTTTATACATTCATTTGTACCACAAAGACATTTCCCATATAATTATAGGGTAGCCTAGAAACTAACTGCTTGTAACAAACATTCAAGTTATTCTCTCCTTACCCATAAAAATAGGAAATTCAAGATGGATGGTAAACCTCATTATTGAATTAAATAATCAATTAATGTTCGATGCCTTATATTTATGTGAGGTCGTCATGAAGGGGAAGATCGAGTGCCGCAGGGGTGTCGACAGAAGACAGTTCTACTGGCTTCGAAACATTCGAGAATGGATCGGTGTCAGAACCGTGGGGGAGCTGGAGCTGCCAAAATAGGGAAGCTTTCTTCTAAATGGTCGTCAACGTTGGAGAGAACTGACAGGACACGTGAAGAATAATAAAAATATGTTTTATACTCGAAGTTTTACAACAACCTGTATTTTACTGGACACAAGAAAATTTACAGATAAAAGTGGGGGACTTATTCTTCGCCGGAAACTCCACGCTTATTTTTTTATACAGACCTGGTAATTTTTCTAAAGAATATGATTGGGAACATCGCCAGTAACACTAACAAGCAATAGAAGACATAATGTATCTAGTTAATGTTCGGAGGAAAAACATTCAGAAGGCAACACCGTGAAACGTTCTGACATTAAATTAATGATAAGGCGTAATGATTATTATGGCCTAACTCCTGCTCTATACTTCAAATACATAATATAAATTTATGTGGCTGTGTATAAGTCGTCTTGTTTAAGGATACACTATGACTTCCATTCCCTCAACCAGACTTTCTGATTATTTTGAAAATCTAAAATATTTTTTTCTGTACTATAAAAAACTAGCGGTCCGCCCCGGCTTCGCACGGGTAGAAAGGTATTTAAATAAATTGATTTTCGATTTTTAAAAGAAAATTACACTTAATGTCGTATTATTACAATAGTTAGACATGTGCTGTCCCTACACTTTTTGTAAATAAGGATGTGTCCTGCAAAGTTGTAATACATTATTTTATTCTATCATCAATAGTTTTCGCAGCGCACCCGATATAAAGAATATTTTAGGTAATTTTTTTACATCTTAGGCTACATTGTTGGATTTTATGTAAGGATCTCTATTTTTTTGAAAATATAATATAGCTTATACACGGGGATAGTGTAGCTTCACAACAGTGAAAGAATTTTTTAAATCGGTTCAGTAGTTTCGGAGCCTATTCAATGCAAACAATAAAATCTTTCCTCTTTATAATATTAGTATAGACAAATACATACAGATTGATAATAAGCGTACCTACTTGATTCAAGGCGTTGATTTTAATGTGTTAGTATTTCGTAACTATTCTTATATTTCGGTTCAATAACACTTTTCTCGAACTCACAGGGTAGACATTTAGTCTCCGTCATTTAGTGACCTAGTTTAGTATTTCTCTTAAATCGTTGTCTTAAAAACAGTGTGTTAAGAAATAATATTTGCACCATCATATTCCACAAGTGGAGTAGCCAGCAGGTCAACTACATGTAAAAAATACTGATTACATCCTTTCTGTACCCAAAAGAAATTAGGTTTAATAAAGAAGGCATAGCAAAACTCATTGCTGAATTGAAGACTATAATGCCTTATATTATATAAAGAATATAATGGTGATATTTTACAAATGCCTGTTTTTTTACTGCATTGCTTTTTCACAATCGAAAACTTAAACAATAAAAATGTGCAACATATTTTATTCTCGATGGCTTCACAAGATGGAGGAAATTGGATCGAATAGTGAAACATCAGCAAATAAACGTCTGTTTTATCATCATGTAACTGTCTTATGTAACAATAATTCGTTAGATTCAAGTGAATCAAATATAACAATAAATAATTGTACCAAAGTTCACTACATATGTATTATCAATATGTGGATCAATGCAGAAACTTATTTATGATTGAAATAGCTTTAAGCTCAATCTGATATCACTACATTCACCAGTGGCGGAATTTTTATATTGGTCATGTTTTTGTTACGTAAATCAGAGTTGAAGAAAATAGCCTACTTTCATATTCCTATCCCGTTGCTGAAATTTCAATTCATTATAGAAATTATCTCATTATTTTTGATTAGAAATTTTACAAAATAGCCTTTTCCTTTACGTCTCTTGCCATGTCCCCCCGACGTTGACGATCACCTGGGAGAATTATTACCTGTTCTAAGCAACACGAAACAGCTCCTCCACACCTCTTATTCAGATTCACTGTCGAATGTTCTGAAGCCAGGAAAGTCACTGCCTTTCAACCCCTCTAAGTCCTTCAATTTTTTCTTTTAATTTCTGCCTCTTCCCCACCCTGTCACCAAATTTTAAGATTTTTAATAAGGTAGGTACAAGAATTTCAAAAAAATCCCAATCGGATTTTAAATACCAAATTCCGATTTTCCAATGAGTAGGTATATTAAGTAAGTTCAAGAAATTTTGCGAACATGGATGCAATTGTTAAGACAACCGTTGGAATTTTGCACGTATGATAAGCACACCGTCGAAGGCATGTGGTACATTTTGCACGTATGAGAAGCGAGCCACTGATTTTTATACAATAATATCATAGAAGGTTGGCCAGCCAACTTATAAAACACAATATTACGTTTATTATAAAATATAATGTAATATTATGTAGTAGGTATACAATGCTCTAACAATTGATTTACATGCAAGCATGTTTTAATGTCATGATACAATTTCGCTGTACAATAAGGAATGTATATTCTACTTATAACCGAAATTTCGGTCTGAATTTGGCAAAAAAATTATTTCGGTTATTGGTGTAATATATTATTTATTTATTTTTCTACAAACTACATAAAAGTGTGATTTAGTCATATTAACCAAATAAGTATAATGACTAGAGCTAATAAACATGTTGATTGATGATTTTTTTATTTGGTTTCGATCAGCTGTCACAAGACCTACTCCAAAATGTGGAAAGAAAATTTATTTCATTGTAAAAATAACAAGTTTAGAGACCACTTTTAATACCAAAACTAGCTTAACAATTTATAAATAACTGTAGTAATTTTAGTGGTTTTTTAGTGCTTATGTTTAGTCACAAGTCTAGTCACAATTGGTAATTTTTACTTCATACAGTCACATATCCAAGGTGAAATATAGCTCAAGTTTTCATGTCATGTCTGTAAAGTTGGCGAATAGTAAAAATCCAAAAATGTATAAATAAATGCAGTGAATTTCTTCTTATTTTTTTTTTATATTTACGTTAGCTTTGTCATCAGCCAAAGACAGAATGATTATGTTAGTGATATTCAGTTTTGTTCGAAAGTCTAGTCACAATTGGTAATTTTTACTTCATACAGTTACATATCAAAGGTGAAATATAGCTCAAGTTTTCGTGTCAAGCATATAAGGTTGGCAAGCAGTAAATTTTTTATAGGTAGTCGACTGACCAATGAGCACTGTAGCATGCTGTTTTTTGTACCAAATTGTATCTACTATATACCAAATATTCTACCCACATTGCTATTTGCTTATAATCAGGCAGTTAAATATTAAATTCTCAGAGAATAAGAAATATAAGTTTTTCTAATAGTACTATAATTGCTAAGCTTATTTTCCACATATCTGCATAACAATAAATGCGATGAAATATATGTTTTTGTTCATTGTAATTGAATAATTTTACTTATAATTAAATATAAAGTAGAAGAATTACTAAGCACTGTTCAATTTCCACTATATTAAATATGAACGTTTTGGCATATTATGCTTGTAGGCATCTCAGGGAAACTGGTGAAACATAGTGTAAATTAAACGGTGTTAAATAATATTTTTATTTTCTATTAAATTAAAATTAAAAATGAATTTCCACAGATATTGTGATAATTATATTTGATATGTAAAAATAATATCAATAAAATTTTATTGTTATAATGAAAAACATGCCTACTTTAGCCATACTTATTTCTTGGTGGCAATCTCTTCCAGAGAATTGAATAAAAAACGTGGCAAATATTGTTTTCATGAAATTGTTAAAAAAATTGTTATCTTTTTACATAATTTTGTCAAATAATCGATTGGTTTTTAAAGCTTTTGAGAGTATGAAATAAACACCTGAGTATAACGTAAAACGACATTTTTCCACTTAAATAAATCTACTTGGTTGTTCCGTAGAGCATCTGGCAAAGAACTGGTCTCCCACTCTCTTTCGAAAGTTTTCGAGTAGTTTGTAAAAGCCATGTGCTCGAAAAACTAAAAACATTTTACATCTTAAACTCAACGATGAGGTTTGCCACCTATCCTGAATGTCTTGATTTTTGTTAGCACAGATAGGACAAATTGCATGCTGGCTTCCCCACTTGTGGGATATGATGCGGTCGTATAGAAATAAATGGTTGAAATTATAGTAGTGTTTTCCTCTTTAACCTTATTCTCGAGAAAACATAGCAGAAACTAGCCCTCTCCACTCAGAGATATTTTGCATTTATTGAATTTATTATCTTTTCCCGCATTATTATTGACACTCTGTAGTCAATTATAGCTTTCTTTATCCAGCATTTTATCCTTGAGCATTATTCAAGAACGATTGAAATATTTTTATGGCATAGTAAAGATGGCCAGTATAATTATTTCGTGGAGTTCGATGGCTTCCCCATTTGTCGCAGATTCTGTATTTGTATGTACGAATGATAATTGAATGAATTATAGACTTTGTAACTGGAGTTCTTTTACAGCTATAGAATTTTAAAATGAAATAAAAGAAATCTACTCTTTAACGTACTAGTAAATTTATTTATGTATAAAGGTAATTGACGTGTGTGTGTATATATCTAATTAATATTCCTGTCTGTTCGTATGTATGTTTATTTACTCTCAAAAGCGCCCAATTTGACAAGATGAAAAAAACACACTCTAGGTATACAAGTCTCATTTTTTGGGCACGTTTTTATTGAAAATATATTGACAGACATTAAAGATTACATATACGACACCATGATTTATATGAGCACTGAACATATTGTTGAGCATGTTATATACAAACTCAACATTTATATTTCGACATTTCGTATAAATATTTTATTGTCATTAATGCTGTTCTTATAATAAAGATTTAAATTATTGTGATAATTACATGTCATGGTGGATATATAACATTATGCCACTACCTTGATGTATTATGTCCAAAGATGTATTTGCAAAAACAAAATAGCTAATAAAAATCCAGAATACTTCTCAAATACTGGGATTCTAAGTAAAAAGTAAAGTAATAGATTATGCGAAAAAAATGCTTTATGGTAAGTATTGCCAGGATACAAAAAAAATTCCAAATTTTATTTCTCAATTAAATACTTATTGTTATTTGCAAGTATAAATTTGTCATTTTGATGATAATTTCCTGAGTGGTACCGGGTAAAACTATTCTAGTCGTGAATAATTGAAAGACCACAATTACACGACATGAATAATTATTGTGCGATCACTGAAGCTGATTAATTAATTCATTATATTGTGAACTTATCACGCACTCTATATTGGTTACCGACGAGCTTAAGTTATAATAGTATCTTTGTGCCACTGGTAAGCTCACACTGCGACTAGAGCTTTAAATGAAATGATAACTAATTATTTGTTATTATTATTATTTAATCACCGCAAATTATTTAAAATGAAGTTTTGGTAATAAAAGATGTGGCAATTTATACGATCTTCGGATATAATATTCGGCGATTTTTTATCCTTTCATGCCATGCTTCTTTTGGTTCGACGGTTCCAAATGACTAAATAATGTTTAAGGTATTCTTTCCATCTTTTTACGATAAATTCATCCTCAAACAGTAGTTTGCCGTTTTGATCTTGAATAGCACATCGTGGCTGTGTCTTATCTTGCGCAAGTCATTAATTTTCTGTTAGCCAATTAGTCATGATTTAATCAATAAATAAAGTGATAGCAACATAAGAAAATATGAAAATAGTTTTAAAAAATCCTTAGTCCTCGAATCGAAAGTTTTTTCAATGAAGAGTTTCACACGTTAGTGTTCGTGTGTCTTGTCAAAAGCAGATGTTCGTCAGACATCTTCAATTTAACTTTATGGTTACTCTACCCACCTTAAATGTTATTTGTTTAATATTACAAAAAGGATGATTTTCAATAAGTCTTTTAGCTACCATACTTGTGGAAGAGACGTGAAAGTCTATGAAGACAAACTAATAGTTTGAAATATCATCATTACAGATAAAATAGTTGATTGATAAGAAATTCCACCTCACTCTGACTACACATTATTATGTTATATAGAAAGTATACTATGTAGTATTTACAAAACTAACTTCCGACATGTAGGCGGTTAGTGTACAGTATGACCTTTTATTAACAGTATCAACGAGTAGTGTTATTTAACAAGTATCTACACACAGGCCATTGTTCATATAATAATAGTATTATACTATTATATAGCTGTGATAACAGAGATATAAAATATATCACGATCTCATCAGCAACAGGTGAAAGTAAACATGTAACGGACAGGTGGTGTCATCGGCTATATTGTTAATTAAATTTCAGAGATATATTAGGTACTGTTGGCTCTTTAGGTGATTCTTCATTAGGGAGCGCAAGTCGCGAATTAATAATTTTATTCGCAACTGAGTCTTCATTTTAAACACGATTTATGGAGAAAAGGTAACATCATTAATTTATTGCTAAATCTTTAAGCCAACTTACTCTGCCTTCATGACTCAAGCATATTGTTGATAGGATTTTATTGGGGTTAAATTTTAATCGCTATACTTTTTTATATACATTTTACATATTTTCTGTAAAAATTAACTACCTAGGTGATGAGAAAATTGATAAAATCGGTAGAAACTTTAATTTATCTAAATAACTCTTTCAGTATCTTTAAGACTTTAATACAATAAGTTTGTTGTGGTTTTTAATATCAACTAACAAGCTCAAAAATTGCAAAACAACTCTCCTTTTATTATCTGAAAATTATTTCACTGATATGTGGTTAATAAATGGATATTGTTCCATAAACGCAAAACTTGCAGTAAGTTATTATAACTGAAGGTGAAACAAAAGTGTCGAAAACGTTCTTACTCAAATAAGTGAGTGGAAAATACGATGAATCAGTTAATTTTATTTATATAATATATTATAATAAATACAATGCTAAAACTAAAGTTTTACAATAATGGTCAGGGGTTTTTGAAGCAAGCATCCAGACACTATGTATCATGATGACCCAACTATGCACGTTAAAAATTAAACTTTATTCTCTAGTGTATTAAATAAGAAAACAAGAGTTAAATAAGAAAAAAACTCGATAAAATATCAACTGTAAATTTCATTAAATATAGTGTGACGTCAGATTAATTATGAGAGACAAAAGACAATTATTTCAGTCTATCACGAAGTAAGAATTTAAATATTCCCAACTCAACATTTAGGAGTCTTCGGAATCCATGCATTATGCGGGGTAAGTAAGATTAATATGATTTTAATCCTAAAAATTATTTTGTCACTGTGATGAATGATTCTAACCACAAAAACGTAAACATTTCAACACATTGTTATTTATTTATTTTATCATATACACGATGATTTTATTTATGAGTAAATATCGCCACTGAGTTAAGCATTCTTTTTTTTCTTATATAAAAAAAAAATAGATAAAAATCCAGAAGAATATAAATTTGTCTTTACAAATAAACTACTACTTTTTTCCCATCTCAAAATATCCCACAATTGGGGTAGCCAGCGGAATACATGCAAGTTATAAACATACATATTGCCTTGTCTGTGCCAATAAAAAATAAGATAATAATTGTCTTATACATGAAGTTTAACGAATATCATCATCATCATCATCGCCCTCAACGCTCCTCTCGGGAGCACAGGGCAGAAACCAGCCTCCTCCATTCAGAGCGTCTCTGTGCCAATTGCGTCACCTCTTTCCACGACATTCCCTGGGCTCTGATATCGTTGTCATAGGAACGGTGTATTGTGAAAGAGGGACGCCCGGGCCGACGGAACCCCTGCGGACGGAAGAACAGTGCTCTTTTTGGCCAACTATCATTAGGCATTCTCAAAACATGTACCAGCCAGGAACATCGTCTCTCCTGTATTACGGAGATTACAGGTCTCTGCTGGGTGCGACGGCGCATGGCATCATTTGTAACATGTTCATACCATTTGACATCCAAAATCCTTCTAAGACACTTGTTTTCAAAGCTGAGTATCTTCCGCTCTTGAGCCTTAGTTAAGTGCCAACACTCACAGCCATATAGAAGGATTGGGATGATGCACGCATTGAACAAGCGGCATTTTGTCCTGATGCTGAGTCAAGACGCCTTCCAAACTTTGTTCATGTTTAACGAACACCTGCTTTTTACTCGACACTCGAAAATTAACAGAAATGAGTGGGATTCTCATTATTTACCAAGGAGTCCACTTGTCAAATAGATAAAAATCATATTTAAAATGGGCATTTTTTAAAAACAATAAAGTATTTAACTTCGAAGGTTCCACTAGCAATCAATGTTTGTATACGTAAATATTATTATTCACACGAGCGTGAGGTACAAATATCTACCAAAATAATAATAAAATTCACCATCAAATATTGATAACAAAATTTTGGGGTTATTTGTTATCTGTGAAACAATCAAATTGTCTTTTCTGAATATATAATTGGTTCCATTTTAAAACATGTATGTATGTATGTTGATAATAATATGTCCTCTGCGGACAAATTTATTAAGCACAATGGAGGTAAAATTATAGGTTTATGTGTGACCACGTCACCAACTTGTCAAACGTTCTATGATCTGTCATTGAATTGTTATATTTATGTCATTATCGGTATTTTATATTAACCATCATGAAAAACTTTTCATTACGCTATCAACATTTTCTCAATAAACGCCGATTATCTATCAAGTAGGCTAAAAAATATGCATTCTTATTTATGTAAACCCTAGTTTTTACAATGTTTTTCATTCACATTGTTTTTGTACCTGGCTTGATCACGTGGATCAAATTCTCAAGGACGATCGCGTGTTGAGTAAGAGGAGCCGACGTGCGTGTATGAGAAACTGTATGAATGTGGAGGAAGCGAAAGAAGTGTGTAAAGATAGATCTGTTTGGCGTTCCGTTCTCTCTGCCTACCTCACTTGGGACACGGGGTGAGGGTATAGTATAGTAAAGTTTTTGTATATTATTATCTTAATAGCATATTTTTTCAAAAGAAATTTAATAATTTATAAATTGTTTGAAACAAATGATATATTTATGTGCAACGTCGGGTGTGAAGCTGGTAAATAATAATCTATTTTTATTTTACCCTTAATCACACAATGAGGACAAAGCCACATGCGTTACAAATTTAAAAACTTTTATTGAGGTTTAAAAATAAATATTTCAACAATATAACATTCATTATTTTTATACTTATGATAACCGCCTTATATTGGTTAAACTAAAAGGGGAGGCAGCTTATCACTTTTGTTCCAATTTTTCATACATTGATACTTATCTTGATAACTTTTCTACTATTTTCGAAATCCTTGGCCGGGAGGGCAACTGTCCCATTTTACTCCTCCCCACTGAGTATTTAAAGTTTCATATTTGAGATGATGTGCAGTTGGCTGGACGATGTTGCTATGCAGCATAGAGTACAATGCCTGCACTGAAAAAGGATTGATATGAGAAGTATATAGAAATAATCGTTGAATTAGTAAATATTGCCATGGAGTAAAGCCCTTAAGTCAGCCTCAGCCGATTCGTAAGCGCCGGAATATCTGATACTCTCTGCCTTGCAAGTAACACGTATCTTGAGACTGAATCATACCTGTGATATTGCAAACCGCCCTTGAAGTGATGTTATCACAATACGACGCTATATAAATTGTCATAATATTACTATTACACATGATAATATTATATGAGTCTATAATTGGTTTTAAAATGTGAACCTTCATACCCTTGTGCTAGGTGATATTGAATTTATTATGTATAGCAATCATCCAAAGCGTTCAACCACAGTCACAGTTCCCTAACAATTGTGAGTGTTTTATTGTAATGAATTATTGATGTAAATTATACATCATTTACTTAAAACAAACAAACACTTGTACAACAAATATAGTACATCGATTTTCCATACAACAAATTACTGCTACAGGTCAATCATTTACAGAGTATTTTGAAACAAAAGGTACTTAATTCTTCTATACAATCTAAATTCCCATTGAGAAAATAAAATCTTATTGAAATATGAGGAAATTTGAAATTAAAGCTGAATTGATAAATATATGAACAAATCTGTTGACTAAGAGTCTGTATTTTAGACAAATGGAAAGAGTGAGTGAACAGAGAATCTAAGGAAAATACATAACATTGAGACATTCACAATTACCCAATCAAATAAATAAAATTTATATATATACTCGTAACAGCTGTCCATAAAAATAAATTATGCACGAAAAATTGATATGTGACATTCTTCTTCTTCTTCAAGTGCCTTGTCGGGTCCCCCCAACGTTGGCGATCACCTCGGCGAACTTGTCCCTGTCCTGCGCTGCTCGGAACAGCTCTTCCACACTTCGGATTCCGGTCCACTCCCTTATGTTTCGCAGCCAGGACATCTGTCTCCTACCGGGACCTCGGCGTCCCTCAATTTTCCCCTTCAATATCAGTTGGAGAAGGTGGTATTTTTCTCCACGCAGAACATGACCCAGATGTGAAACCTTCCGAACCTTGATGATTGATTACATTGATGTGACATTAACGTGTTTTTTTTATAGCATATTGGAATTAATCAATTTATTCAAGAAAACGTGAAGATTTTACAAACATTTTTTTTTATCTGGTATTTGTTATAAACCCAAATACAACCTTATACACCTTTCACACTAAGCTAAAAGCTTGTGCCGTAAAAGAGGAGATTGCCGGCACCTGGGATCGAACCACGGACCCCTTATTCTGGAGGCCAAAACTCTACCCCCAGGCTACTGACGAACGAACTTTCACTCTTTAACGCTCATCTTGAAAGCACTTGGTGATTGAAGAGAGACCCACCTCACACCCGGATATTTCAGGAGTCATAGACTCCTATTTATCCGCACATTCAAACCAAAATTGTCCTCACGGGCGGGCCATTGGGCAGGTCTGAAGGACCGACCGGCTAAAACCGCCGTCATGGGAATCTTTTAAACTACACTCTCTTCAATGCCCCTTTTGAAAGTATGTTTATTTTATTGAAATTTGAAGCACTTGGTGAGTAAATCTGTGACAACTAACCCAACTTTTTTCAAAATTTTACAATACTGTACCATCACGTAATATCCCACAAATGGAGTAGCCAGCAGACCAGCCCCAGTGTTATAAACATTCAAGCTGTCTTCACCTTCTTCTTCTTCTTCGCCCTCGCCTTTATCCCATTTACTTGGGGTCGGCTCTGTCTTCACCGTGCCAACAAAAAAATAAGATAAGATTTAGGAGGGGTGACATACCTTATCGCTGGATTTAAGATGTCATATGTATTTTTAAAAACCTGCCTTTTACAGGACACTCGGAAATTTATAGAAAAGACTTGGAGACCCCTTCTTTGCCAAGTGGTCCACGATCGAAACATTGTCTACTCAATAATCAATATTTTTATTGATATGGTTACAAAATAATTTTGAAGCAGTTATCAGCTGATTTTCGTGTATATTATTACCAGAATACATGAGTATTCTATTTTCAACCCTATTACCAGAAGGTACTTTTATGAGTTATGCAAAATTATTATTTTATTTTGTGGAATTTAATCATGAAAACATATTCACTTCATTAATAGTGAAAATCTTTAATCTAATTGAGTTATTGGATCATTATTTATGTTATTTTACGTTCATTTTTATGTATTGTTTATTTAATTTTAAAACATGACGAGTCTAAACTAAAAATGAATACTGAAATCAACTTAATAAATATTTCAGTCAGTTTGTTAGTATGTATGTAGATATGGGTGTGTTTTTACCGGAAATGGACACTTTTATCATATAAACTATAAGGAAAATAATGATCTCTATACCAACTACAATTTTTAAGATGTGTTCTTGAGTATAATATACTCGTATATAGAATTTTTATTCCACTTTTTGAGCGAGATGTGATGTCACCATTCCAAATAATTCAAAATTCCCGCTTTGGTTGTGACGTCACAAATAACTTCTAAAGGTGATTCAAAAATTCGTGTCGCTACTTTGTTAATAAAAAAACAGCTTTGTTCAAATCATAAGGTGATAATTGAATACAGTGCAATTCAAATAACAATATCTTGAGAAGAAATGAAGGATGAGGCAATCATATTCCATACAAATTAGACGATTTGGAATCATAATTGTAAATTTAAAAAATGTGTGCCAATATTTTATTGATACACATATATTCAACATTAGTTAAGAAGTTTTTGAATACATAGTAATACCTATGTATCAAAAAATGCTTATTATATGAACACAATAAATGAATAAAATATATGTTTATATTCATAAATGTGTTTTATTACTCAAAATGTTATCGATTATTGTTATAATTGATGTGAATTATAAATTATTCCGTGCAATTTATTCAACTTTTAATTGCACGTATTCATTATGTTGCACATTCTACTAAGGTATCTTTTATATTTATTGATGCAAACCTCCAATTTTCATTTATGTGTTTCATATTTTTATACATTGATAAATATATTTGTGCCGTTCAAATATAGGTATGTTTATATCATGTCCTCTATAGACACAGTAATTACACAAGACAGTAGACCTGTCAAAAATATATAAATCATGGTGAGTCAGTTTTTTAAAAAAAATCCTCCATTTCTTAGGAAATAGCTTATATTGTCTGGAAATATTGATTTGTCAATTTGATGCTTATTTATTTAGCGAAACCGGGTGCAATTGTACTAGATGACAATAATTCTAACTGGCTTGATTATAATTTACTTAATAACTGTATAGAAAGATAATGTTTTATTGTTACATATTATTCAATGATAACAAGTATAAATATACATTAAATGTTCTAATGGATAAACTAGATCAGTTTATGATAAACTCGTGAAGTTTTTCGTTCTTCTTGTTCTTCTCCGATTATTCCTGTCACTCCTAAACGAAGCCCTTCTTTTTTCTTTTCATGTTCTCCAATCATGAGTTGTCTGTATTTAACTTACACCCAAGTTTTATTAACAAAAATTAATTTATTCGAAAAATATTTTAAAAATGAAGGAGCAACAATCTGAATTTTAGTCTGGCCTTAATTGTAAAAGGCTTATATAGCCGTTCACTGTGTAAATAAATAAATAAATAAATAATTAATGTGATTTTTTTATTATCGAATTCATTTGGTGCACAGACATACAGGTCAACCATTCAAAATATATTATTATCTTCAAAAACCTCATTACTAAATTAGAAATGTTTATTACATGTAGTTAGCCCACCGGCTACCCCACTTATGGTGATTGTTGTGGTGATATGATAAAAATATATTTTTAAAAAACAAAATCAATTAAAATGAATTGTCACAGTCTTAACGCAAGTACCTCGACTTCAACAATTAAAAAAATATATATTAAACTTTTTACAACACGTTCTATAAAAAAATAAACACAAGAAAGTAGGAAGTATAAATATACATAGTAATGTAGAGTAAATATAGCAATAACCCGCTCACACGCTTATCATGTGTATAATTTACTGCTCATTTCCTTGACTTTGTATAAATGTCTAAAAATAATCCATTACAACAATATTATCAAACAGTATAATAATATGTTACATACATACAATACATACAATGTGCAATTGTGAGTAATAATATTTTCACAATATAAACACTATTTTGTCTGCCGGTTTATTGACTTTACTGTTTATAATTCGGATGTTTTAAATTTATCCAAATACTCATTACATTATGTCAATATTGATTTTACTCATATAAAGACAAACCGAAATATCGGTTTTGATTTCTGTTTATATACTTTCTGTTTATAAGACGTTGCCTAGCAACAAGTCCGCCTTTTGGCCAAATTTTGTTAATTGTCACGTTTTGTAATGTTAAAATTATGGTCATTAAAGTTTTATTTATTTTATTTACTTAATTAGGTAAGAAGGTTGTCCGTAATATGGTTCATTTTATAATTATTTATTTATTTCTCTATATTTTTTTTTTAAAAGATAAGCTAAATTATTGATACAATAAATAGCTGTTGCCTCTTATTAGTAATGCAATGCAATTTTTGACAACGATTATAAAAAAATAACATTATCACTATTGACATCATCACATGTAATGCAAATTAACAGTCAAATCTTCCATTTGTATGCAATTGGTAATAAAAATATTTTTAAAAGGCTGATATCATCCTCATCTGAATGTATCGTCAATATTTAAAAAATGTATTTGCACAAACATGGACGTGTGAAAATTTTTAATTCATAATCACACGATAATGTATAATATTCTATCAATCTATCTATACAGCCACTACTGTCCACTGCTGAACATAGGCCTCCCTCATATTTCTCCAGGCAGCAATGTATAATATTATAGTTATGAAAAAAGTCAGATAACAACGTCTGTAATTTCTCCCAATGTTCTTCGAGAAAATTCACAGCAAATAAATTAAAGATCGACATTCGATTTCGGCGTAAAATCCGTTTCGGTACTATTCAATGCTTCGACATTTACAGATAATCATAAACTTTTTTGCGTTCTCTCGCCGCCAGGTGGAGGATGTGTCTGTTTATGAAAAGTAAATCATTTTAAAAATTTTAATGCATTTGGTGCCGAACAGTCTACAGATAAATAACAAACTTTATAATTCCGAATGATAGAATTTTTTATAATATTTTAGATGACTGATTAATTCGTAGCTTAAATATTACATAAATCACAGTATCCTGTTGAAGTTCATTGCATGTTCACAGATATTAAAAAAAATACTTCATAATTTGTGTTTTGAAATCACTACTCCAAATGATTTATGATCCATATTCACTGATGATAATAAAATTGTTGTTTATGAAGTTTGATTAAAACATAACATATTACCATACGATAGTACTTTTATTTTACGGGATACTTAATAAAACATTAAATATTGTAAATAATAAATATGCACATAGGTTAACACTCTTTCATAAAAAGTTCGTCATGTGGTGATGAAGTTATACATTTTTATGTTACTAATATGAAACTATTATTATAACGAATTTTAATTAAATAAAATATAAATTATTTGAACACTGTTAAATTTCCACTTAGTTAATATCGACATCGAACGTTTTCGCCTATACTTGTAGCCATCTTCAGGGAAACTGACGTTTTTTATTTAATTAAAATTATAAATGGATTTTCGCAATGTAAACACAAAACTTTTGAATTATAATATACTATACTATACTATACCCTCACGCCGTGTCCCAAGTGGGGTAGGCAGAGAGAACGGAACGCCAAACAGATCTATCTTTACACACTTCCTTTCCACATTGTATAAATTAAAACTCCGATCATTATTGTTTCTCTATTTACACCATCACAACATTTACCGCAAGTGAAGTAGTCAATGAACTCATTGTTTACTATAAAAATTCAAGTTTTCTTCCCCGTGCCGTATAAAATAAGATATTTAGGGAGTCCTATCTCATCGCTGAATTGAAAATGTTAAATGAATATCATGTTCAAATGTATCTATAGAAGTGAAGATATGAAAAAAACTTTCATCTCCTGTAACTAAAATGATTGTATTAATCAGATCATTATACAATAAAGTATTATTGTTTATTTTCCAAGTGATTTGAGATTCTTTCAGACATACTGAATAAACTAATAATATTAGAATACTTCACATTATATAAGCTGTCAAAAATAAACTCTAGTTTAATGGTGATTTTAAGAGCGTGTGATGGACATATATCATCAAGTTGTTGACCTAGTCAAAGACAAAAGATGTTTAAAAATCAGGGATATAAAACAAAGTGTGAAGTATTCTAAATTCTATTATTACATTTATTCCGACTTCAAAGTGTTCACAATACATAGGGATCTTATGTAATGTAAATATTTATTAATTAATCAGTTCCTATTCATAATAAAATGCCAATATACTTAAGTAATGTTGCACAATACCGACAAAATTTCAATAAAATTGAACATTAAACAGAAATCATTACGAAAAAATGTAAGATCAATGTATGTATAATTGAAAAGAAACATTTTTTTCTTCTTCATAATCTAAAAATAAATTTCTAAACAACTGCAATTAAAAATACCTTTTACTTAACAACTATCGAGTATATATCGATTTAGTCTGTAACTTGGACAAAGTCTCGCCCTAATGCACAAGAGGTGCGCGGTTCTTTTTCCGTTCGGTCGATTTTTAAATAAAATTCCATGACCTTACCGAAAACTTTCATGGAAAATTTCATGCAAATCTTAAAATATTGGGGCCTCTGCTGAAGTAAGAGTTTTAAAAATTCTTTAAACCTAGTTTTATAGAATGTCATTTTTATTATGTAATTGAAACAAGTGTTTGTTTCTACTATAGATTATTGATTCAATCAGATTGATAATGACCTGATAAGTCGAAAGACGTCTCTCCCGGAATCAATAATCTATAATAGAAAGACACACTTGTTTCAATTACATAATTATGGAATTCTACTACGTGTGGACCGACACAATTTATGTCATTTATTTACGTTTAAAAAAGAGTTATTTCAATATAATAACTCTCTTTCAAAATTTATATTTTAGAGGGTGTCGCAAATTAAAGGAAAGATTGTACAATTGCCTTAATTGTCTGATTCTATTAACAATTTAGAATTTTGATAGTTTTGGAAGTTGTTGAAGAAAGTATGTTCTGTTTGAACTTAATAACTGTGAATCCTATATAAACATAATATTTGAGTTTGTAATGAATTATTTGAGACACGAGTAGAACCTCAAGAAAGTGGAACATCAGAGATGACGACTTTCAAAGTAGGTTTTATTTTATTTCGTTAAAGGGTATCGTTATACATACATACTATTATTATTTTTATCATAAGTATCCCAGGGATCTTAATGTAATTTTCAGATTGTTTGTGCCGACATAAATTAGAAATTAATTGAATAGTGGGACAGAGTGTTTTTGTAGGGTCCTCAAATTGGTTAAATGGGTTAGAGACGGGAAATATACTAACTACTCTCTCTATACAGGAGCCATGACAAGGATGGAGAATTTTATCTTTATATTTTATCATAGCCATACACATTATGGTCACTTAAATTTTAATGAAAAATATGAATAATGCTGCATTCACTTCCTCTCTCAGTGATCTTTCTGACGTTATCTAGCTTGAGTTCTTCCAATATTTCTCTTGTCTTACGAAATAAAAAGAAAACAAAGGTTTCCTTATACTATATAATTGCTTTATTGAGAAAGAAATCTCTCATCTTAAAGGGACATTGTCAACTTCTCTTACCTATTCTTGATGTCACTTTTCTTATCCATCTTGTGTCGGAGCATTTGGTATGAATAAATTTTATAATATTCAATTTGTAAAAAAATTCTCGACGACAAATAAATTTGAATATGTTTTTTTTCATGGTCAATTTATTCCTAAGCGCCGGGATATTTGGTGTGAGATACAAAAGAAATTAAACATTTTACAATTTAAAGCACGCAAATTCGATGAACTCTGTTGCATAGCACACGTCTATTTTTCTCACTCTCGCTATTTTAAAATTTTATGATCACATTACTAAATATCAAACTATGTTCATATGTTTTTTCAACAATGTACCATAAACTTACAATACTTTTTTCTTTGATTTCCACCTTGACATGAAATATGTTTTAAAAACATTGATTTAATGTACAGCAACAAAATACTGAATAATAAAATGTTAAAAGGGAGATTATTTTTAAGGTCAAACATTATTTTTTGCTATCCATTGTTTCAGCCACATAAATCTTTTTGTATCCGGAAGTACGCACTGTAAACCTAGTCGGTTGCTGTCTTACGTAACTCCCTGTGTAGCCATCATTACGTAAGGTCAATTATTAGATTAATGTTGAAGTAATGAATCTTGTTTGATAGGGACACAATTAATTTAACAGAATCGTTGGAAACAGTTTCCTATCTATTTTCATTTAAAAAAAGACACATTGAAGAGTTTGAATTCAATGCCATGAAAACAGCCAACAATCACGATAAACAATATTTTTTAATATACATATAGTAATGTACTGTTTGGATCTATCTATCTATCTATCTATTCACTCACGCCGTATCCCAAGTGGGGTAGGCAGAGAGAACGTAACGCCAATTAGATCTGTCCTTACATACTTCTTTCGCCTCCTCCACAGTCATACAATTTCTCATGCACGCACGTCGATTTCTCTTACTCACAACACGGCCGTCCTTGAGAATTTGATCTACATGTTCAAGCCATGTAGTTCTCGGACGCCTGCGCTTCCTCACACCCCTCCTTTCAGCCAAGTATATCTTCTTTGTCATTCTTTCCTCTTCCATTCGTTCCACATTTTTATTTTATTTTATTTTAACACAATATACGGCAATGGCCTTTACAAGTATACAGATAAACTTTATAACGTCACACAATCATTCAACACATGTACAAAAATATAAAAACAACATAAAAACAGACAAAACATTCTCCAGTTAAAGTCAAAAAATAAAAATGAAAATTTAAATTTAAAAATTTAAATTTAAAAATTTAAATTTAAAAATTTAAATTTAAATGACCAAACCATCTCAATTTATTCACACGCGTTCTATCTACAACACTCCTTTTGCATCCACTCATTCTTCTAATATCATCATTCCTCACTCTATCACGCAACGTTTTACCAGCCATCCTCCTCAGCGATCTCATCTCCACAGCATTTATTCCAATTTCGTCCTTCTTCAACCATGTCCACGTTTCGCTTGCATACATAAGTGTCAGTACCAGGATCGTATTGTGCACTAGCAATTTTGCCATATTCGGCACATTGTCATTGCTAACAATGGGCCGAAGTGCACCGTTAATCTTAGCACCGGCCACTTTTCTTCTTTCGATATCCTTGTCGCATCTTCCATCCCTCGCAAACAAACAAACAGTTGTTTGGAGCATTATTTTTTTCGTGTAGTCCGGCAAAGAATAGGTCTAACGGTCTATTTTGTAATTTTTTATGTCCTGTGAAAGGCAAGTATTCATAAAGAGACATTAAACATCTTAAATTTAGCGATGACATCAGCTGTCATCCATACTGATTGTCTTAACTTTTTATTGCCAAGGAGAGGACGAATTACATATTTTTTTACTTGTAGTTGGTCCGCTGGCTACACCACGTGAGGGAGATACTACGATAGTATAGATTAGGATAATTATATAGATAGATAGATAGGCATGTATCTACGGTTAATGATATTTCACTCAACTACATAGTTTGATGGACGATTACACTCTACAAATACACTCGACTCATGGTGTAGTTCAATTTAATGAATTGTTTGACGAATGAATCAATATAATTAAATATAACCGATTGGTACGACATTCGATTGATGATAAATTTACTTTATTTATTTATCATTTATTCTACACAATCGGTTTGTGTTTTTAGAAAAAGTAAAAATTGGAAAAAATAGAACAAAATAATGGACATTTCGATATTCTTGACCGAAGGTACTTTTGGAAGTCCATTTTAAGATGAATTGAAAAAACCACAGTATTTAGTTATCTCCCAAGTGACTTTATTAACTTCGCTTAATAAAGTCTCTTCTTCGCGCTTCGCTTCTCGACTCCATCATCAGGCGATTATTTATTATCAGGCGAAAATTTGACCCCTGTGTATTATTTTTTTAACATTACAATGACTATATATATATTGCAATCGGACATAAGTATAAAGCATCCTCACTGCGCCGTATTTTAAAATTAAACAAGATTTATATTGTTACAATAAATTCATGACACAAAAAATATTCTCAGAAATTTTTCCTTATTTTCGATCCCGTGATTGCTCTGGTTACATTAATAAGTATTATTCAATACTCTTATCTCTATTTACATACATATCTATACCATATGTAAATAGAGATAGAGTGTTTTTTTTTTGGAACTGGGGCCGTCGACAAACCGTACTTAGCGATCGACTACTGCGAACTTTTCGACAATCTACCTACATGTACCGTGTAATTATGCGTTATTGTTGCGGTTATAGGCGTAAATTCGTTTGTAGTCGATCGTCACGTATGGTTTGTCTAGGGGGTCAGAGTTAGCTAGCGAGCTAAATGCATAAAAAAAACAGATGCTATACAAATCCACTATGAACCATTGAAAGTTCCAAGATATTCCATATTCCATGAACTTCACGGTGAAAGTTTAACACTTAAATAAACTGAATGCTATGTATCTATATCAGTAAAAGAATAATTAAATAAACAATCATTTAATCAAGCCAGGAGAGAAGAGTTTCGAGGAATTCAGGAAAGAAAAGGGCACAACAATGAATATTTCATTTAGTTTGTATTTGAGAACGGTCTCTTGAAATTAATTAGATTTACGATGAAGATTGGAAGAAGACGTCTTATTTGAAATAATAATTAGATTTTAATCATAATAGATTACACAGAATCGCTTAAACTGTTTGCTTTTAAGTTTAAACTATCGAAACACAAAGATAATTTATTGATTTTTTCACAAGATAGTTAAGTCTTCGTGATATTAAATTGTATGTTTCATAATTACATAGTAGTAAGCATTATTTTAGAGGTTATCATTAAATAGATATGTGAAATGACGTCACCATGATACCACTAATATCTGAATATGAAAAATATCTCTCTTTCTCCCCCCCCCCCTTCGTAGATCTCTTGAAAACTGAGGACTCTCAGGATCTTTTGGCAAATATATCCCTTCGGACCGTGGAACACCACTGTGGGCCTAGTCAAAACACATTTAAGCGTTACGTTTTCGTTTCGTTTTTGTTCAAACGCGGACGACGTTGCGAGAACGCGTCAATTTTCGGAGCTAAAATACACAAGTAGCTCCGAAAATTGACGCGTTCTCGCAACCTCGTCTTGTTTGAACGAAAACGAAACGCTTAAATGCGTTTTGACTAGGCCTACAGTAGCCTAAGTATGTAACTCGCATAGATAACTTGGCATTGCGTCATGTTAAGGTAAACTTTACGTTCGTTTACAAATCTGTTCAAAATCGGTACTATGTAAGCACATGCCAAGAGTTTTATTCACGTTTTGGCGTCGGTAGCGTCGCGCGTTTCGGCGAAGACCATAAACAATATTCAAGGTTGTGTTACAAAAAATATTGCCAAATATTGGGAATTTAAATTATTTAGAAAATAAAAATATCACTAAAACAGTGAATTGTCACAAAACTTAAATATAAAAACCGATACTATTTTCACAGCCGTTTTTCTTTTTAATCTTTTTCACAATAAAACTCCTTTATAGTAATTGTCTTTTCTTCAATTTATCAAATATTGAGATAATTGAATTTGAAAAGTGGCAACATTCGTCTTATGTTTGTCAACAAGTGTTTCGCGTTATTTGTGTTGTCGAATGTCATATTGTTTCGCTGGCGGTTTTGTGAAGTAAAAGAAATGGGTAAGTTAAAAGCATTTGATTTTTGAGATAATAGGTATGTAATATCAGTATCCAATAAATAATTCAATAAAAATATTTATAAGTACACACCCTTGTTTCACTTTATCCCTCTCCATCCGAGTCGATGGTAACTTTATAAATTCTGGCATTATCACATTAATTGCAGACACAATTTCGTTAATGTGTATTGAGACAGTTTTTTGAGAGAAGCAGGCATTCCAATTGATTTCTGGTATGATCCAGATGCCAGAAATGACAAAGTAGTTAGAACCTGAAATATATTTACAGATGAAGAATTAAGAAAATTGTACCTATTTCTTCTCTCGTGGACGAGAATGGATACATGTATGATGTAAGTGCGAGTATGATACCTTTAACTCCAATGGTGTCTTAGTAGACCTCCTAGCTGTTGGGGTGTGAGGCCTAACTTTGTCACACAAATATATAAATAAGTCTTGTGTTAGACGGTACTGCTCTTTAAATAGGGACGGAGGAATATTCAGAGGATTTGAAATATCACGAAGATTGCGTCTGCGAATCCTATCTTCAGCCAATTGCCGACGACGCCAGAATCTCATTGACAAATAAACTGATGCCATATTCTGTAAAACAAAATTTTAGATGAAGTATGCAAATATTTGCGAAAATAACCTTTTTACAGAATCAAGAAACTATTCTAAAGCAGCAAACAACACTTGCCACATCAAATGCCTAATGCAAATAATATATTAAGACTGAGACCTATTATTTTGCAATGGTTTTTTTTACAAAAACTTAACAATTTATTAAATAATTTATTATTTAACACTATATTATTATACTGCCACACACATTTGCTGTTAATATATACATGCATTTATATGTCAACAAGTTGTTTATTGGTGCATTATTTACAATATGTTTGTATCATTATTGTTTTGTAGAAATATTTGTAAATAAGACACTACACTTACAATGTATAAATAAAATAAAATCAATAAATCAATTAAATACTTACAATATATTGTCAATTTTAACACTTAAATATTTCTTCTTGTTGGGCTACTAGATGTCCATACGTCTATCTGTCAAAAATAACAAAACAAAACGCCGGCAAAATTCAAGTAGACGCGAGAAATCACGGCGCGTAATCAAAAACGCATAGGTTTTCACTAAATTACGGTGACGTAGGCTTACATACTACCGATGTAATTAAAAACTGACAGTTGGCTCCGTTTTGGTACAAAACGAAGACTATAAGTACGTTTTGTGTCTTACATACTTAGGCTACAGATCTTGAATACAATTGTGATAATAAATGGCGTTATCACGTTACCGTTAATCGTTAACGTTAATCTTGTTCCTACCACTTAGCATTCATCTAACTTCACTTTGAAACGTAAAACTCTAGAATAGGAAAATTGAAAATGGTACATATTTACACCTTTGTTTACAATGACTACTAATTCCTAATTTAAATTTAGATTTTGATGCCAATTATCATCACTTCAGTGATGAACACAATGAAATACAATATTTGAATTATTTAACATAATTTGTTATTGCAAAGACTGCAATTATTGTTAACGTAGTAAATTGAGCTTGACAAATTGTAGGTATGTTTTGTTAGAACACGTCTGGTTTTGCATCATTAAAACTTTATTAGGTGCTGGTATTTTTCAGCCAGAATGATAATATTCAGTGGACATTTAATATATATTTATCCAAAATCATCTTATATAATATTTTATGAAAAAGATATGCAAATCTAAATAACTTACATACCTTTTTCAAACAGCTATGAAGAAAAAAGTCCTTTATAAAAAAATAGAAGATATAAAATGTATTTCCACACCATATTCCAGATTCACATTTTGGGCCAATACATATCAGTGAATGAATGAAACAAAGTAGTATATTTAAAAAAAAACATATTGAGTAATAAACTTTTTTTAATGTTAAATGTATACGTATTCGGGGAACACATTAAAATTCCACTATCAAAATCAACTTCATACTCAAATATTAAAATGCGTCATTCCACAATTTCTCTATTCATGTTTTTTTTTTTTTATTTGACACAGTCATATAAGCGTGACTGTATGTTTTGCTTGGATAATCAATTAAATAAAATAAATAAATAAATAAACACGCAACAAATATAAAAACATATATTGATGATACACAAAAAAAATAAAAAAAATAAAAAAAGAAGTCCAAAGTTATCTCAATATACAGAATATTATGAGAAAAAAGTATATAACCTACATATTATGTACTCATTCTAATGACTCCATCAATTTTCATTCATTGTAATAAAATAGAATCTTATAACATTACTTGGATACTACTAACATTCGCTTTCATAAATATGCCATCATAATATCTTCATAATAAAAATATATAAAATGTCATAACTACCATAACATAAAACAATAATAATTATATAATATGTAGGATGTAGGTATATATAATGTGTAAGCAGATTCATACAATAACACTTTTATTAATATGATTATATATGATTGTATGTATAGTAATAATGTGTAGGTGCATTATTGAAGCACTTAACAGAAAATCAATAAGACCTAATGTCATAAGCAATGTATTACGAATACAACATGAATGTCAGCCAATACATTCATAATATCAGTGAATCAATGTATGTGTAGTGTAATAAAAATCCGGTAGGTACCAAGCATCGGTAGAATAGTATTCAATATGAAAAGGTATTAAAGTGATTGGAGGGACATCCCTAACGCGATCCGGAGACGGTGCAGGAACTTTAAGCGTGGGAAATAAGAATATTATTGTGAATTGAAAAAAAAACACTATTTAGTGATTCACTGTGTCAGTGTTTAGGTAGTACATATAATTCCATATCGAAATAAATAAAACAAGGATTTTATTCTACTATTGATTTATTCGACAAGAGAGACGTCTTTCGTCTCATAAGGACATTGTCAATCGATTGATAATGTCCTTATAAGACGAAAGACGTCTCTCTCGTCGAATAAATCGATAGTGGAATAAAACGCTTGTACTATTTAGTGACTTTATTATTTACACTTACCAGTATTCGGAGACTCTCGACTCCATCTTCAAACGATTAGAAAAAAACTTTTTCGAAGGCGAATATTGAATTGAGAGTCTCCGAGTCTACAAGGTAAGCGTAATCAATTAAGTCATTTGGAAGTTAACTAAATAGTGTTTTTTTTTCGATTCACCTTGAAATGGACTTCCAATAAGTACCCTCGGTCAATAATATAAAAAAATTATAAGAACATGGGTATGATAAGTCATTCGATCTTCTTTCTACACAGAATCAGAAGAGGCTGAGTATAATAAATTCTTTCAATATAATCGTTGTATGCACATGTTTACAGGAACAGAATAGATATTATATACTACTATAAGTAATTACTTAGATACTCTTTTATATATTTTATATAAGCGAGTATATGTCATGGTAATAAAAATAGCTAATCTATTTATATACCAGCCATTATATTGAATATAGGTACTGGTACATACATAATATTCCCACGTAATTTCTCAGTTGTCCGAGTAAATAATAACCTGTCGTCCATGTACTGTTTTGAAAACCGTACAAATATAATGTTTTTATTTATATATCTTATCAATTACTTAATAAAATCATAAGAAAAATATAATATGCACCTATGACGTCATAAAATATGTCGTTATATAATTATTATGTCGTATAAAACTATAACGTACCTGCGTCATGTATATATTTTATACGCGGCGGCAGAATTGCCATCCACACTTCTCAGCATTATACAACCAGATAAGTCTCCATATGATCAGTCATGGTCACACAAAAACTTAACAGTCTAATGCCGGGAAAAATTCACATATCCAGATATACAGGATATCAAAGGATTAGGCTCAAAAGGCGGGATCAAAATACCAGCATTGTGCCTGAAATATCTGTGTTCAAAAACTTTTTTACAATATTACAAGTATTTATTATAATAGATTTTTGAATTTTAATATACAAATTAACCGGTAAATCTAATTTTTGTAAATTATTTATTAAAGATTTCGGAGTTACCCCTGTAGCTGACATGACTAAAGGTATTATATAAACGGATCTGGAATGCCAAATATTTTTTATTTCTCCTGCTAGTTCTGTATATTTACGTATTTTTTCTGCGACGGTTGTTTGTATATTATGTGTATTTGGAATAGCGATGTCTATTAGGTACGTTATTTTATTACGTTTATCATGTAATACTAAATCGGGTCTATTATGATGTATTTGTCTATCTGTTATTATGGTTTTATCACAATAGAGCCTGTAATTTTGATTTTCTAAAACCGGTTCCGGGTTGTATTTGTAATAAGGAATTACTATTTGTGAGTTTAAAAGATTATGTTTAATTGCTAAATTTTGATGTATTATTTTTGCGACATGATTATGTCTATTGGTATACTCAGTTTGAGCGAGAGTGGAACAACCCGAAACAATGTGTTGAATTGTTTCCGGTTTGGCCAGACATTTCCTACACGAATCATCAATTATATTTTGATTTTTTATGATATATTTTTGATAAATTTTTGTATTTATTACCTGATCTTGAATTGCTAGCATAAAACCCTCGGTTTCCCCATACAATTCCCCAATGGTCAACCACCTGTTTGACGCATATTTGTCAACATAAGATTGGTTGAGATCATTGAGGTGTCTAGCATGAAGTTCCTTCCTACCCCAAGATTCTAACAAAATATTTAAATAGTTTAATCGCGGACCTACTGTTTCGTCATTTAAATTTAAAGGTGTATGATTTTTATCGGCCTGTATTATAATTTTATGTAGTATAGAATTATTTATTAATATTAATTTGTCCGATGTGTTTTTTTATTATTTCCTCATACAATAAAAGTGTATACCTACTTAGGCTAAATTATTTTTTCTATAGCTACTGTAACAGAATAACTCAATTCAAAGAAGCTTTAAATGAACCAAAATAACGTGTTTGATTCGTGGATTACTTGTAATAAAATATATCTAATCAATCTTATCTACAAAGTTTTTGGGTGTCCTGTTTTAGGCAGATAGTCAACAACAATAATTGGTGTATGTCGAACATGCCACCTTTTTTAAATATCATGGCATGGAGATGATGACCTGTATGTTTGTTTACTGACCATCTTACAATTAGGTGATAAAAATAAAATAAAATATCGTGATGATATTTACACTTAACATTATAATAAATATAAAATGTGTAAGGAAATGAACTCTCAGAATGACTCAGATTTATAACCATTATTATAACTTTGTATAGAAAATAATGAAAACATTAACATAGGCATCACTGTTCTATGACAGCATGCAAAGATTGAGATAATACAATAACCATACTATCATAATTATGTATTTACGTGCTTAATAGAAACTATTTACCTCCTCCTAGTACTGCGCATCAGCACTGGAACACCTAGGTATACATTTTGAATAAAAGGTTCATCTATTAACAGGCTACAAAAGGTGGGTATGCAAATTACTCGGGGTACAACTTTAAAATTGTTCTCCGTTCACATAAATATTTTTACGCGGCTCAATGTTTGTTTGTATATTATTTAAAGTGATCTACTAGACATGTTATGTACTAACTAACAACCTTTATGCTATGAACTCTCACTATATATTTTTTTCATGTCAAGTTCCCCAGAATTGACCGTCCAAATTGGTTTTCGCGATTCAAGCCTTTTAGGAGGTGGGTGAAATATATCTTCGTAGGCTGGTAGTGATTTCTTTCCCTGAATTTATTTATTTTAAAAAAAATCAGCGGGGACCTGCAGGACATTCATGAAGCAAGGTCGGAAGCGGTGAACTGGCTGTCAGAGCTGGAGCCAAAATCTTAGAGGATACGACCCAACCCACACGGGTGAAGGTTTCCCTACACACCAAGCGATAGGACAAGTAAAGTAAATATGTATAATGAAATAATACAACTTTTTTCCTACCATATATTTTAATATATATAGAGACGTCTATCCCTAAGATTCCTTATAAGAAAGTTTGATAATGTCCTCTCAAAAAGAAGGTATAGTAGAAAAAAACATTTGTTTTACTATTTGATTATGGAATTCTACTATTTTAACACCTGCACAGTGAATACATATATAGATATATATAGAAAATAATAAATATGGACATATGTACGTATATATATAACACAACATAACATGTATAACATAACATGTATAGAAAATTCACACAGACCGAGCTAGTCCCAAACTAAGATATGAATCTTGTACTATGGGTACTAACACGACGATACACATATACTAAACACATATGCATGTAACACCCAGACCCAGGACAATCTGAAAAAGGTCATTCTTCATTTTGCCCTGGCCGGAAATCGAACCCGGGACCTCGTGACTCAAAGGCAAGTGCGTTAGCCTCCACGCCACACCGGTCGTCATATGTACATATGTCCATATTAATTATTTTCTATATCGCAAGCAAAGCTGAGTTTAAAGCTAGTTTAAATCTACTATTTGTACTATGCAATCGTATTACCGTGACTAATATTCTTATAAATCATCAGCTGTTGTATTATGTACAATCATCATGTGTGTGAGAAACAACATTGTCAAAATATTGTACTTACAACATGACATTCATCACACAATCAATCATATACCTAGTATTATAATAATGTAAATATACCTATTATAATATGTAAATATACCTATTATAATAATAATAGTATGTAATGCTTTGTTAAAAATACATGATGAGTAAGTAAGTAATAAACATGTTATATATATTTTTTTTTAAATAAGATATATCTGGGTTTTTGTTATAAACCCAAATACAACCTTATACACCTTTCACAGTGTATAAGGTTGTAACTATATTATATTATTAAGTGTAATTAAATATTTGTGTACCTATATGGCGTAACGCTCTGTCCCTTGAGTCACAAGGTCCCGGGTACAATTTCCCGAAATGAAGAATGGCTTTTTTCAAATTGTCATGGGTCTTGGTGTTACATGTATATTTATTTAGTGCATCGTATGCGTATCGTCTCGTTAGTACCCATAATACAAGATTCATATCTTAGTTTGGGACTAATTCGATCTGTGTGAATTGTCATGTTATGTTTTTGATGTTTATAGTTAAGGTTCAATGCAAATTATTTAGTATTTCTTGATCAATGGTCGCATTCCAATAGGCGCATGAAATATGGTATACGGTTTGAATAATTATGATAACACCAGATTTGGAGAAGCCAGAGGGAGGTTACGTGGTGATGCCATAGATCAGGGTGCGGCAAACCGCATTCGGCTCTTTGAACTCTTTAACGAGGTCTAGATAAGACCCAAGTTACGGTGGATAAAATAAGTTAAAAAGAAGTTATACATACATACCATCGCGCAGCTTCCCTTGCGGGGTAGGCAGAAAGGATCGAGCGCCACTTCCTTCTTTCCTTGCATACATCTTTCGCTTCCGTCACTGTCATACAATTCCTCATGCATGCTCTCTTGTTCAATGTGCTCAACACGTGACCGTCCTGTAGGATTTGATTTGAATGATCTTGCCATTTAATCCTCGGACGTCCGCGTCTCCGAGCACCATTCCTCTCAGCCAAATATAGCCTTTTTAAGAGATAAAAAAGAAGTTTATCTCTTAAAAAGAAATTTCAACCCAAAAATAAAATATTTAGTTTGAATAGCGCTTTATTAAAGTGATTCAAGTTTCGACATTTAATGTCTTTTTCAAACTAGTTGAACAAAAAATAAAGTAGGTACCTACTTGTGAATCTAAATAATTAGGTATATTATGATTTTTGATTAATATGGAGTTTAACAAAAAAAAACCAAGAGAATACGAAATTAGAATTGTTTTTTATTCATGTTAGACTATTTTGACAGTTAAATTCATCAATTATAGATAGGTATATATGCGTTGAATCATTATTTCATAACAGAACTAAAAACAATGTTATTTTATATGGAATAAGTGATATTAACTTGAACCATTATGACGCGTCCCTTCGATAATTTCATGCACCTAGTTACTCATGTAGTATCAGTGTATAGGCATAAAAGTATTTTAGTAGGTTTTGGCACGCAGATTACTTTCTAGACTACGTAAGAAGAATCCTCAGATTGACATCAGCGACTGAGTTAATATTAATATGTAGTACATAATTATATACTTAGTAAGTACATACATAGGTAATATATATATTTTTTTTTTTTTTTTTTTTTCCTTCATTTATGGCATAGCATCCTACGAGGATGATTTGTGCCAACACATACATAATATACATCGCACTATATTGACTCAAACAACGTGTCTCTCTGCTAAAAATAACTGATGGTATTAAAAATAAAATCGACAGCAAAATTTTAACTAAATCGAATATTTATTTATTTATTTACTTAAATTCACGGCATAAGCCTATTACATGATAAAATACATTAAACATAACATTTATAAATACAACAGTGACAAGTCTAACAAAATTATATGTCATTAAATATTAAAAAAAAAACAAATGACCAAACAGCAAACAGAGAACCAAATTTTATATATAGGTACCTACCTAGCATAAAATAATAAAAAAAAAATCTATATACTACACTACTACTATACCATCACGGCATATGCCACTGGTAAGGTAGCTAGTAGATCATCAGCATGTAATAAACACGCAAGCTGTCATCTCCGTGTCAAGAAACAATTAAGACATTCAGGATTAGTGGAAAAACTTATTCCTGATTTTAAAATAACAAATGTCTTTTTCGAACGCCTGCCTTTTACAGGACACCCGAAAACTTACGGAAAAGTGTGGGAGGCAATTTTTTTTCTGGGTGATCCACGGGACACTTATATGTATAATAAACAGAAAAACAATATATGTGGTTTTGTTTTAAAAAGTCATGTAGGTAGATGTGAAGTTTTTCAAAATAAATAAAATCGCTCCTCCTCCCTGGAACGCAGGACAGGAACCAGGTACCTTCATTAAGAATATCTTTGCGCCAAATGAGTCACCTCTTCTCACGACATTGTTATCCTGTGATTTAGTTGTCATGAGAGCAGTGTATTGTGAAAGAGGGACGTCTTTCTTCGGATACATTGTGGACAATTCTTTTGTCTACAAGTAGTACTTTTTTTGGTCAACCATCATAGGAAATTCTCAAAATACGACCCAGTCATGTCCATAGTTTCCCGTGTATCGCAAAATAAATTCAAATTACGAGAAACAAATGTAGATTATTTTAATTAAAAACAGAGTGCCACATCATGCACTTGAGTTCGTCGGTAGCCTGGAGGTAGAGTCTCGGCCTCATGAACAAGGGGTCGGCGGTTCGATCCCAGGTGCCGGCAAACTCCCGACACAAGCTTTTAGCTTACTGTGGAAGGTGTATAAGGTTGTATTTGGGTTTATAACAAAACCCAGATATATCTTTTTAAAAAAAAAAAAAAAAAAAAAAAAAAAAAAAAAAAAAAAAAAAAAAAAAAAAAAAAAAAAAAAAAAAAAAAAAAACTTACTGACGAAGAGTGATAGGAACATAATAAAAAAACAGCCCCCCCCTCCTTTCCCGTCTCTTGTACCTATATCTATTTAAAAAACTCGATTTGATATTTATTTGTGTAAAATTAGGTCGACTGTCCAAGTGTCCAATGATGCATGTGTGGATTACTTATTTACTTACTTAAAAATAAATTGCAATGTAGTAATAACAAAAGCAATTAATTTTGTACACTGTTTCCGATAGTAAAAACTGATAACAGGAAATAAAATATAAATTATACCTCCTGTTTGTGGTGATGAATAAAAACTTGGTAACTTCAGAAATACTACATTATATTATACATGTATATGTGTGTCGTCGCGTTAGTACCTACCTACCGCGTTAGTACATACAAGATTCATATCTGACATTGGGACTAGCTCGATCTATGCGAATTGTCTATGCATGTCATGTTACGTTCATAAATGTTCTTCTAGAATCTAGATAATAATTCCTGTGGAGTCTTCAACAGAGAATAGGTTTTACACTTTTTTGAGTTAACTTTCTTGCATTCTGTAAAAGGTAGATGTGTAAAATATCATAAATAAGATATTTAACACCTTCGATTCAGCGATGAGGTATGTCACCCATCTTGGATATCTTTTCTCCTCATTTACCAAAGTGCGGTAACACCCGGTAAAGAATTGGTCTCCCACTCTTCTTCGTAAGTTTTTGAATTGCCTATAAAAGACAGGTGTTTGAAAAATTAAGACATTTTACATCTTAAATTCAGCGATGAGGTTTGCCACCCATCCTGAACGCGTTAATTTTATATTAGCTCGGAGAGTACAGCTGTATAAAGATTTATGTATTTATTTATTATGCAGCTGGTCTGCTGGCTACCCCACTTGTGGAATTTCCCGTTGTGGTATAGTAGTAGTAGTAAATATTCAAGTCGCTTTCTCTGTGCAAATAAAAGTTGGGTGGCATACTTCAACGATAAATTGAAGATGATAAATGCCTTACCAGGGATGATTAACCACCAATACCCGCTTTTCACAGTACACTCGAAAATTTACAGAAACATGACAATGATACTACGCCATAACACCACCGAAACAATTTTCATAATCCACCAATTTTATTTGCAACTCACGCAAATTTGAAATCTATCGACACATTATTTTGTCGTTGTCCCTCATTGGGTAATGCAGTGACAGTACAATATGATCTGTGATCAATCATATAAAATGACATAATAATAACAATATATACCTACAGGTACAACTACAAAACTACAAACATATTACACTACTGTTCACTGTTGTATTGATCAATGACAATCACTTCTAATTATCAATGGCATCCATAGATAAATAATTTTCACCAGTATTTATCTATACGTAATGTCTACCTTAGTATGCAAATGATGCACAACTTCATCTATCATAGGGCTGCACTACACAACACAATACAGTTGAAAAATACAAATCAAATTTGGAATAGAACATGTTCTTTGAAACGAAACTTTCAAAGCAAACACGTTTCTAGTTGCATAAGGCAACACTTTTATTCAAATTTATTTATTTATTTATTTATTTTATTCTTCACTGTACATTGTTTACAATAATAGCCTCCTTCAAAAAAGATTATTAGAATCGTGTATTCATAATCATTGTTATTATTCAATACAATATGTACTTACAAACATAAAGGAATGTTGAAAAATCGATGAAAGTAAAAAGATAGTTCAATTTTATTTATTCATGTTATTTTTTAATAAAATATGACTAGGTCTTTTACAAGGTTCATCTTTTTCTTTTTCTTCATTCCCTCAGAGACAGAGTCAAGATTCATGAGCATCATTCGTGCTGGTGCAAGTTAGTGCATTTCAGCAAAATATTGGCCTTTGGCCCTTCGTAACGCTTCACACAATGCCCCTCCTGTTGCCCTTTCACAATCAAACAATAGTATAATTATGAAATTTTTATGTTTTTGTAATCATGAGAAGTAGAATTTTCCTATCCCTGTTTAACATGATGTGATTACATAATGAAAAACCAGCCCGACCATGACGTGTTGCGCGAAAAACACGAGTAGTAGTCTAGTTATTATAATAATAAGTACAGAAATGTTAGTGTAAGTGGTGCTGGTGATCGCGGTGTAACATAATTGCCTGTGTAGCGCTCTAGAACTACATTTATAAACATAAATTTCATAGCAACATAATATCGGACGTAGGAACAAACACGATGAATGTCAACGCCCCTGTCCCAATAATAAACATTCTCATAAACATTAAAATATTATCCATCCTAATCTAACACATTATTCTTCAGTATATTTCATCTCACTCTCACGCAAAAATAATAATAATAATAACATTATATACCTAACCTATGATTAGATATTATATATTAGGTATGTTATATATCCTACACACTACGACACACTATAGCGACGACGACGGTCTGGTTGTGACGCTGGTCACTATAAATACGACAACACAAACCCGGTGAGGTCGAACTATTCGCGAATTTCAAAAAAAGAACTCGCCGCTCACCACCAGAAGGTCCGCCATCTTGTGTGTATGTGTGTCACGTGACAGATGCGGGAATTTTATTGAAACTCTGTTGTTATAAATGTATTATTATTTTTATTATAATCATCAGGAGACATTATGCGTGAGAGATGTAATAATAACCGTGTTACTTAAAGTTTTCACGGCTAAATATATTTTCAGTCTAAATAAATTTTGCATTGTTCTACACGATATACTGAAACGAAAGTTTGAGATAATTTTAAATAACAACTGACTATCTGAAAGTTAGGATTTCATAGAAAGATTCAAAATATAGAACAATTTTTTTTCTAATCCTAAGCGATTTTTTCCCATAAAAATGGCGAACTGTCATCAAATAATTAACACAATACATGTGCATTTATGTCATTCTGAAAAATGAATGTTTCAAATGATATTAACACAGGCATTTAAATTAAAAACATTATTATGTAAAAAGTTATTTTATAATTTGTTTAAATTTTATATTTTGTCCTATAAATCATTTTTCAGGAAAAGAAATATTGTCTGACAAAATTGGTCAAATATTTATTATAATGCGCTATGTTGGTTAGAAAATATTGTCAAAAATAACTCGATAACCATAAACCATTATTTTGAGAAGTTATAATGACTATTTGTTAAACACACTGCTATGTTCATAGTGCATTCTTAAGTGAATTCAAATTACGTTCTATAATAGTACTGTACCGAGTGATGAAATCACTGATGCCATAAATATTATATCACCAACACCTGTTATGTTCTCTCTATAGTTGAATATTTATTATTTAACCTCTTTAAACATCTCTGTCTTCTGCGATGATAATACAGCGCTATTGAACACACAGTATTATTGAAAATTGTTAAAGAAAATTAATTTGTAAGTGAAATGATAACTCTGGAACAAATAGATGACCTCTAAACATACTTAAGCCAGCCTAGAGCCAATTCGTAAGTATTGGGACGCCTTGCTCAATGTTACATTGTGTAGGCATGGTTCTCCAATCGAGATGTCTTATTGGTTTTGTCATCTCTACGTTGTGCCCAAATTAGGTTAAACAATAAAAAAAATATTAAATGTTCTAAGCATAGAATAAAATATTATAATAGAGATACTAAAGAAAGAATTGCAATGAGATGGATGGACCAGGGAAAGCAGACCATAGATCTTTCAGTCTACAGAACAATATACAATGCTGAAAACAGAAGAGGATGCTATGAAGAATTCAATTAGAGAGAGAGAGAAAGATATAATATTTCTATCTAGCTCATCCATCGTTTAGCAGTGGTTTGTTTGAAGTATTTTCAAATTTGAATTCTATAACGCCTCCGGGTTTGAAAGGTAAAATAGTTGAGGACGTTCCCAAAATTCTTCCATTTGAATATTAAATAAATTATATTTTATACCTACGTGAACAGCTTACGTAAATTATTAAATATTTGTGTTTCTCCTATTTAAGGTTACCAACTTTTACACAGAAAAAGATAACATAAATAGGCCCCATGAAATTTCCGGCAGAGAATTTAGGTCTCTCACTCTTTTCTATAAGGTTTCAGGAGCCCTGTAATAGGTGGGTATTTGTAACACATCCCATACTTATAAGACATTTAACAATTTCAGTGGAGCAGCATGAGACACAGCACAATACACATCATGAATAAATTTTACCTTTTTAGTACGGAGAGGACGATTTGCACGTTTATTGCACGCAGTTGAATCACTGGTTACACTACTTGTGAGAAATGTCATGATGGTATGATTAAATGGAAAAAGGGGACAAAATTATTTTTATAATGAGGAAGAAGGAAATAAAAAAATTAAAATCGATTGGTTTCGCTTAACAAAGCAAATACATCGATGGTTTAAAGCACAGAAGACACATGTCCACTTTTTAGGTAAAATGAGTTAATACATGTACAAGATCGGTTGCAACACCATCTATTTCCTGATTAAATATTACCAACAATCTTAATATCATTATTGAAATATTTAGTAAAAACCAAATGTCACATGTCCACAAATTCACTTTGTTTTGTGCACAGATGTAACATGTCACATAAGATATGAAGATTCTAAAAAACACATGTACATTTAGGACGGACATGTGTCATCTGTGCACGCATAAACGCATCCCAAAAGTCGCCGTGAGTGGCACTTCCATCACACTTCCAAACACATGTCCATGACCATCATCTAAAAATGCTAATTCTTGGCATTCTGGTTAAAAATATAGTAAAAAATAAGTAATAAATGACATTAAAAAAGAACAAAGGTTATGATTTTCAACATCTTCTGCATTAATTTGAAGTAAGTGAATTAATTAAGAATCTCAAACTTTCAAAACCTGTTTTCTCTAAACTGTCAAATGTGGACATGTGTCTTCTGTGCTTTAAACCATCGACATATTAGAGTGCAAACATGATTTTACTGACGACTCCACAACGTTGAAATTGACATTATTAGGTATTTTATTACCAATTAGGTACAATGCATTGTTAGATGCTTAATAGGTAATGGAAATTATTGCTACTCTACCATATCTGCTAATAATGTAGAAGGCCGCGGCACAAGGTTGTAAAGTGATAGATGAAACCGCGCTCCAGCATTTGTTTTTGAGTTATTCTGCTTTCGCCCTCTAATGCTCCTCTAAGATACTAGCTCCTTTTGTTCAGAGCGATTCTGCATCAATTGGCTCAACTCTTTCCATGAAATTCCATCCATTTTCCGATATCGTTGTCAAAGTAAAAGTAGGTAAATTGTCAAAAACGATCATCTAGATTCTCGACCATCGAAAACCTTGAAATATTTGAAATTAATATGATTGCATAATAAGTAGGTGCATCCAGGATTTCATGCACCCAAGTCTGCACATTACGATCGCTAAGAGCATGCCCTAAAGCCTAGAATTACAGAGGTTGGTGAAATAACAACTAAACTTATGGACAAAACCACAAAAAACATACACTGTATCAAGCATTGTGAGTTTGAAAAACTGATAGGTGGTAGAAAAGAATGGAAAAGGAATGTTAATCTGATCACAAACCAATCTTATATACTGTGAACAACAAAGAATTAAAGATAGATTAATCTACGATTTGATCGCAATATTTCAAAGGCGGCGACCAATAAAATCCATTTTATCTTAAGATTATTACCTACATTATAAATTGCAGTTCTTAGTAATTATGTAATTCATTTTTTATGTAAGACATTCTTACCGCCGCAAGGGCAGACAAGTCTTTAATCTATAAAACATCTTATCTGAGATAATCAATGCTTAATTGTGGATTTAGTATAAATTTAATCAGTGGTAACTTTGATAATAAAAGATAACATGGCCACAATGTTTTATACTTGCTTATCTAAAATACTTGGAACTATTGTAAGAATACATAATAATATGTACAAGTATAAAATGTTATGTTTTCATAGAATTTTGTCTTTTTAATTTTTAAAAGCTAATTACTATTACAAATATTTTCATTAATTGTGTCGGTGCACATGTAGTAGAATTCCATAATTATGTTATTTGAAACAAGTGTTTCTTTCTGCTATAGATTATTGATTCCGAGAGAGACGTCTTTCGACTTATCAGGTCATTATGACATCAGGACATGACTTGCACTTCCTAACACTAAACGAAACATGGCACGACAGTTCGGAGTCGATTGCAATCAAAACTCTCCGCAATCATGGATACACAGTATTGGACAAGGCCAGACCCCGCAACCCAGAATCTGATCGCTCACTGAAAACCAACCATGGCGGAGTTGCCATCGTCTGTAAACCAGAATTACGCATATCCAATATAGCCTCCTTTGGAACATACAGTACTTTTGAGTATGTTGGCTGCAAGCTAACTCTCGACGGTACATCATTCATAATTCTCACCATATACAGACCCGGTACTTGCTCACCCACGTCTGACTTTTTTACCGAGGTCACTACCATCCTGAACCTCACATCTCGTTTTGCAATACCAGTCATACTGACGGGAGATTTTAACATCCACGTAGAAAAACAGAACGACGTCCACGCAAAGAAATTTGTTAAATTACTGGAGGATCACGGCCTCACACAGAATATTACATCTTCTACCCACGATGCCGGAGGAATCCTCGACTTACTGATCACACGCACGGACTTTGTTCCGTCATCAACCGCAGTCCTTGATGTGGGACTCTCGGACCACCGACTTCTTGTCTCAGGGTTTCATGTCACTATTCCACCGCCTCTCTATACAACTATCACCTCAAGACAATGGCAAGATCTTTGTCCTGATGCATTCCGAACTCGCTTGCAGAGCTCGGTATTATGTTCTGATGTCATTCATGCCAACGACGACATAGATAACCTTGTAGAACAGTATAACTCTACGCTTCATGACATCTTGAATGAACTTGCACCATTTACATCAAAAACTGTCAGAGTTCATAACCCTCGACAGCTGTGGTTCAACTCTGAGTGTAGAGCTGAAAAGGCCAAAGTCCGCAAGCTTGAAAGAGTCTATAGGCGTCAAAGAACACCTGAGTCTAGGAGCACCTGGACCTCCGCCCAAAGGACATACCGAAAACTCATCGAGGAAGTGAAGTCTAGGTTCTGGAGAGAGCGAATAAACATCAACAAAGATAATCCAAGGAAGCTTTGGCAAGACCTACAAGGAATCATGGAGACGGAAAAATCTACGACGCCTACAAACTTGAGAGCTGATCAGTTTAAGACTGCATTCCAGACGAAGCTCGACGAGATTTCTGCATCCCTTCCAAAGCACAACACCGTGGTCACACTTCCAACAACGTGCTCCAATAATCTAAGTACTTTCACACCTGCATCTGAAACAGAGCTCAGAAAAGCCATAGGAAATTCTCCCAACAAGCAATGTCAGCTTGATCCTGTACCCACACAATTGTTAAAGAAAAATCTTGACCTCCTCTTGCCACTAATTTTACGTATATTCAATCTTTCTTTGACGCGCGGAACTGTGCCGTCACTTTGGAAAGTGTCGCATGTCATTCCTTTACTCAAAAAAAGAACACTTGATGCCGACGACGCAACCAACTACCGACCAATCTCTAATCTTCCATTTCTATCCAAGGTGCTTGAGCGAGTCATAGCGTCCCAGCTTACAGCCTACCTTGAGAGTAACGATTTGTATCAAAAGCACCAATTCGCATACAGAAAACACCACTCCACCGAATCCGCCCTCACAAGACTGACATCTGACTTGATTGCGGGCGTTGCATCAGGAAACATCGGTCTGGTAACGGTCCTTGACATGAGCGCCGCCTTCGACACCGTAGAACATGAAATGCTCCTTCAATGTCTGGAGATCGAATACAATCTTAACGGCACCGTCTTAGAATGGCTACGCTCCTACCTGACCAATAGAAGGTGGTCTGTAAGGGTCGAATCTGGCTCAACTGATGAAGATATCGTAACTCAAGGAGTTCCACAAGGATCGGTTCTGGGTCCAGTACTTTTCATATTATACATAGGATGCATTGATCGCCTGCTGGAAGAGTGTGGCCTGCGAAACTATGCATACGCTGACGATCGTGTCCTCGTAGGCTTCTGTAGCCCGGATCAAAGAGACAACTTGGTAGCTACCACTGTCCAGTGTGTGGCAAAACTCTCGAACTTAATGGCCCAGAGACGTCTTAAATTGAATCCAACTAAGACAGAATTTATGTGGGTCGCCTCTCCTGGACGGCAACATCTCTTAGACACCAAACCGATCTCTGTCTCCGGCACTGATATAACACCATCGCGCACCATATCTGTTCTCGGCGTCCTACTGGATGGAGCACTCTCTATGGAGGCTCAAGTGTCAAAGACAGTGAGCACAGCTTTCTTTCATATTCGCCAACTGTACCTAGTATCAAGACACTTATCTGTAGACGCGGTTAAGAGTCTAGTCGCCGCCTTCGTCGTCTCCCGTCTAGACTATTGTAACATCATATGTACAGGACTGCCCCAGATCCTTCTGAATCGTCTCCAAATGGCCTTTAATGCTGCTGCCAGGACCATCTATAGAGAGAACAAGCGCTGCCACATCACACCACTGCTTAAGGAGCTACACTGGCTTAGAGTCCCAGAGAGAGTAGAGTTCAAGCTGTGCCTCACGGTCCACAAAGCCTTGAACGGCACAGCACCTCTATGCCTCGCTGAGCTATGTCCCCTCGACGAAACTCTGAGGCGACCACTGCGATCAGCTTCCACCGCTGTAAACAAGCTTGTGGAGCCCAACAGGGCAAACACTTCCAAATTCGCAGAGAGGAGCTTTAGCGTTGCGGGGCCAACTGCCTGGAACCGATTACCAGCGGATTTAAGAAAGAACCAGCCCACTGCAACGTTCAGGAGTAAGCTGAAAACACTGCTTTTCAAGAAAAGTCATGGCGCCCTTGAGATGGTCACGGATCATTAAACGGCGCCAAATATAAATTGTCTTTATTATTATTATTATTACCAATCAATAATGTAATAATGACCTGATAAGTCGAAAGACGTCTCTCTCGGAATCAATAATCTATAGTAGAAAGAAACACTTGTTTCAAATTACATAATAAATATTTTCATTTAAGGCAAAACGTGATCCGTTTGAGTTTTCAAATAGGCAACTTCACCTAATTTCATAGTTCTCCAGACGGCATTTGAATCCGCAACTCATAATTTTCGCGAGGTCTAATTTGTTCAATTTAGCACCGCTGAAATTTTGCCCGGGGAAATAGGTCTAAATAAAAATGATAATTGTTTTTTTTCATATTTACTCCCACTAAGGATCGTGTTGAATATCTTTTACAAAGTTCAATCGATCAATTATTGAAATTTAAATGTGGGTTACGAATTCGTTGAAATAATTTCTTCACTGGCTTGTGAAAAATGTAATATTTAAGTTGTACTATAAAAAATGTAAAAGCTGTTTGTTTGTATTAATAAAATAAAAAATAAAAAAAAACAAGATTTTATGAAATTATTATTAAAAATTCCAAGTATTCATAATTTCACATCAAACAACCATTAAAATGTGAATAAATAATTCTATTTATTTGGTATTAATTCAATCGTTTATTTATCGTTTTAATTACTTTCATGTTCCAATTCATAACTATGTATTTTAAAAAATGTCGAAAGAAAAATCCAGATGTTAGAAAGTAGCATATAGCTAAACCTGAATAAGTTTAGAAACTATAAGCCATACTAAAAAACAAGGAATAACTACTTTTGCAAAGGTTATATTCGGCTAACATCTTATGCATAAACAGAAATAATCATTGTTCCATATTTCATCATAATATAAATACATGATTTTTTTACACAATATAGTGGATTACCCAACTAGGTGAGACCTGTTCTAGGGCTGAAATAAGATAATAATATATATTCCTTATACATATATTATCTTATTTCAGGGTTACACGGCACCCACGGAAACTCAGAGGCAACCACTACGCTTAGCTTCTACCTACTGTTGTCAACAAACTCGTAGAACCCAATACCTCCAAATTTGTAAAAAAAAAAAACAAAAAAAAAAACTTGGAAACCCAATACCTCCAAATTTGTAGAAAATAGCTTCAGATTTGTCACGCCAACTGTCTGGAACAGATTTCCCGCTGAATTGAAAGAGAATCAGTATACTACCACACTTAGGTTCAGAAGAAGTCACAGTGCTTTTAAGATGGTCACAGTAAACGGTGTCATAATAATATAAGTTGTTACTTTTGATTTAGTCAGGGATAACAAATTACAGTAGGTACGTAAAAAAATAAAATACTCCTTTCATACTTACTATGTGTTACACATAATATGATCAAATCTTTCTGCTGTCACAAGATATTTAATATTGGGTACATCATTGTCTCAAATCTTTTCTGCCAACTTTTCGCTTATTCTTTTATCAATTTCATTTATTATTGAACTAGAAAATCCATTATTTTAGAAGCTTATTTCTCTAATACTTTCTTAGAAACTATCTTATTAAATTGAAACAAACATGTAAGTATAACGATCATATAATATAATAATGAATTGTAAGAATTCCTAAACGAGGTATTATATGGAATCACATTTTCAATGTCTCAGTGAGTTTATATGAAATTTCGATACAAATTGAATAGTGTCATTAGTTTGATTATAAAATCTCATTCCATAAACGCTGAATATTTTATAAGTTAAGATAAGATATCTCCATCTAAATAAATGTATACTCATTGTCTTAAAGTACAAAGAGAATCCGTATGTTTAAGAAAATAATATGACAGAATGAAATTACATGTTATTAGATGTTTTGAATACTGTTTTGAACTTTTCACAGTTTTGTAATTATAAATGAAGAGATATTTTTCTTGCACTGTCAAGACAGAATCATTATGGGTTGTAAAATTTGAATAACGAAAGTTTCAGTTTGGAGTTCAATATATAATTTCAAAATATGTAAATCTTTATTTACTCTTCACGTATTTACAAAAAATGCTACTATGTACCTTCCCATTTAAAGCGACTTTGAACCAATTGTGCGTTTTTTTCCTAAAGCTTTTATTGTATTTTTGTCATAAGAACCACGAACGGTGTATCTAATAGAGGAAATACAATAACTTTAATCCTTATTCTACAAAATTTACATTGCATAATGCTTTTGTACAAAATATGCACGTAGACAAAAATTATCACCATGTACTAGATATAAAATAAGTAAATGTGTAGGTACCTATTTAGTACGGTGTTATAAACTTCACACAACTTCTACAGGATTAGATACATTTTCCAGACCGCAACTTATGCAGAACAATGTATATACATGAGTGAAATAAATACCACAGCGTTCATCCCAGATGCAAACCGAAAACCTGTTTTGATGAGTTTCGGTCGAAAATATGTTAACACGTTCATCGATTTTGGTACTGATTTTAATTAAAAAATGGTTGCTTCCGACTTAATCTTTCATTCATGTTCGAATATTTTAAGTGGATATTCAGCGATATAATGTGTACTACAATCATTTACATATTGATGGCCCATTATCACAAAATTTATTCTAAATAAATAATGCCTCACTCTTTAAAATGATAATTTTATTTTCAAAATAAATAAAATAAGAATAGAAAATCCAATGAAAACATAATATAATCTTCTTCCTATGAGTTATGACATTTAGAGTTTTTTTCTGTTAAATTGGGTTTGGGCCCGATTCGTAGATGGACAAAATAAATTATAATAAGAGTTTTCGTTCACTGGCCAAAATTCTGTTTCGGTTATCAGTTAACGTGGCTTCGATACTACTTTGTCTTGTAGCCTTATCAGTGCACAGAATACAAGTAAAATGTAGGCGAAGCGACCGACACTGAGAATATTCTCTCGTACAAACAGTGATAATATTATTACGTTACATTTATAATTTGCTAATTAAATTATTAATTTACTTGACAGTACAGATGAATCATTAGGTAAGTAAGTACTAACTTACGATGTACCTTCTTCATTGTACCTACTGTTTTCATATACTGTAAATATCAAGCGTATTTTTACATCAATCAAGAGAATTTATTATAAATTATTATGAAACTCTCATGGCAGAAACCAGTCTCCTCCGCCAATTGAGTCACCTTTTCCCACGAAATTCCTAGTGTTCTGATGTTGTTGTCAAATGAACAGTGTATTGTGAAAGACGGACACTCGGGTCATCGGAACCCTTGTGGGTCAAAAAATAGAGCTCTTTTCGGCCAATTATCACTGATCATTCTCAAAAGGTGACCCAATCAGAACCGTGGTCTCTCCTGTAGGTACCTATATTATCTACAGAGATTACAAAATCATTTGTGACATGCTCATCCACCTAACATCCAAAACCCTTCTAAAACATTTGTGCGTTCTCTAATCTCGTTCATTGAATGCTAAGCTTACGATTATTAATAACAAGCGTTTTTGATCATTTAAAAATATTTCTCGCAACATTTTCAATTCTCTCTTTTTCACACAATACTGACAACGATATCAAAGCATTTGAAATATTAAGTCTTTAATGAGCCGATATTAAATAGTTATCTCTTTCTACACCATTAGTCAATACCTATACTAACTTCGTGTAAACATTGAGGTTTCCTTTTCCGTGCTAAGAAAAAACCAACACATTCAGAATAGGTGGCGTTTCTTATCGCTAAATCAAATATTTAAGACCATAGGTAGTACGCTTTGACGCATATGGCAGCGATGAGGCTTGCCACCCATCATGCCGCGTCAAAGTGGGTGAAGGGCACAAAGAGGAGAGCGGAATGCAGGGTGGGAGTTTTGAATGTGAGAGGAGGGATGGTGAGAAAGACTGACGAATGTAAAAACTGTGAATGAAAAGCTTAGTGCGAACGAAAGGAATGATTTTACGATGAATGAACGGTGTGATGTCTTATAGATCTGTTTGGCGTTCCGTTCTCTCAGCCTACCCCACTTGGGACACGGCGTGAGGGTATAGTATAGTATAGTATAGTGTTAGATGTTAAATATTTTTTTAGAAAACAATACCTTCATGGATTAAATACTTTGAATGACAAATTGAAGACAAGTGAATTACTAAATATAATAATTATACTTACGTTTATATTAGTGATGTAACGAATGTCTGATTTTGGATATTCGCGAATGCGAATGCGAATGCGAATATTTCATGCCGACATTCGCGAATGCGAATGCGAATGCGAATATTGACTCGAAAATGGTATAGGAATTTGAAATATTCCAAAACTCCTCGGTTTTCTTAAAGAATATTTTCTTGCAGTACCTTTTTCCACAATGTACCGGGTAAGTATCCGGTACTTTCACCGAATTACTGATTTGTTTCTTCATTTACATGGTACACAACAGATGAAAGACATATAAATATAAACATGTAAGCGACAAAAACATTCCAATAGTCTTACATCGAAACAGTGCATACTTCAGCAATAACACACAAAACAATTATAGAAAATCTTACACATGATATAGGTATTAATTCACAATACATCCAATCACCCATTCCTATTACAAATCGCTGCTCACCCAATTTCGCACACATACCTAATACATTCATTCGCACAAACACATTCACACTTCACTAATGTATGCAATAACAATACAAAAAAACTCTTAAAAAAGAAAAATCAAAAATTTAAAAAACAGTCTAAAAATTAATACTATCCCAAACACTTCACATTTTATCAAACATATACATTTTTTTATATTTATTTCATCTTATTCTACCCTCAACTCTCCTTTCTCACAAACCTGACGTAATTGGCACTTTAAAATTCTATAAACAGGGTTTCTTGAGTCTGCAATCGTTTTTGTTTTTTTTTTAATGTAGAACGGAAAACAAGATCTTGTTAAAGGAAGCATTCTAAAGTTAATCCTATCTAAAATATTAGGCACATCGTATTCGGACAAGCATATTTTTCTCAGGTTGCATGCATCCAGCAAAACTCTTCACAATTCCAATTTAGGCAAATCTTTAATAAATACAGGATAATGCAATCTCTTCCTAACCAAACGAATGAATTTAGACTGAGTTCTCTCAACTTGATCGACATATTTTTTAAAATGTGGATTCCATACAGAGGAACAGTCCTCCAGCTTGGAGCGAAACAACGATAAGTACAAGTACAAATACGATTCATATAACCTAAATGACTTTGTAGATCTCAGAATAAATCCCAGTATTTTATTGCTTTCTTCGATAATTTTGTTCACGTGATCATCAAAGTGAAGCTCAGAGTCAAACACCACACCTAAATCTCTAATCTTATTTACTTCTTTTAAATCATGATTATGGATATTGTAAATTTATCGAATTTTGTTTCTATTTTTGGTAAAAGAGATCAGATTACACTTCTCCAGATTCAAGTGCAAGTTATTTCTTTTACAGTACTCGTGTAGTCTTTCCAAGTCCTCGTTAAGCATTTCATAGTCAAACAATAATTGAATTTGACAGTATATTTTTAAATCGTCCGCAAATAATAGAAGCTCTGAGTGGTCAAAGCACTTTTTTATGTTGTTTATGAATATCGTGAAAAGTAAAGGACCCAAAGAAGACCCCTGAGGGACACCAGATGTAACACTGACACTGCCAGATGAGTAACCGTTAAGTTTAACTGTCATCAATCTATCAGATATATATGATTCAATCCACCTTAGTTGAAAAAAGTCGATGTTCTACTTTATCAAATGCCTTTTGAAAGCCGATATAAATGGCATCCAACTGTATACGATTGTCCATAGCTGAGAAAAAAAATCAGATTTGTTACTGTCGATCTTCCATTCATGAATCCATGCTGCTCTACAAGAAGATACGGCTTCAGGAAAAAAGTAATTTGTTCACGAACCATACCCTCAAATATTTTTGAATAGATGAAATAGGAATTAAAATTGGTCTGTAGTTACGAACGTCCGATTTGCTGCCAGATTTATGCAAAGGAATAATACTAGCCATCTTCCATTTGCATGGAAAGCATCCTTCTTGTAAACTCCTAATTTATTTATCGTGTCGAAACCCAGATAAAAAACCCATCAAACTGATTTCCAGTACTGCGCAAAACGCGCAGCAAGTGGAGATGCGTCAAAAATATCCTCCATAGTGCAAGTGACAGGGCACAATGGACACTCCAACAAGTGTGGCATAGTCTGTGCTGCACCACAGTCACACGCTCCGGATTCGTCCTGTAGGAAGCCCAATCGTTCTCTATTGTCGCGGCAGTTTCCTACACCAGATCTCAGTCGATTTAGGGTTTTCCATGTCCCATAGTCTAGATTGCCTCTTGCAGCAAGGTGTTCTAATAAATGTCAGATACAATGGTTTGGTTAAATGACTTACACATCTCTTTAATATATTGGTGCTAGACCATCAGGGCCAACTCCTTTTGTCTCATCTATACCTAATAAACGTTTATGAATATCAGATTTCAAGATATTAATCATGGATAAACATGAGTTAGTTAAAATATTTTCCAATTCTTTAGTATTAGAATCATGCAAATTATTCAGTGAAAATACAGAACCAAAAAACGTCGAAAACAAGTTTGCAATTCCCTCTGGATCGCTCGAAGTCTGGTCACCGTCACCCATTACCCTTGGATAGCCTCTAGATTCTTTAAGGGAATTCACGAATGAAAAGAAAGACTTGACATTGCCCTTAAGTGACTTCTCAGTGTTATTAATAAAAGACCTATAATCGTGATTCTGCGACAACTTCAACTGAGCTCTTAGTTGAAAAAATAAATTGTAGTCAGAATCATTACGGTTCATCTTCAACTTACGCCAAGCCTTAGACTTCTCTTAAACAATAACAAAATTCTATTAGAGAACCATTTGGGAAAATTATTAGGTGACACCCTCTTCATATGTAGGTGTATGCTTCTCAATTATTGGCAAAACATAACCATAAAAATATTCAATCATCTTATTCACCGGTCCGTTTCCCAAAACACTGACCCAATCAACACTTTGTAGTTCAAAATTTATTTCCGAAAAGTTTGACTTAAAGTATATTAATTTCTGGATCATATTTTGAGACAAATCCTCAGCAATTTCAAACTCATAATCTATCAACAGTGAAGGATAGTGTGAATCCTTATCAACCAGTGGAGAGTCACATCTGGTAACAGAACACGGAATAGTTGAAAGAACTAAATCCAAGATAACTTGATTGCTGTTATCAGGTCCCGGGTTCGATTCCCGGCCAGGGCAAAATGAAGAATGACCTTTTTCAGATTGTCCTGGGTCTGGGTGTTACATGTATATGTGTGTAGTGCATTGTATATATGTGTACCGTCGCGTTAGTACCCATAATACAAGGTTCACATCTTAGTTTGGGACTAGCTCGGTCTGTGTGAATTGTCTATACATGTTATGTTATGTTATTTATAAACTCCGTTAGACTGAAACATATTGAGAAAAGATATAGATTCTATCAAATACTGCGCAACAGGACACGAATAAGAATACGGAACAAAGATTGAATCAACATCGGGGTCTTTTTTCCATTGGATTGTTGGGATATTGGAATCTCCAATAAGACAAATATCCGTTTTTTTTTTTTTTTTTTTGTATTGCCGTAATAGCTGATTAAACGTTCAGATATACTTTAAAAAAAGATGTTTTAAGTATCTAAGGATGTGGAAGGCGGTATATACATATACTACACCCAGTAGCGGTGAGCATTTTTTCATGCGTTACCGATGAAAAACGAATACTGGTAAAAAAAACTTTCACCAGTATCATCCCAAACAAGAGTGGATGAATATCCTAGTGTCCGATCCACAGCAATTAAGACCCCACCTCCATCCCTTTTACCACTCAACATGAAATCCCTATCCTTGCGGTAAACTGTATATTCGTTTTGAAAAAGTTCGCTGTCAAATATGCCACAATTTAGCCAAGCTTCCGTCAGAACAATTATATCATAACTATTTGCAAATAAGTTTGCTCTAAACTCCTCGCTCTTAGTCTTCAAGCCCCGAAAATTCTGAGAGAATACTTTAGTGTGGTTCACCTTGTAGTATGATATAAATATTCCTTAAATAGAATATAAAATTATTGTAGGGCCCTATACTCATAGCAGTTGTAATACTTAAAACAAACATATAAATTATATATAATGAGTTACAATCCATTGGATTGGTCTGCAACGAGTTTTGACTTATTTCTCCACTCCTCCCTATTCTCAGCTAGTCTCTTCAACTCCATATATGAGCCACAGCTCATGTCCCTCTTCAGTTGGTCCATATAGGCGTCTCTCGGTCGACCTCTGCTATTTGTGCCTTCGGTCCTGCCCTCTGCGATTGCGATGAGCAGTCCTGGGTGCCTGATGTTGTGGCCAATCCAATTAGCTCGTTGTTGGCAGATTCTTTTGAGGAGTTGCCTTTTTTCGCCAACCCTGGTTAACACTTCTTCGTTTTCGACGTGTTCCGACCAATGAATCTTCAGCATGCGTCTATAGCACCACATTTCAAATGCCGCTAACCGTCCGCTTTCCCTCTTGCTGATGGTCCACGTCTCGCACCCATATAACAAAATGCTCCACACAAAGGCTTTAGTGAGATTCTTCCTCACGCTTAGATCAATATTAGGGGATTCTAATATTTTGGATTTTTTGTTAAAGGCAATTCGTGCCTGGTTTATTCTGCTCACAATTTCTGATTTGGAGCGTCCGTCCTGGTTTATTCTGCTGCCCAAGTACACGAATTCTCTTACTTGTTTGATGCTCACTCCATTTATGGCAATGTTCGCAGTCGCTTCCTCCCTTCCAACGACCATACATTTTGTTTTATCTTTATTTATTTTCATGTTGTACTTTGACAACAGTATACTTTCCATTTTCCCTAAGGCTTCGTTCAGCTCCATCTCGGAGTCTGCGAGCAGTGCTATGTCGTCTGCATATCTAATCATGTCGACTTTTTTCCCATTTATTTTTACTCCTGTCCAGTTCTTCATTTCTTCTCTGAGTTCATCAATAGCTCGCTGTATATAGCAGTTAAAGAGTGCTGGCGACATTGAGCATCCCTGTCTCACACCTTGTTCTACCCTCGCTTCTGCGCAGCTCTCTCCGCTTTTAATTACAGCCATTTCATTCTTGTATAGGCTCCAGATTGCTCTTCTGTCCTTATAGCTCATTCCTATCTGGTTTATAGTCTTAAAAAGTTGTTCCCATTCTACTTTATCGAATGCTTTTTCTAGGTCGATGAATGCTACATACGTGTTTCTATTTACTGTTATTCTCTTTTCAAGAACAAGTCTTAGACTCAGAATTGCATCTCTTGTACCTGTCTCTTTGCGGAATCCAAATTGATCTTCTGAAAGTGTTTCGTTGATTTTACTTTCCGCCCTTTTCATTATAATGTTGGTGAGTATCTTAGAAGCGTGTGATATCATGCTTAATGTTCTATGTTGTTCGCACTTTGTCGTGCCTGTTTTCTTAGGTAGCGCTCGTATCAGACATTTGGCGAAGTCCTCAGGTATCTCTCCTGTGTTATATATTTTGCAGACAAGCTTATACAAAGTGTCAAGCATGCCGCTTCCTGCGCATTTAAGCAACTCTGATGGAATTAGGTCAATACCTGGTGCTTTGCCGTCTTTCAATTTTGATAAGGCATTATCAAATTCACTTCTTAAGATGTCATCTCCATTATTTTCTTTGTCATATTCTGTTTCCAGTGCTTTACTTTCCTCAAGTATGTTCTTTCCTTTGTAAAGTTGTTCTAGGTATTCTTTCCACCTTTTAACAATCAATTCATCCTCAAACAGTAGTTTGCCGTTTTGATCTTGGATAGCACATCGTGGTTGTGTCTTATCATTGTAAAAATTCTTGACTTCAGAATATGCAGTTTCAAATTTCCTTTGTTTTATATTTCTGTTGATATTCCTGCATTTTTCTTGCAGATAGCATTCCTTTCTCAATTTGGACTCCCTGTTGATTTTGTTTCTCAAGATTTTATATTCCTTTTTTCCTTCTTCTGTTCTCGAGTTCTTTAGCCTCCTTCTTTCTTCAATCATTTCTAATATATCGACCGTAATCCATTCTTTCCTAGCTTGCGGCTTTCTTTTCTCTATTACCTCATCTGCCGCTGTAGTAATTTTCTCTTTGATTTTCTCCCATATTCTGTTTACACTTTCTTAAATCTCCACAAATGCATATTTCTCCTAATAATAATAACATCATCAAGCAAACGAACACAGGAAACAATACAACAAATGTGGCCAACACGGAACAGACCAGATACTTTATTACTAAAATAATATTCGCAAAACATTCGCATATTTTTTTGCGAATGCGAATGCGAATGCGAATACTTTGAAATATGCGAATATTCGCGAATGCGAATGCGAATGCGAATATTCGTTACATCACTAGTTTATATTACAAGATATGTTATTTTTATGTCGGAGAGAAAAGAGGAACATTTTTGTGGTTTTGTTTCACAATTCGGACAAAACCATGATAAAGTATAACACTATTTTGGCTGGATACAATGTTCTCTAGGCTAGATACAATTATTATATAATTATGTATCTAAATAGCTAGTTTATTATAGCTACTTTGTGGGTACTGTCAGACTACAATACACCAACTTTGTGTGAACTAAGGAAGCTAGTATTGTAGCCACATTAACACAGAACAATACATTTAAGTTATGGTGTACCAACTTATGCATTATTACAATAATGTTAAACACGGAAACACCGATGTAATGAACACAATATGAATAGTTAATTTATTCATAACATCACCAAATTTACCACAGGTGGGATAACCAGTGAACGAACTACAATTATCAAACATGCAAGTCGTCCTCTCCGTTGAATAAATGTTGAGAAGTTCAGGGCAGTGGCAGAATATTATCATCTCATCGCTGTATCGAAGATGTTAAAATGTCTTATACGTTCCTCTTCCTCTTTCTATCATAAACTTGATGAAACTTGAAAATCCTAATAGTTAAAACAACGAATAACAACAAGTCGAATGCTTATTAGTTTAAAAAAATATATCTGGGTTATTCTTATAAACCCAAATTCAACCTTATACACCTTTCACAGTAAGCTAAATGCTTGTGTCGTGAAAGGGGTGTTTGCCGGCACCTGGGATCGAACCACGGACCTCATGTTCACGAGGCCGAGACTCGGTGCAAAAATTACACTTCAATGCCAAAAAAATACATTGTGTTGTAAAATAACTTGTTTAGGAATACCATAGAGTTTATTACGCCCAAATATAATATATTCATTTGTGCATAGTATTTGATAGGTGTGCCGGTCTGAGGCGATCCCATTATTGCCAATAACCGATACCTTTGATATTAGTTAATATAGATTTAATACACAGTCCTATTCTATTACAATATTATTATAATATAATACGTATAATGTCAGACCATATTTGGAACCAACAGAACATCATGTTTTAGGTTTCAAGGTCTCTTTTCGTACTGAGTCGCTGACATCAAACAGAGATTTATTTATTCCTATAGATTATGATTTTTTGTTAGCTAATTATTATTCATTGTGAGTATTTGATTGGCGGTGTATGTACATATTTTTGATTGAATAATAAAAATTTAATATGCGAAACGATGATTCATAGAGGGCAAAGCCACTATTTTTTTTTATATAATTTCATGTATTAAAATGTTACTAGGATTAGCTTGGTATTGTAGGTGTTGCTTGGTTATTTTCATAACTCAAATTATTTTATATTATTATTCTGCAAGGCAACAGTGAGATAAAATTTAGTATATAGTGTATATCTACCTGCTTGGTATATGAAACATAAATTGATTAAATAATTCTGAAAATGTATGGATAGATACCCGACTATGACTATGTTTAATTAGTAAATACCATGTGCCCGAGCTAACTATAAATGTATGCCGTATAGATACTCATCTGATAGACTTTTCAAAGAATTTTCTGTACTGGACATACGACAACTATACATAAAGACGATAACTAAACACATACACCTAAATCCAACTCCATACATGCCACAACACATGCTTTCAGCAAATACACGAAATGGAAGACTATTGCAACCAATTATTACACATACGACTTTTGCTCAGAGATTCCTCACCTTCCTTGGGCCAAGAATGTATAATCGAATAATCCCAAATATTGCTAAATTTATTTCCCCAAGTGGGAAAAACTTAAACAAATTGGTGACGAATTGGCTCATGGACAGGGGAAGAAGGGAGTCTGAGAGAGACCTGACGAACATAATACAATAACTGACTTACTCTTACATTAATCTTATTTGCACATTCTAAATGACTTGACGTATGACATGCTATTTCATTATGTATTTTGAATTATTTTAACTCTTATTCAAGTTTACATAAAAGAATTGTATTTTAAGTCATATTTGAAAAATTGTATTTTGATATATGTATTTTTTTCTAGTATTGCCCCAGAACAGATTTTAATCTAGTGGGGCAATATATTCCATTATATTGTTTTTTATGTTAATTTTGTATGCTCTATTGGAATAATAAATAAATAAAAAAAAAAAAAAAAAAAAAAAAAAAATATATTTGTTTTGATAGAGTACTTATGTTCCTAGTAATGTTTGCTTATTTTTTGTTTTTATTGATTGATTTTATTTCTGTTATTGAAGACTGTATAATTTTCTTGTTCATGTTGATTGTTGGCATCACGATTTTTTTTATCAACATCAAAGTAGAACAAACATATTGGAAAAGTCCCCAATAGAAAGGGCTATTCAAATGTTTAATGGTCTGGTTAGATACATTGATATATTTGGCATGACGTACGTCGAGTTTGTCAAGAAAATTGAAAGTGTGTTGTAGTTGTATTGTTGTCTGTATATTGTTGGTTTTCTTCTGATATCGCATTAGCCTTCAACTGTAATAAAGAATCGTCTCGTTGCCAGTAATACTAATAATAAGAAAAAAACGTATATTTCATGAATAAATAAATAGTAAAATGTATTATGTTTTTCCTCTCCAGCTTTCTAAGAAGTATTTTGTAAATGGATAATTTTAACTAACAAAATAATTAAAATATTTGATTAAGCAGTGAGGTATGGCACCCATCCTTAATTTATTTTTTGGTACGAAAAGAACGACTTTTATGTTCATCGCATGCAGTTTATCTACTGGTCCATTATTTGAAGGACATATTGTGATGTTGAAGCAAATAAATTGTTTTCACTGTACGTAAATGGTAATTGATATTCTAAAAGAAATCAACGAGGGTGTTAATTTTTTATTTATTTACAAATCTTATATTATTTTTTTTTTTATTTTTTTGTTTTATGTATGTATGATTAAATGATTAAATACAACATTTAAACCTGAATTTGAATAATCAGTGAATAAAACAAATGCAGCCTTCACAGAATTATGCAGTGTTGCATTCACGTACACACCTACATAAGTTATATTTAATTCCGAAAATTGTCTGATCATGACGAATTGTAATAGCTGTAATTAGTTATTTGAATAGGTACCTTCTCAACCATTTGGTAGAAAATTATATGTTTAGACGCGGCCAAACTTGCACGAATGACTAACTTCAGCTTTGTTTTAAAGATAATTACCATAAAAAATATTGAAAGATCAATGCATATATTATACAAATAAAATATTACCCATTTCATTTTGGAGATAATAAAGAAAATTGATATAATCACCACAAATACGAAACCCTTTATAAACCTCAAATTAACTAACATAACAAAGCAAACAGTTTGACACAAGTATTGCACCACTAACCAATATTATACATATATCCCATGTCGGATGAATCCCAATCTTGATGCTGTCGATGGGGGACCTTCGTCAAAAGAAAATAGGGAACCAATATTCGTGAAAGAGAGAAATAGGTTTATGTAACATTCATGTCTTTTATGTTTGTATGTTTTACATTTTTAGAAAATTCTCTTCACAGCAAAATTCATAATTAAAAAATATACTTTTCTTTTAGTTTTCGAGTGTCCTGTAAAAGGCAGGTGTTCGAAAAAATTAAGACATTGTACATCTTAAATTCAGCGATGAGGTTTGCCACCCATCCTGAATGTCTTAATTTTATACTGGCACGAAGAGGACAGCTTGCATGTTTCTTACATGCAGCTGGTCTGCTGGTTACCCCACTTGTGGTATATGCCGTGATGGTATAGTAGTAGTAGTACTTTTCTTTAAGAAAACGAATTTATAATTAAAACAAACCCAAATACACAAAAATCCTCATAGTAAGCGATATTATCTTGCCGTGAAGATAGAGTAGGGTGGCAGCTGGTAGAATTGAACTCAGGATCTATTGAAGGTCCATGACTGTAAGACTTGATCACCCTATTATTATATAAGTTTTATGTTAATCTCTAGATACTGAATTAGTTTGATTTCTTATCTAGTCATACAATTATGTCAAGTAAAATCAAACAAATAAAAAAAAATTGTTTGATTTGATTTGTTCTACGTAACTGAAAAAAAAACAAGAGGCGAGTTTATTGGTTAATTAAAGACAATTTCTACCAATCCACCCAGTCATTGGTACTTGAGTGCATTTTTGTGGTCCCAACAATTGAATGTTTATGTTTCACTTAAAGACCAACTAGCTGCAAAAATATTAGAATTGAGTTTAAATTTTAATTAATTTCATCCTCAAAAAAGTTTAGCCTTACAGATATACAAAAACTACACTAGTTGGATAGAATTTTTATCGATTGTATTGTTTTTTTAGATTAAAAGAAATGAATTATCATATGAACTGTCAAACTACGTAAAAAAGCATCATAATCTTTTATTTAATATTGACCTGAGAAATTATTCTTCAAAATCAGTAAATATAATTAACAAAACTGTATTTGTTTGCCGTTTGTATTGTGAATATGTGTTTATTTTTGTTGTTGTTTGGTGAGCGCTATTGTTTTATCTAAATTATATAAAATATGTTTAAGCCCTCAAAGCACGAGCACTGCTCAATTTTGAGGGTCAAATATGAAATAAATATGTTTTTTTTAGTAATAAGGTGTGTATGTAATATTATTTAATTGTAAATTTTATTTTAATAAAAATATTTGAATTTGTAAAAAAAAAAACAATTCTTATTCAGTTACGGCATTCCACTCGATTCGAGCTATTTGTGTTGTCAAACCAATTAGTTAGATAAAAGGTCCTCGAAAATGTAATTAAATGAAAGATTGTAAACATGTGCTGAATAAAGCTACTGAGAAAGCTGATATAACATTTACGTGACAAGCTTACGGAATGTGTGTAATAAAAGCTTATTTTGAGGTCAGAATTAAAAGGTCTACTAAAATTGAAATTTAAGTAAAAGGTTCTTAAAGGAAGCTACCTTAAAAGTAATAAAATGTTTTGATAATTCCCCGCCGGCGCCGTACTGCCTTTATTTTCCTTATGTTACTTTTCTCCTACTTTTGTAACATTAATGAAAAAAATATACATACACACATACACACATTTCAAGAATGTTGGGTATTGAAAGACTAAACATTTTTTCGTACGATGGGTCAGACAGTTTTATACAAAGTGAAAACAAAATCCAATAAAAACTTTGTGATAGGTACTTTATAAAAGCTTTTATCTAGTGAGAGTACCTACAATAAAATACTTGATTAATAAAAGTGTGAGCAAAATATGGTTTGGAATCGAAAACTAGAGAGTTTCTTCTGAATCGGCCTTGTAGTAGAATCTTAATCTTATTTACTTGATCTACGTCAAATTGATATTATTGAAAATAAACTGTGATTTTCACTTGACAATGTAACCGAAAGTTTCTCTTGAATCCATGTAGACAGACAATTATCAAGAACACCAACTTTTGAAAACCTTAAGATTATAGATTAATTGTGGTATAGATGAATGAATTTATTATATTGAAACATAATTGTTACTCGAATCAATGAATTGCGAGAGTATTTCCTGTTCAATAATAGTTTTATAATAATGTATTGAATAACTAAATACATACCTAGTTGCGTATAGGTAATTAAAGTACTGTTACATCATTTATAATTTTTTTTATATACAAAGATGATTCTGGATTAATGATTAAAGCAAATACACCCAAATCACTTTTAAAGTAAGCAATATGCTTGTGTCGTGAAGATATAATAGGTCTTCAGTGGGAGGAATTGAATCCAGGTACACCCAATTAATAGTCTGAAATCATATCATTACGATACCGGCCAATTATACTATAATTATATATAATAATGGATAAATCATACTTATTTTTTTTATTAAAATAGTATACAAATATTTTGAAATCGCATTAAAATATTTATAGTAGAATATTGGATATTCAGTTACAGGACCACAACAACCTATTCTACCTTCACAACATAAGTTGTGAGGATGTTTGTAATATTTTTGAGCCTATAACAAACACTTGTGTATATTTGAAAAATGACTGTGAAGAACGTTGCTCTTTGCAAACAGTTTTGATGTACAATATTTATAAAAGTTAATAACCTGATTATTTATATTTAAAAAGCCTTAACGTCCATTCACGCCCAACTGTAAATATATATTTTTAAATATGCAGTAAATATTTTAGATAATACAAAACAATTATTAACAAAATGAATATATAATTTGATTGAGAACAACTTTGTGTAACAAAGTGTCACGATGAAGTTGAAGTCATAAATAATTGAAATGCATCTAGTATCACTAAAACAAACTTGGTATATTAAAGAAATTATTCAACATTAATATTATAATGTCAATCATTTTATTTGCATTTAAAATAAATAAATTTACTGAATCACCTGCAGTAGTGCAAATATTTATTTGGTAGTTAATGAGGTCATTGCATATTATAATGACAATTTTCATAGATAAATAATTATTTGTTCAACGTATTCATCTGAAAAAAGATACATTAATTAAATTTTTTCTCATTTTGTAACTTTGACATTCCTTTTGAAAACACAAAGATTTTTTAAAATATTTCTCAATTAACATATAATAGTTAAGTATTGAAATCATACCTAATTTTACTTAATACAATTGTGCATTTAAAAAAGATCATATCCCTACATGTATACAGTCTATTATTATACGCCGGCGCCATTTCCTTGATAAACGAAAAGAATTTGGGGCCACTAACTCAAATCATATAACAAATTATCAATCTTTTTTCGTTTCAATCTGTGTTTCTAGTGGAATAGGTAGGAAAGATGTTATACTTTAAGAATCTATGCAATACTTGAAGTTATTGTAATACGCGAGCGGTAACCTTATTCACTGTGTCGGTGTTTAGGTAGTAGAATTCCATATCGAAAAATAAAACAGGTGTTTTATTCTACTAAAGATTTATTTTGTGAGAGAGACGTCTTTCGTCATATGAGGACATTGTCAATCCTCATAAGACGTCCTGACGATTGACAATGTCCTCATAAGACGAAAGACGTCTCTCTCACAAAATAAATCTTTAGTAGAATAAAACACCTGTTTTATTTGTCGGTAACCTTATATTGTATTGCTTCAAATTTTGAGAATGTTAAATAAGTTAAAGAGATAATGATAGGTATTAATAATAAATTAGACAATATTTTTTCTTCTATAAGATGCGCCGTTTTGTGGAAAAAACACTACAAGGCTTATTCAAGAATCATAACACCTCCTGAACAATAGGGTCTTTAAACTTGCCTTGAACACTGTTTTCGCAAACAGAAACGTTGTATGTTGATGGTAATTTTATTGTCCTTTATAGAAAAGATTTTATAGTTTGATAAATTGAACTACAAGAATTTGAAATTATATACAGCGAAGTTTGGATTTGATTCCGCTCGGAGTGTCGCTAATGTAGGGTTGCATTGTAGTGCCTGTATGTCGGTGGCGATACCTATTATATAGGATTAGTGTTAAGTATAGCTATGTCTTTATATAGGTTGATAATATTATATAGACTTTGTTTGGCGACTCTGTGTGGATTATTGTTGCCAATGTGCATGTACTTGCTTATATTGTATATAATTATTATGTAGGTACCTACCTGATGATTTTGCTTCTTCGTATTGTTTGCTATATTTATATTTGTTTTATGTACCCTTTACAGATTTTTATTCATTCTTACCTTTTGGTAATGCATATTTTTTGTTATAAATGTTTCCTCTTGTTTGTTGGAAGGTACCTGCGTGTGTACATAGTATTGTATATCAATGATAGATACATGTAATTATATTTTTATTTGTTATAGGGTTAAGCGGATTGTTATGATTGTGTATAAATTGCAGTATAATGCTTATGTCTTAATGTTTATATAATGAAATTTGTTTTTATCTTTTGTGGTCGATATGTACCTTGAGTGTATAACTGTAATGTAATAATGATATATGTTTAAGTATACTTTGTAATACAATGTAAAAAGGCTTAAACGCCGTTTAATGTATTAAATAAATAAATAAATAAAAAAAAAAAATATAAAAGAATTTTCTGAATATATATTTATTTAAAATGTTTGGACACTTCTAAAAAGACTTTCATAATATTATTTTACTCAATAAAACTTGTCGCTGTCCTAAACAAACTGTTTATTCTCTATATTTTTCTCTCGAAAAATTCAAGAAGATAAATTTTACCTTTTTCACGTATTATATTTATACCATCTATTTACAAAATGAGTTATCGTCAAAAATACTTTGTTTATTAGAGGTAAATTTAATAAATAAATAAACATCGAATATTCTTGGTGTACAAATTTCATAGTGATATTTTTCCTATTATTAAAAAAATAATGGTATATTCATCCGATTATTGACTTAAGTTATATATCCATTTGTTATTCGCTTATTATGACAAGATCGCGTCATCCCGTCATTTATTACAAAGATGAACTTGACACTTAAACTGTTAAAATTAAAAATGATGAATTATTTATGACCCAGATTAGTATCTATTAATATTGAGTATCTTTTCATAATGGTTTTATTACATGCAATTTAATAATAATAATAATAATTACTCAAGCGTGGGAGGTATACCTAAATCATGTATTAGGAGATTATCATATTCCGTAGGTAATAATAATGACATCACAAGTTTAGTAAACCAAGTTCATAATAATGACATCACTGGTAGCAGGTAACTATTTGGTTCTATATAGGTACGTCATACGTTAGGTGCTCCTGGTAGGAAAAGATTAGTATATATTCCTAATATTATATTTTTTTTACATTTTTATGATTATGGTAAGATATCAGTAGGCCTAGTCAAAACACATTTAAGCGTTACGTTTTCGTTTCGTTTTCGTTTAAACGCGGACGACGTTGCGAGAACGCGTTAATTTCCGTAGCTACTTGTGTATTTTAGCTACGAAAATTAACGCGTTCTCGCAACCTCGTCTTGTTTGAACGAAAACGAAACGAAAACGTAACGCTTAAATGTGTTTTGACTAGGCCCACTGGGTACCTTATCACACATACTAGTCAGAAGAATCCATAAAGAAAATAAACCACGAGTTTATTGTGATATTTGGTATACTTTTTCGAAGACGACCATAGTCTTTGTTTGGTCCCTGTGGGGATTGCCTCTGGCTCGCTCGCCTGGGACTATTATTGGGAACTCATGATAAGGTGTGATAATAAGAAAAAGTGATTAGACTATACGTGATGTCCATGATAATGTATGATACTGTGATCATTGTTACTGTCTAATGTTGATATATTGCTAGGAGGGAACTTAACTTAGGAACGACCCAACTCAACAACAGCCCGGGTTCTCTCTACCCAGAAGGTCTTGGTGCAGGCTCAATAGATTTAGGACTGGAGTCGGCTGCTCGGCAGCAAATCTGCATCAGTGGGGGATGGCTGATTTACCCACCTGCCCATGCGGGGAAACCCAGAGCATGGACCACATCGTGGAGCAGTGCCCCCTATATTCCTTTGACGGGGGACTGAGAGAAATACACGACGCCTCGGAGGCAGCCGTACGATGGTTGAGTGAGCTGGAAGTACGGGTTTAAGGCCATAAGAAGAAGAAGAAGAAGGGAAATAAAAAACTTTTCGGTATGAAGTAAACACTTAACTTTTTTATAAAAACACACTTTATTTAATAAATAAGTAGTCAATTGTTTCGTCTCTTACATTATCAATACTAAATTTGGAAAGAATACAAAATTTAAAAAACTTTTCATTTCAATGCAATGATTTTTTTTAATAAACAACAAATAAACTTACGAACAACAAAAATAAAACATGATTTTAAAGTCTTGGTTAAGAATTTTTGAACAATAACAATGGGGATGTCATTCATTAAAATTTTCAACCCATCTTCCATTTTTTTTTCTTTTCTATAAAAATTAGATAGAGACATATAATTATAATTTAACTATTCAGGTATACTCTTAAAATAAGCTTTTATAAATAGATCCACTGAAGGTAGGTCTTTTACGAGTTCTAGTTTTTTCGTGAAAAATTCATTGTTCGAGAGAATAAATGTTGTTTTTATTACGTCGAGTTCCCAGCTAAGAATAAGTTTTCAACTCATTTTTGTTAGTTATCGAGAGGTCCTGTAAAAAATAGGTTTAAATTCATACAATAGAATATGACACTTTACGTCTTCAACTCAGCAATCAGTACCTACTCTTGACGACGCACGAAGTGACTATTAGTCAAAAATACGTGCATACCAATTTCGCGGTAGCGGTAGCGCGGTATTTTTGACCATAGTCCCTTCGCGCGTCGTATGATTAAGATCAAGATTAGATTAAGATCGTATTTGGATTGTGTCAAGAGTAACCCTGCAGATATGCCATCCATCTTGAGGGTATTGAATTTTACTGACGTGGAGAGCATGATTTGTATGTTTATTGCATACTCTTACTCCACTTATGGGTAATACCGTGATGGTAAGAATGAATGGTTTCCATGTAAAAATTTGAATAGTAAGAGAAAAGTATTCAATATAATTGTACGTATACCTGCTTAAATAGCTGTGTATCCACTGATCGGGATTTTTAACAATGTATACATATATAGCAATAGTTATAATTAAATATAATGTTTGGTATATAGGTAGGGTATATTGTGCAGTGGGTAGGTACTAGGTATATAGGTATATGTAGGTGATTGCGAAAGGTCGCGGTCTAATATTATCGTACACACGGAACATCTTCTGCCGCACATAACGCACACACACACACAAACCATACACACTCATTATTTTACATGTTATTAATATTGTCTACTAGCTTCATTGAGTTCAGTCTCTCTCAGGAAAAAATAATAATTTTTAAATAGTTAATACATAAAAAAGTGAACATAGCTTAAATGTTGTGTTTCAATCTTTCTGTATAAAAAAATACGAACTATGGCAACTAAGATTTGGTTTATAATACTTTTTGACATATTTTAAATCCGCCTATTTTTTCATTTTGTTCACAATTACATAAATGTCTATTACATTTGTCTACTAAAAAATATCTTTCAAAAAAAGTAATTTTTCAAATTATGATTTAAATATTAAGTTAATATTTCTTTCCTCGTGAAAAAACTACACAGGACATGTAAGAACACGCAAAGGCAAATATTCAGTATATAAAATTGACGTTTTGATTATTATTTTGCTGTGCGTAGGTATGTATGTAAAATATTATGATTATAATAAATACTAACGTATATGTGTATAATGTATTGCGCCTACTGTCTGCTATTAGTTGTAAGACTAATACATTAAATATATACAGTATTATAGTAATAATAATAGACATATTATCTTTCTGTATACTTACATTTGTATTGTAAGCATCTATGTACGTGCATGCTTCTGATGTATGTAACAGTACTGTTTGTCTAGTCGTGCAATGTTTTGAGTGTTGCAGTTATGGTCACACTATGACATATATTTATTTTTTAACCGATGCTGACAGAATCGATGTATACATATTTGATTCCGATGAATATAATTATACTCAACAAATATCGAACATAACGCTTTGAAACAGAAATTAGTGGGTTTGGTGAATGTACCATGAGTGCACTAAAACCAGCTTAAACTACTTTCAAAGTTTTGACACACCCTACTCATTTGATTCCAAAGAGTGACATACCTCATCGCTAAACTGAAAATGTTAAAGATCTAAATCGTTAAAAAAATTATAGTTTCTTTTCACTTCTTGGCTTTAAAATTATATTAGATTTTCTTTCAAAACTAATAAAACTACACGTGCGTGCAACACGAAGATAGATAAACATAAATCTATCTACTTCTTACTCATTCTTATAATAATATAAAACTTGAATGTATATATACATTATATTTTTAATGTGATATAATCAAAATCAAGACAGAGCAAATGTAAATACTTGGTGATGAAATCTTTTGTACACGGGAATATGAAGCAGGTAATGTCGATCAACGTGCTTTCAATAAAAAGATATTTAGACTCGAGAGTTAGTTGTACCGTCTTATATGAAAATTAGAAAATACCTCGGCAATATAATTATTATTACATCTTGCGGTTATAATAAATGCGGTAACAATCAAAGAATGGAGAAACTATTGCTACTTAAATATACGTGTATATTGATTTTCATTCATTATATTTATTTACGTACAAAATCTGTCATGTTTTATTCAATGGCACGACCTTGTTCTACTTTTTGTTTTCTGGAAGAAATTTCATAAGGGGTAAGCCGACCACCTATACTGACATCAGAGTTTAGAAAATTTATTAAAAAATATATTTTCAGGTGAATGGAAATGCCACAATTAATTAATGAAATGTAGTCCAACGTACTTTGCATAATAAATAACTTTTCTATTTTCGAGGAGGAAACACTATGAAAGTTAATTTTTAAATTTTTTATTTATTTATTTATACATAAATCCACGGCGTGAGCCTTATACATGTTAAAAATACAAAACAAAAACAAACATAATTCTCATTTACAACACAGTTGGAACAGAACAACAACTGGCGAAGAAACAATACAATTGGAAATCAAACTATAACAATTATAAAATAGTCAAAACAAAACAATTAGAAAAGTCAAAACATTGTGGTGAGAGTGTAAATGTCAACAAAGGTTTGATAAATGTCAAGAACAATTATTTTGATACAGTAAGGAGATGTCAAGTAGATAGAAGAAAAAAAAAATTAAAAAAAAATTATATACCTATATGAATTGTAATAGATAATTAAAATGTCAAAAAAAAATAATAAATAATTCAGCAAGATGTCAGAAATTAAATAGGTATATATCAATTATATAATAAATTGTCACTAGTAGATGAAGGAACAATAATACAAATGCAAAAATTCAAATTAATAGCCAAACATACTTCGAAATGCCCATTGTTAATTTATACATTAAAACAATTTATAATGTCATGTTTATATTTAGGTAAACTGTCAGCAAAAATGTCTGTATTATCTCCTACCAGGTTCCCTAATCTATGAATTCTAACCATAGGAGAGAAAAATGAGTAATTATTCCTAGTGTTGTGTTCTCGAAATAACACTGTTTGTCTGGTACTTCTGGTAGGTATGTTGAATTGAATCAGTTCAATTAATTCGGGACAATCTATTTCTCCATTGAGAAGCTTATGAAGAAAACAAAGATCAAACACTTTTCTACGGTTTTCTAAGCTGAGGAGTCGAAGCTCATTCATCAAAGCCGGGTAGTCAATATTTTCCACCGGTAACCCTAACTTATAGTTGATCAGCCTCAAGAATTTTCTCTGTACTCTCTCCAAGCCACTGATGTGGATATTATAATTTGGAGACCATATTACAGTGTTATACTCCAATAATGGCCTTACGAGAGAAACAAAAAGTAGTCTCTAAATTTAGATATAAATAAATGAAACACTGTGTAACTTTCACTAATTAATATATTGCTTAGAAGCTTTTCGGACCTACATCCATACTGAGGATGGATGTATGCCCGAAAAGCTTCTAAGCAATATATTAATTAGTGAAAGTTATACAGTGTTTCATTTTTTATTGCATAATAAATGTTTTTTCTACGCTTACTATACATTGATTACAAGCAATTTTATAAACAATTATTTTTTTCTACTAATTTTATTTTATTACTGAATTTTCATTGTTTTAATTATTGTTGTCGTTTAAGATGAGTTTATTGCAAATGCCTCATCTCTTCCGAGTTACCTAAATGATAAGACTTCAATGATAATTGAAAAACAATGGTCCTGACGTGTAAAAGTTTTCTATCTCGAAAAAAAATAGGAACAAAATATTATCAGGTAGGTATATAGTATAATATGAAACATATAATTTCAAACTGAATGAATATTAAAGAAGATTCTGAATTCCAAATCTAAAATATGTCACCTTGAATACAGTAAAGACATTTAAACCGAATGAAAATAATTTATATATTTAATACGTGTGCTATTATTGTGGGTCTGCTCGAATATAATAATATTGGTCTATATATAAATAAGACTAATGTCTCGAAAAAATCTGAAGTGTTATTCTTTAACTATGGCGTGAATATTATATTATAGTGTGCAGAACCACATAATGTGAGGTGTATTATTATATCACTGGCAATTTATTGTTGTAGGTATTCGACTTTAGTCAAAAAATAATGCAAGTGTCAATTTCTGTATCAAACATTAAGAGATATATAAATATAAAAACAAGTATTATTATAAATGAAGAAATAGGTAAATTTATACAAGATTCAAATCTTATTATTGGACTAACTCGATCTGTGTGAATTGTCTGTATATGATTTATATTTTAGTTCTTTTTGCATTTACAGTGTGAAAATCCGCGCCCTCAAGATGGATGCTCCATTAAACGGCGACGAACAATAAATCGGCCTACAAAATAAACCTACTTCGAAATATGTGTGAAAATGATATAATGAAATAGGTACCTACTTCAAATGTTGATTATCTATAAATTAATTGATTTAAATCAAAGATAAATTAACACGATTAAAATTACAAAAATAGGCAGTAAGCCTTGTCTTGTTTATTTCATGGCAATGTACCCGCAATCGAGTGAGTAGTTACCCTTATGTCAAACCATTATAACGGAAGGGCCTTAATTATATCTACCTGAAAATCTGGAATATTTTTTTTTTAGTTTGAATAAAAGAAATATGTCTTTTTTTTCTATTTCAAAAAATTGATGTTGAAAATCTAGACCAACAAAAATAGTAATATCACATCAATTTCAGTTATATAAAACAAATATTTGACGTAATGCATCAAAAAATATCGAAAACGTCTTGAGTTTATTTAATATCATACATGCATACATTTTCTTCCCCTTGTCCTAGTTGGGTCGGGGGCCCATTGCTCCTAGGTACCTCCTAATATTTAATATCAATTTTTATAATTAAAAACATTCGCAAACCTATTATTTCTTTTCGTCGCCAAAACTAGTTTGAATTTCATGTTTCATTATCCCTTTGCTTTGCAATAAAGTATTCAATAACTATAAAGCATATTAAAACAAACAAACATACAATTACACTCAAGTAGTAATGTGATTTTAGTCTTATAATCCATGTGCCCATTCCATAGAAAATTTTATATCTCTATGACCTTGGGATATTTTGTTTCATTCTATTATATTAGTTATACTTACTTTTCTTTTGTTTCAAAACAAAAGCCGCTCCACTCCACAATATGTCTGCTAAGTGACAAATGTCGACAGCTCTCCAAAACAAAAAACATGTCTCAAATACTAGCGAGCATATACATACCTATATACACCATTATTTGACATAATGATGAGAGGTATACATAATTATACAAATACTGGGGTCTTCTGAAATGTGCATAAGACTCGAGACGTGTCTGTTTGCTGAGACTTTCAGGCAATGGATTCACAAAATAGCGTCTTTGAGATTGGGTTATGAGTAGTCGATTCTTCATAAATTCAATATATACCTAATTCATATAATATTACATAATTGACTTCGGGGAATAGAGGTTTGCGATCCGACTTTTCATGTATGCCATTGTAATGATTTGTTATTATATTGACCCATATTATTATTATTTTTATCTACTTTTCTTATCTTGTTTTTGAGTGCTCACTTTTAACTGTTAAATTTTAATAAATTCTAGTTTATTATTTAAATCATTTAAATTATTTTCATATTTAGTTATTCATATTTTTAATGAATTTTTAATATGTTCTACTACTACTTTTATACCATCACGGTATATCTCACAAGTGGGGTAGCCAGCAGACCAGCTGCATGTAATAAACATGTAAGCCGTCCTCCCCGCGCCAACATAGAATCAAGACATTAAGGATGGGTGGCAAACTTCATCGCTGAATTTAAGATGTAAAATGTCTTTATTTTTAATATGTCATCACATTTTATTACTAAAATTGAATATTTTATTTGAAATGTATAATTTAAAAATACTTCATTTATATTATTAAAAAAATCTTTTTTTTTCTAATCCCAGTGATGCGAAGGTATATGTGTAAATTTGTATTGTGCATACATTTTTTTAGTCTGTTTTATATTTGAACATGTAAAAAAAAGGCTTACGCCGTAACTTAAAGTATTTTCTTAGGTTTTTCATTATTTACTTCTAGTTTCAATAACCCTTTCAGTTTAATAAAAAAAAATATAAACCTCCATATATAATATCTCCTATAAATGTATAATATGTCTATGGGTATATATACAAGGAAATTAGAAAATGGATTACCCTAAATTCCAATGTTGCTTATCAACAAAAGTGGGAAGTCCGGAAACTATCGAAGGGGTTCGTCCTCTCTCCATGACGTAGTAACTATAGCCAATACTTATGTAAATATTTGAAAAGGTTTGTAAGTATGTACGTATTAGGGATTGCAATCCCGAACCGTTTTCAATCCCGCGGGATTTCTGCTGGATTGACTCCAATCCAGCTGGATCCCGCGGGATCCCGCTTAATACTGTGTCTAGCTTCTCTAAAATAAATCGGAATGTTATAACTGCCGTTATTAGTGTAGACTATCTTCTGCATAATACTTTACGACCAATTTAAAGGGCTGCAAGCTGTCAATCACGTTTTTGATTTTGTGCGTAAATTTTATGTCAGATGCTATGTCGATGAGAGCCTTCTCAATGCAAACTTTGGGACTAAAATCTTTCTAACATATCAAGCAAGCTGTTTTAGTGAGTGCAGCAATCTAGGATTAACATAATTCTTTTCCTGTTTCTTCTTTAAGTATTTTTGCAAACATGTTTCACCTTTAGTTGGCAACTTTCGGAAAATCTTCAGTTTGCGGATTCGCACATGCGGATCCGCAAGCATTTGCGGGATCCCGCAAACTCTAAAATTACGCGGATCCCGCTGGATTGCGGGATCCCACTTTGCTGGATTGCAATCCCTAGTATGTATGCATAAAATGGTCAGTTGCGTAGTGGTAGAATCTCGGACTTACAAGCGGAAGATCCAAGATCCAAGATTCGATTCTTCCTGCTGCTAACCAACTAAAAATTTACGACATGAGCATATTAATTACTGCGAGGGTAATTGGGATGTATTTGCCTTTATGAGAAACTAATATTCATGAAACCGATGGTCTTTCGTGCCTCCATACAAGTATATATCTAATAATTAAATTTCTGGATATTTAAATTTTACTTTTTTTTTTTAATTAATAATACAGATAAAGAAGTGAGCCGGCTTTCGTACGTTTCAACTCTCATCGTCAGGTAAATCTAAAGTGAAACTTTATTATACATTTAGCTGACAATGAGAGCGGAAGTTTTCGAAAGCTTGTTAGCATATTTAAATTACTAAATATTTTGTTTCGTTTTGATATTGATTAACCGGACTTCTGCACTACCCAGACGGTATATCTTTTGCTGTGTATTGAAATAAAAAACGCATAATTAAAAGTATGATATAATATGGTATATTGTGTCCTTTAATTATGCAGATTAAGACAATGTGAAAACATTCCTTTAAAAAATATTTTATCTACCTACAAAGTAGGTTTGGAAATTCGTTAAACTTAATGCAAAAGTTTTTACAAGATATTTCAATGGATTTACAAATAGGTTACTCTCTGTAGTACGAAGCCGTGTTAACTAGTTTCCTTAATGATAATTATCAGATACCATACCCCATATAAATACTACAGAGGACGTTTATATTATAGTAATCCTGTTCTCCCTGCTTTGCATTTATATACAGTGTTAATAGTTATACTTTGTGACTATAAGATAAACTTATAATAATAATAATAAGGAAATACTTGTCTCTGGGGGAGAAAATACTTACCTATATGTATTTATTTATCCTTCTATCTCTATATCATTGTCATACGTGTTGTTCCTTATAGAATGGGCAGAGGAATCGAATAACCAGAAGATAATTTTTTTTTTTTTTTTAAAAAGATATATCTGGGTTTTGTTATGTAAACCCAAATACAACTTTATACACCTTCCACAGTAAGCTAAAAGCTTGTGTCGTGAAAGGGGAGTTTGCCGGCACCTGGGATCGAACCGCGGACCCCTTGTTCAAGAGGCCGAGACTCTACCTCCAGGCTACCGACGAACTCATAATTATTTTCTTCTATAGCAATTATACCAAGAGTAAACCTATTACACATAAAGTTTTCTAGGTCACACCGAATTCAGTCTATAGAAAAAGTTTGACAAAATATGATAATATTTATTTATTTATTTATTTATTCATTCTTTACTGTACATTGATTAAAAACAAATACATAAAAGGTATACATACAAATTAAATACAATCAATATACAGAGGGCGAGTTTATCGCAAAGGCGCGCACTCTTCCAACTAACCCAAAATATATTAAGTTTATACTAAAACGACGATCTCCCCATTATATTTACGAGTTTTTTTTTTTTTACTTTTTAGATAAAATGACGAACCGCATTGGTACGTATAGTTTGCACATCTGCTACATCGTGTTTGTAATTAATGTAATGTGGACCATTGTTTGTGAGGCAAGTTGAATCTTCGCTGAGAGGGATCGGTGGCTGGATTCCCATTCATCACCCTTGCTACTGTGCCATATCCATTGGGATATCAAGTTGTCTTTCAATGTTGAATAATGTGAGAATAATGCCACCTCTTTCCACAAATATGCTCTACAGGAGAGTCCAAGTGGTGGTAGTATTATTAAATTATCGAATAAAGATGGACCTACATTTAAGATGGATTGTATACGTATTCAATTATTCCCGTCTTCTTCATTATTAAGAACTTACCGCGATTGCTTCTAGCAATCATTGATGATATAATATTAAATGATATCATATCAGCTGCATTAATGGTGATTTGATTTCGATGACTCAGATATAAAATTTATATTCCTCTCAACAATACAACGTTACTAAAAACATATGACTTAATAGACACGCACCCATAAAATATATTATATTTAGTCATAAAACGCATACCTGATATAAAATACATCCATATATTAACATCTTGCATAATATGTACCTACTGTAAGTACATAAAATAAAGTATTAATATTATTTTATCGACGTTATATGGATATGTTCGAAACATATGATAGAGTTTTTATTATTTTATTGCATCACGATGTCTGCTTTTAAAGAATAGTTGCTATTTAACAAATTTGCCATCATCTCTTATGTTAATCTTTATAGTATGTAGGAAAAAAATCTCACAGTTTTTCATAGAGCATAAACATATAAAACTATTATAATACGCTCTTATACTACCGAATGTAGTGATTTTGATAAATGATATAATAACATTATCTAGGGCATTACCAGAGGATAATCGAAAATCGAAGAATGATAAATGTCTAATTTATTCTTATAAAAAAAACTGAATACATTCTTTTGAGTGTGATGAATCTTAAGGATTAAATAAAGGATTTTGCTGTGAATAAATTTATTTATTTTTTATTTATTTATTTATTTAGTTAATAAAGTTATAAAAACAAAAATTCTTTCATAACTTAAAAATACTTAATAAACTAATATATTCTAATGAATTAATTATACATATATATCTATACAATACTATTTATACAATTCTGCAATACTACTTATACAATTCAATACTATATCTATCTTCCAGATGGAAGTACTATCTTTCTACCAGATAAATGGTAGAAAAGTGTTCAACGAAGCATTCTGATTTAGTGATTCCCGAAATATGGTAAATTCAGGGACAAACAAATAATAATAGAAAAACTTTTATGAGCATTGAATTAAATTAAACCTTAAAGAAAGCTTACATTAATAATTTGATAAAATATTTTTAGCATGGTACCTACTGAAAAACCTTTGCGATATACTCGCCCTCAGTATATTGATTGTATGTATCTAACTTGAATATATACCTTATATGTAATTGTTTGTAATCAATGTACGGTAAAGAATGAATAAATAAATAAAACATTGTTTTTAAACAAGTATAATAACTACAAAAAGGACACAACACTAAATAATAATTCCTTATTGCTTTGGTTATGGGAAAGAAATAAAACAATATGGAATGGAGAAATTCATTTTTAGCTGTTTACAACATTAGTTCCAGAGACATGCACCAAAAATCCACATCGCATTTTCTTGCTTATTAAAACTCTTGGGTATGCTTTTAAATCAAGAACAAGCGATGATTGATGCAGTGAAGTCAGAAAATGATATCTTTGTGACATGCTAAGTCATTGTTATAGTTTCTACAAATGTGACATTTCATTCTTTTATTTTAACACGCTATTCTAATGATAACTTTCACAATAATGTAATTTGCTGTTCCCTGTTATTTTGTATGAAAACAATTTGAAATATAGTCACGTATAAAGTAACTCGGAAATGTCACCGACGCCATACGCATACTAGTGTAACTTTAAATTATTTTCAGTGATTAGATATTTGATTTCAAAAGAATGTATCAACTCAAATGTATTTCTGAGTAAATGAATGATGAAAGAATGTTCTTTAATAGATACATATAATAATAATATTATTTAAAGAAAAGATGCAAGGAAACGCGGACGTTGAGATCAGTTACATTTCGTGTTTAAGTATAAAAAAATGAATTATTTCATTTTTTTTAAATAATCTGATTGCTAAATTTATAATATGCAATATCGTATTTTTTTCTAAAACAACTCTTTGACGATATATTTTTTTTATTGAAAAGGAAAGATTGAACCCGAATTTATCCTGAAAACTTTAGAAATAATAATCGTCTCTTATTTTTAGTATTTTTAATGCTCCACTCTGGATCAAGGGGTCGATTATATCGATAGAATTGCCAGTATTTCGTGCCAATAGAGTCAATTCTCGTCACAATCAATAATAACATTATAGTATAGTTATCATTGGAATGTTATAACACGTAAGTAGATTCCCTGTGTTTGTAATAGACCTCTTTTTTTCTGAAAGTTTTCAAGAGTCAAAAAAGCAGGTATTCGTATTAAGTATTTTAAGCACACTGAGAAAAATACTCACAACGAATCATTGGTACGTACCTACTATCAGATTAGGACCAGAGATAGTACAAACGATTCGTTAGTAGGAGTCTATAGGTAATATTAACTTTTCGCAAAAAAATCATTGGTAAATTTACCAACGATTTGTTTGCGAAAAGTTAATATTATAGATTCGTACTAATGAATCGTTAGTACTACCTCTGTTCCTAATCTGATAGTACGTACCAATAATTCGTTGTGAAATTTCGTTAGCATTTTTCTCAGTGAAGACTTGCATGAGATGTCGTGATGGGGTGAATGGCAGATCGGTGTATTGGGAAAGAGAGAAATATAAATATATAGGTCACCGAAAGTAATGTACTGTTTTCGAATCCCTGTTGTTATTAATTAATCCTATTGAGAGATAATATGATATAGTAATAATATATATATATATATATGGTAATCATGTACATACACCACTCTTGTAATCAAGTGTTTGTAGGAAAACACAACATTGCTACCATATTCATAATTCATTATATTATCTACTAACTAATATTTTATCAATGGGATAGACTGATAATACAAATTCAGAGATACGATAGTACACAATGAGATTAGCTATATATATACCTACATTTTAATTATCCATTATCGTTTTCCTCAAACTACATACCTACTAACTTATCTATGTGATATTTCGTGTTTATCTTTACTCGGTAACCGTATAACCACATTTAATGATAAAAAATATGAATCTGTCGATATAATCACATCTATACACTGCGTCTGTGTTTAGGTAGCAGAATTCCACAACTTAGGTAATATTGAAAAACTAATGTTATCTTCTATGTGTTTTATTGTCAAGAGAGACGTCTTTCGTCTTGTTAGGACATTGTCATTCTCAATGCCCATGACAGGGTCCAATGAGTTCAGACGTCTCTCTCGCCTTTAAAACATAAAATAGTATATGAGTTTGTCGGTAGCCTGGAGGTAGAGTCTCGGCCTCGTGAACAAGGGGTCCGCGGTTACCTTATCGTCGGACTGAAATTTGGTGATAATTAACGAAAATCTGCCTTTTACAAAACTGTTGAAAACTTATATTAAAAAGTGGGAGACACAGTTTTTACCAGAATCTCCACGGTGAAGTATTACATATTATAGATAAAAGAATAATTATTTCTAATTAAAATTTCGAATGACTGACTGTATTCAGTTATTGCAACGGTTTATCAATAATTTTTATCTGTGAAGGTTTGACGCAAATTAAACTACTTACAAAATTACATACGCGACTGAATACACATTACAGGTAATTTATAGTTGATTAAATTTATTTTTAAAACAATCCTATCGGATCGTATCGCTTCATTTTATCGCTAAGTGGATTCTTAATTAAGATACTTAAATTAATTTTAATTTACATTTTGAATATTTATTTTTAAATAAATAAATAAATAAATAAATAAATAAATTTTCGTGAAGTCTCAGGCAAGGAATGAGTATCGCACTCTTTTTTATAAATTTTTGAGTGACGATGTGAATGTAAAAGACAGGTTGTTGTTTTTCGGGTTTGCCATGTCTGGTTTTGTTATGTTGACGTTTCGGTGCACACGCTGGCGCCATCTTCAGGATGTGATAATTCATTCAAGAATCATTCATATCCTGAAGATGGCGCCAGCATGTGCACTGAAATGTCGACATAACAAAACCAAACATGGCGAACCCAAAAAACAGCAACCAAATAGAGACAGATTGTAAAACACAATTGTTCGTTAAGCGTCATTTAACATCTTCTACGTATATGATATGCCACTCATCCTGCATTCTGCGTCGTCATTATTTTTTCACTGACACGGAGAGGACAATTTGCATGCTCATTACATGTAGATAGTACTAATTGTGGGTAACGCTGTGATAGCAAAGATAAATAGATAGATTGTTGGAACTCTTTACTGATCTACTACTACTACTTTATCATCATAACATATCCCGCAAGTGAGGTAACCAGCGGACTAACAAGTTATAAAGATGTAGTTTGTCCTTTCCGTGCCAATAAAAAAATAAGACGTTCAGGATTGTTGGCATGCCTCATCTCAATTACTATAATTATATTTTTCGTTACTGATACTTTTGTGTTAAACTTTAGATTTGTTAAAAAAAAATTACAATGGCATGGCATAAGGTACGTATATAAAATGACACATCGCTGGTTTCCTTTCAACACGAACTAATTCTATTTTCCAAAAAAATCAAATCATATTTAAAAATCCTGATATACCTATTATAAATTAATATTATAAATGTATTTCAACGCCAGATTATTTGATTAACAAGGTATTATTTACAGCTACCTACCAATGTCATTACACAATGAAAATGACTAAACGCATTATCGAAAAATTATTCATTATCTACGTACATTCAAAGTTTTCAGCTACCAACAACTATGACATTCCATGAAATGGTAAGGTTTGATTTTCTACGAAAATGAAATGTCATTATTCCAAGAAAATTTTGCTTACTTTACTCGTAAAATGTAATTTTTCTCAAAACCTTCACTTTTGTTATCATTAAGTATGATTGAATAAAATTTAACAGAAGAGAATTACGTCATATCATCACAGTTGACATTGCCCTCGCTAACGGCGCTTTTACACATTCAAACATAAGTGACATCATTATGGCGTCATCTTGCTAACCATGTCAAAAAAACTTATTGATCATCATTTCAAAAAAAAAAACTTGATCAGGGTGTAAAAATTTAATAAATGGTTTTATTAAAAAAAACGAAATTCGTTATTTTATGTAAGCCGTTAGGACCTCAACCGTATTCTACGTTAATATTTTATCCTTTTATTATAACATTATAATAATGATTATACCCTACTCACATCACCTGCAGGTGTATCAATATCACCTCACAAAAGATACAAAAAAAATAATCATAATATCACATCTACATACACACTTATCACCCACTTATAATATAGATAGTAAATATATCCTTGTCTATAAATTATATTGCTATCAGGGTCGTACGATGTTAGCCGATATGAAATTTACGAACCGAAAGCCAAAACGGTGTCATGAAAATAACAATACCCCGCTGTAAAGAAAAATATTTCTATCTTTTAATAAAATGGTAGAATGAAGCATGTTTCAGATTATTCCCAACACCATAATGGTATGAGGAAACAATTGGTGCTATTATTGTTGTCATTATTCATTTTAATAAAATACCATAATATACAGTATCAAATTTTCATAAATACTAAATATAATAGTAGTAGGTTTAATTATCTATACTAGTATCGTATCAATATTACTTTTGTCACATTAAAATTCGCAGTTACTTTAATTCATAATACCTACTATTAACAAAGTTAATTTAATTTGTTTCGGTTACACATCGATATTTGCTGGAAAGATTTGTGTAATGTCAATATTAATAAAAAATAATAAATTTAATAATATTAGTAAAAGACTTACTCGACTTCGTTGTTTTCAAAGATAAGTTCTCCTTTGATGGCCTCGTACTGGCTGCCTTGCTTGGCAGTTCCATCCTCTGTCCAATAGGGTACAGCAACACGTCCTCTGGCTCCGGAATAACGCACCACTTTTAAGTCGAACTGTCCCACTGATTCCACTAACTCATGATCACATTCACCAAAGGAAAAGATTCCGCCATGGTCGTCATCCAAAATCATAACTGTAGCAAGGCTAGGGGAAGCTAATTGAACAGGTCCACGGACATCAGTTAGTCTAATGTAGAAATGTTCATCTTCTTCAAATACATCATCATCTATAACTTCAAGTGTAAATCTCTTTTCAGTTTCTCCCTTTTCGAAAACCAATGTGCCTTTTTTACCGATATAATCGCTTCCATCTTCAGCCGTGCCATCTTCTGTATGAAAATCTACACTGCATTCCTCTTCTATATCACCAGTGCGAACAACTCTTACTTCGAATTCTCCACAGTTTTCCATAACTGTATAATGACCTGGTTCAAAATAAATTTTACTTCCACCTGTTTCTGCCAATTCTTCGTCAATATCTTGTTTTTGAAGTTCAGCTTTTACTTCACTTAAATCACTCTGAGCCCTTTCTGATATCTTGCGCATGATATTACCACTTCCCATCATTTTCCTCGTAGCTTGTACTCTGTAAAATGCCCTAGACTTAGGACCTTTATTCAAAACCATTTCATGAGCCATACATTCAATGTGTTCCAAATCGCTTTGAGGGTATTGCTTTCTCAGTTCTTTCAGAGTATTTATATACTCTCTTCTTGTCTCTTCGAATTCTTTAACGTCATCTGATATAATGCCTTCTTCGAGACACTTCAAACCATCGTCTTTTAACTCCATTGCTGCTGAATTATCCATACTTTCTGCTTGCACAATGACACCTCTCTTATTCATACGATAACCTTTATGAAGGTATTTATATATAAGAAGACGACGATCAGCGATCCAGGCTGTTATGACGGTTGTTGGGAAGAACAAAAAGGTCAATAAGCCTTCCCATATTTCTAACTCTCCTGGTGATATAACAGCTAAAATCAAATACAGCCAAACATAGGCAAAGACAGACCAAGCAGCAGTAACGAAAAACACCCTCAGATGTTTTATTTTGCGAACCTCTCCGTTGGGTATCACCCACACACAAATAGCAATGATTACAAACAAATTATAGGCAGCTGATCCTACAATTGTTCCGGGTCCTAAATCTCCCGCTTTGAAATTTTTTGCAACTATTTCTATGATGGAAAGTAGAATTTCAGGAGCACTAGATCCGAGAGCCATGAGCGTAAGATTAGCAACTGTTTCGTTCCATACTCGCACAACGACAATTTGCACATCTCCATTTTTTTTCTTTACTCGCACCTCCTTTTCTTGAGATGTGATTACTTCAATAGCTGCCATAAATCGATCAGAAATAATAGAGACACCAATAAAGAGATACAACATGACAAAGAAATAGACAAGTCCTCGAATAATTTGGTCGCCAGTAGTAATGTTATCCTGTGGCATCCACATAGGTATGACGAGTCCATCTTCACACACTCGGTCTGGGTTTCCGACAAATTCTACGGTTTTGTTAGAGTTGGATCCATTGAGCGCTGACCCAGAAGCATCCTTGTCTGGGGTCGGCACGGCGCCCTGACTCAGAGCAGGGGCCGCCAGACATAACACAATGCACAACCTTCCAACGGAATTCATTTTGTATGTAGGTACTAAAGACGTTTGTTCCTAAATTAAACTAGTAGCCAATTTATTTCAAATGTTTTCTTCTATTAATATACATGTCGCAGAAATATGCCACAAGAAGCCATCGATTATCTTGCAATCATTTTAATTATTTATCATAACAAGTAGGTATGTATGTTGAAAGAAGAGTAGAGTCTGTTGTATTTCGGTGTAGTAGGTGGATTATACCACGTTGTAGATCGGTGCAATGTAATGTTGTAATTAATGAAATGAAGTCATCATAACCTGGAGCAGCGTAATATTAGGAGTGAGTCCCCTGGCTCAGTAGACCTGACTGCCGGCACTAGTAGATCACCAAGGTCAGCCGCATGCCACTAAATATGAACGTGGGTAACAGAAACACTACATCAATTTATTATACTTAGTAATACCGCAGTTTAGTTCTGTAGTTAGATAGACACAGTAGGTACACGACACACAGCACATACAATAGTCATATAGACACACGCGCCCGACACACTTAATCGCTATACTTAACACTTTACTTTCTTACTATGACTAGTTAAAAGTACCTAAAGTAGACACTTACAGGAGAGAGCGACAGTTAGAGGAGAAAGATAGTTAAAGGAAAAGTTGATAAAGTTTTCACTCCCCGGACGTACGGCAGAAATGGAGGTGACGAGTTTCCGAAATATCTCTTAATAATTCCAATATGCAGAGATAACCGGGTCGGAGTGGAGTGATCCGCCTTATCGACACTACGAGGGAAGACGTTGCGTTCCCTGATCTATTCCTAGCGCGGAGCTTTCCTCTATCATCCTAGTCTAATAAAGTTTGGCCGCGGTCGAGCTTTGGCGCGAAACTCAAGCGGCAGGGGTGCGGGAGACGAGAGGCGGCAGAGGTGGACAGAGAGGAGGGGAAAAGTGTTTAACCGAAAAAACTTGGCAAGACTGAATGAAACTAACGAAATTTAAACTAACAACAGTAGTTCAAGTTTGTCTTGAAGAGTTAATATTATCCAACATCTAATTATTGCGAAAAAATATTTTATGAATTTATTTTTGATATTCCATAGATTCGCGACGAGTTTGATTTGTTAGTTTTCGTAACATTTTCCCGCTCTCGAGTGACAGCGGCTGGAATGCACGACGTGACAACTCGACCGCTGGTTATGAGCGGAGTGATGGAGACGGAGTGCGAAGTGATGCGCGGCAGCGGGGCGCCTCCCTTCCTGCCTCACCGCCCCACGCCTGCGCACACTCCACCAGGAGGGTTGGCTCGGCTCTCACTCTGACAGCAAGCACACAACAGTATACCAAGTGCTTTACAGTTTTCACAGTAAACCACTTTTCTACTTCTTTCTCCCCTTAGATATAAATAGGCACATATATTGTGTATAAACAAACGCCACTCCTCTTCTCAAATAAACACTCCTGAAACAAAACAATACTCTGCCGCCGCTATGTTATCACTATGACATTTATAAAGTGAGATAAGTTTCCTTACAAAAACACCATAACAGTATTTTTCTGAAATTAATCTACAAGACAGAAGAAAGATCCCACATTATACATCGTTACATGGTAAACTTTTATTTCGAGAGATCACTTCTTTCGCCTAATTATTTCAACATGGAGTATTTTGCTGAAGGGAGAAACAAGAAATTTTTGAATTACGATTAGCTTTGAAAAAGTTAATTTACATATGTATGTATATTATCACAGCATTTCTCATGATTGGGGTAGCCAGCAGATTAATTGCAAGTTATAAACATGCAAGTTGTTCTTTTAGTACCCATAAAAGTTGAGATATTCAAAATGGGTGGCATACTTCACACCGAGTTAAAGATGTTTGGTAGTTGTCTTAAAAATGTATTCATCGCCGGAGATTGAACGAAAAAAGTATTAATTAACTTATTAAATTTGTAAAATTTGTAAGCTACAGTCACCTTCCCATCAAAAAATGAAGTTTTATATACATGTTAAATTGAGATCTAGCTATAAGGAGGCATCAATAAAAATCATATAAAAGGGAATTGTACTTGCATTATTATGAATCTTGTCCTTTCTTATTAGAATTCCTTTAGTAGTACCTAGAAGGTATAAGAACCTGGCTGGGATCAATTCCCAGCTGAGGCATTTTTCCCCTTAAATAATATGTACGTGACCTGAATGGCTAATATATTATTTCAATGGTAGCTAGGTAGGTAGCTATATTGATTAAGAACCGATGTATATACACAGTAAAATGATAAAATAATATAACGTGTCAGATTTTACATAGAATGAATGAATGAATGAATTTGTGAAGAAAGCGAAGGAAGTATAAAAGGAAAGATCAGTATAGCATTTCGTTCTCTCTGCCTAACACTCTTGGGATATGGAGTAAGAGTATAGGGCATTAAATTTGATGATTAACATAATTTATCTAAAAAACTATTTTTGAAAAAACAAACACTGTATTTTCCACTTTTACAATTTTATTTGTTTAAACGTTTTTCAAGACCTACTGTCTCATCTTCAGAACTAAAACTTTTACGTTACTAAACAGAACTAAAACGTTTTAGTTCTGAAGATGAGACAGTAGGTCTTGAAAAACGTTTAAACAAATAAAATTGTAAAAGTGGAAAATACAGTGTTTTTTTTTTCAAAAATAGTTTATTAAAATGGAATTCCACAATGTTAATGATCACACATTTGAAAAATTAATTTATCTATCTATACCATTAAGGATTTTCAATCATAATGGAGTAGCTTGCTAGCGAACTAACTAATTACTATAACGAATATTTAAGGAACAGATCGTCCTCTTCGTTCCATAAAAAATGAGGTTATGAGTATAGGTGGTTATATATTTTACAAATACCTTTTACGTGACATTATTCTATCCCCAACCCCTTATTCACCAAACGAAGTTCAAAATATATTTTTGAAGTTCTTGGAAAGTAATATGGCTCTAAATTTTTTAATGTAAAATGTGACGTTTAACGAATACTCATCTTTTAACCTAAAAACTAACAAAATAGAATGGGAGGCCTATATTTTACCAGGAACTCCACAGCAAATAAATAAAAACTCATATTGACAATATCCTAATAAGACGAAAGACGTCTCTCTCGTCAAATAAATCAATTGTAGAATAAAACACTTGTTTTATTTATTTCGCTATGGAATTCTACTACCTAAACACCGACACAGTGAACAAACTCCACAGCAGATTTCTACATTTTTGTGTAGGTAATTATTTAAAAAAATGTTTATATTTTATCCACTAGACTAGATAGGATGTATCATTGTACGTGTATAATTGTAATATACAAGTTATAGATAACTGTAATCTAGTTAGCAAGGATATAAAAAGATATAATTTTCGAACTACATTACTTCACATACACAGTCATATTATTAATATTGTTGTAACTCACCGACTTCCATACTAATTAGGTATGCTATATAATACTACATACTAGTGATGTAACGGATGTGTGATTTTGGATATTCGCGAATGCGAATATTTGTTGCCGACATTCGCGAATGCGAAGGAATTTAAAATATTTCAAAACTCGTCGGTTTTCTATAAGAATATTTTCTTGTAGTACCTTTTTCTACAATGTACAGGGTAAGTATCCGGTACTTTTACCGAATATCCGATACTTTATTACCTAAATAATATTGGCAAAACTTGCTTAAATTCTACAATTGCTCAAACATTAAACTTTTACCCCCCCCCCCCCCGTCGCCGAATTTTCAAAATGGCATAGCAAATTAAAATATTTCAAAACTCCTCGGTTTTCTTAAAGAATATTTTCTTGTAGTACCTTTTTCTACAATGTGCCGGGTAAGTATCCGGTACTTTATTACCAAAATAATATTCGGAAAACATTCGTATATTCTTTTGCGAATACGAATGCGAATATTCGTTACATCACTACTACATACATTTTAACTACTGATACTGATGTATTTATTATAAGTACCAACTTGTATGTACCTTATAATATCTATTTGGAGTAAAAGTGTGTACACATAAACCAGTTTCACATTGTATCTGCATTGCTATATGGGCATATTTTATAATATTCGCAAGGCTAGGTTAATATTTGCAAATAAATAACTGTGGAATAATGTTTATAGCTATCTGTGCAGTTTATTTTATTTAAAGGTGATAATGAGAATTATTTGTTATGACTGACTCTTGTGATATTATGCGTAACTTTTGTTCAATAATATTTATCTAAATACACAATCATGGAATCTCCAACAATCAATGGAGAAACCAGAAGAATAACTGCCTGTAATTAAAATACAATTCATCCTTAACGTGCCATGAAAACAAAATATTAAGAATGGATGGTATTATTCTATTCCTCATCACTAAATCGAAGGCATTTAAAGTCTTATGCTTGAAATTTCATGAATACTTGCCTTTTAGAAAATAGTCGAAAACATTATATATTTCTGCCAAACATCCAATTTACTAATAACGACCTATTTTGACGACTACTGACAATGCAGAGAATATCTTTTCTGTACCATTGTATGGAAATTCAAATCCTTGAGAATCAGGATCCAATTGAATAATTCAATACTTTTTGAACTAACCGTGTTACGTGATAGGCGTTCATTTCTTTGAATTATTTATTCTTAATGCATTGAAATAAATAAATTTATTTAATAATACAAAGAAGTATCGTCTCCTTCACCTTATATTGGAGGGCAAAGCAGATGTCCTGGCTGCGCAACGTTAGAGACTGTACCGGAATGAGGACAGTGGATGACCTGTTCAGAGCAGCACAGGACAGGGAGGTTTTCGCCGGAGTGATCGCCAACGTCGGGAGGACCTGGCATGGCACAGAAAGAAGAAGAAGAATAATGCAAAACCCTTATTGCACAATAAATAATGTAATAAAAAGACAATATAATAATGGAAAACATAATTTTGTACAATTGGCGAGTTATCGCATAGTCGCGATATTTTACATCAACGGTATTGTAATTTTTTATGATTATTCTTTTATTATTTTTGAGACACGGTTAGATAATTTTATATTTTCATATTCAGGAATAATAATTTTATTACAGTGATATATGAAAAGAATGTGGAATGAAAGTTGGTGTAATTACAAGGATAAATGTGAATAACTTAAGATGGTTTGGGCGCGTGGAAAGAATGAATGAGGACAGAATGGCCAAGAAGATATCTGGCTGAGAGGAATGGTGCTCGGAGACGTGGACGTCCGAGGATCAAATCGCAAGATCATTTAAATCAAATCCTACAGAACGGTCACATGTTGAGCACATTGAACAGGAGAGCATGCATGAGGAATTGTATGACAGTGACGGAGCAAAAGATGTACGTAAGGACAGAAGGAAGTGGCGTTCGATCCTTTCTGCCTACCCCGCGAGGGAAGCGGCGTGATGGTATGTTTGTATCTACTTTATTAATCTTGGTATTACAAGAACCATAACATAGAACTAATATCACTTGACTTTGTACGCACATTTTGTATACACATTTTTGACACATTGCTTGAAATAGACACAAGAATTTAATAGGTTTTCATAATCATTTCTGAAACTATTTAATACATACAAACTAACGAATGTTAATAATTACGCAATAATAATTTATAACCGTTCACCTACATCCGTTAAGAAAATAATAAATTAATTGCGGTATTATTAATTGATTCTCCGGCGGTGAATGTTTATCTGTCAACTGACATTTGTCTGTACAACTAACTACTATAACTACTGATCTAGGGTGACCATGTTTGAATTGAAGATAATGAATAAATTTAAATGCAATACTATATAGAGAAGAAATTTAAATCGTGTTTTAATAAGTAAATAACACAAAATACCTCGCCATAAATGCGTTTCTTTTCTTATTATTCTTACAATTTTAATCATCTTTATTCTTAATATTAATACAGCGTTTTACAAAATATAGTTACAACATTATTGATTTAATATATTATATGAAATGGAATGATTTTTGAATTTTATTGTAATATCAACGTTTATAGTGTATTCAAGAGATCTTATTAGGTCTTAGAAGACGATCTAAAAAAGATCGAAAGTCTCGATGTTATTTTTACTATTAACCATTGTATGAGGTCATATATGCAAATTTAACACACGAGACTACCATATAAGGGTTAGAAAAGACGACGTCACCTCATTTGGTTGTGCCCCGGACGGGACTTGAATCCGCACTTTCGCGACAAGATGGGAGTGCGGGTTCAAGTCCCGTCGATTCTCCGGCGGTGAATGTTTATCTGTCAACTGACATTTGTCTGTACAACTAACTACTATAACTACTGATCTAGGGTGACCATGTTTGAATTGAAGATAATGAATAAATTTAAATGCAATACTATATAGAGAAGAAATTTAAATCGTGTTTTAATAAGTAAATAACACAAAATACCTCGCCATAAATGCGTTTCTTTTCTTATTATTCTTACAATTTTAATCATCTTTATTCTTAATATTAATACAGCGTTTTACAAAATATAGTTACAACATTATTGATTTAATATATTGTATGAAATGGAATGATTTTTGAATTTTATTGTAATATCAACGTTTATAGTGTATTCAAGAGATCTTATTAGGTCTTAGAAGACGATCTAAAAAAGATCGAAAGTCTCGATGTTATTTTTACTATTAACCATTGTATGAGGTCATATATGCAAATTTAACACACGAGACTACCATATAAGGGTTAGAAAAGACGACGTCACCTCATTTGGTTGTGCCCCGGACGGGACTTGAATCCGCACTTTCGCGACAAGATGGGAGTGCGGGTTCAAGTCCCGTCCGAGGCACTACCAAATGAGGTGGCGTTGTCTTTTCTAAGCCTTATATGGAAGATTCGTGTGTTAAATTTTCAGATCGAAAGTCTATTTGAAATTATAAAACCAACCAAAATAAATAAAATAATTTTGAAAATAGTCAATCCTGTTAATTTTTTTTATATTTCTATGTTTTTGGACGATTCCAAAAAGTTAAAAATTAACTTTTCAAACTAACAATTTAAGAATGTTCATTTATAAATCCTAAATATGGTCACCTTCTACTAATCACTGGATGTTTTGTCATGACAAACGCAAAGAAAAAATAATGAATAATTATTGTCTTTGCTCGGTAAAAAATATAATATTATTGTCGTCTATGAAAAAGTATTACATTTTTTCGCAAACACAATTACAACTGAATAACAAAATAAATATTTACCTATAGTATTATATTAGTTTATAGTAAATTTTACGATAGGTACGGTTCAATCGCAAGATATGTATCACTTGCAGGATAGAAAAGGGGGTAATAAGTGTTCTAACGCTTTTTTTCAAGCCTATTCTTAAGTGTCGGAACACCTAATACTCTCTTCTATATCCTGCAGGTGATGTTAATCTTGCGATTGAACCATGTCAATCATAATATATTTCATTTAAACACTTTCGTAGATGTAAAAATTACAGTTCATACGAAATTTCGAATTTCCTTGCAAGATAAGCAGCAAAGATATCTTCTTTTGTAAATAGGCAAGGGGAAATCTAAAAATTTAATGCATCGATAAAACGTGATTCATTTACGTATTTTAGTAAATTAAATATTTTTTTTATCATCTTGTCAATATTTTAAATCATGAACAATATCGAATTTCATTTCTATACAGATTGTAGCTATATTTTTGTTACAAGTGCGTCAATGTAAGAGTTACTAATTCAACATATCTTTAGTTATCTTACGAATAAAGATATAAATTATAACGTAATGCGTCAAAGAAGTGATTATTTTATATTCTGGAAAAGATATTAGATAGGTTAAAATAAGATAAGTTGATTATCAGATAATTATAATCGTGTGCGCTATATACAAGATAGATAATACGATATCTTTATTATCAATATTTGCGTGCTCAATCTTTAATATAATAATCTTTACTGGTTCTCTTTAATTGTAATTGATTTGCTGTAGATATATTAATAATTATGTCATAACTGTCTGTTTTCGAAAAAATAAAATGAAATAAAGACTTATAATATTTTTATTTTGAGTAACTTTACATCATTACCACATTAATTTTGCCTAAAATGTTATTACATCTTTATTCAATATATCGTCGTTGCATGTTTAAAATTACGCATGTGAATAAATGCATTAACATTTCTTGAATAAACTGCTTATTATGACGTTAAAAACATTTTCCAAAGTGATTCTTAGTATCAAATATTATCATGTTGTGGTCAATGTCATATGGCAATAAAAAGTTTCAATTTTCATGCCCATGCTAAAATAGCCACAGTGAGCAATTCATCTACAATTCATATTTGGTGAAATGTTGCCGTTAAATCGTTTTGCAATTTCTTATATTTATTTATTTATTTATTTATTATTACAATATACGGTGTGAGCCTTTTACATGTATAAAATAAAATTGTAGAAATTGCATGACAGACAGTACATTTAAACGACAAGGAACAATCATGAAAAAAGGACAATACACAATTAAAAAAAGTATGCTAAATATAATACATATAAACCATTCAATAAAACTTTTTAAAAATTAATTGATAAAAGAGAGAACTAGCAATAAATCATCAAAATTGGGAAATTCAACATAAGATAAAATATATAATTATAAAATTTTTAACATCACAAACAAATAATCAATACAGACAGAGATCAATAAACAATGAATTTAAGACATATTAACAAGAAGAAAATAGGAATAATGCAATAAAACATTAGCAGGTAGTCAATGTAAATAGGTTAAAATTAGGTAAACAGATAGTTAATTAATATAAAAGGTATAATAAATTTTGTATAAGCAATTCAATAATTTAAAAAAATAAATTAGGTAAAATCGTTCAAAAAAATTAATAAATAATATATAACATATAGGCAAAAAATATAATTTTCAATAAATTATACAGATACACAAACAATAATGTATTTTTCAATAAACAATATAGGTATACAAAGAACGAACCAACCGCTTGGACGCAGAACTCAACTGCCCAATGTCAACTACACAGTTTTAAGTAATTTACTACGTCAGTTTTGAATTTTTGAAAATTGTCAGCAAAAATATCCGTTTTATCCCCTACCAGATTGGCCAGCCTGTGAATCCTAATGAGTGGAGAATAATATACATAGTTATTACGAGTATTCGCCTCATGAAACATCACAGTATGTCTAGTCAACCTAGCAGGAACACTGAATTGGATACATTCCATGATTTCTGGGGAATCAATAGCGTTGTTAAGTAATTTATGGAAAAAACAGAGGTCAAACATTTTTCTTCTGTTTTGTAGACTGAGGAGGCCAAGTTCATTCATCAGATCAGTGTAGTCTATATTTTCAATTGGGATGCCCTTTTTGTAATTGATCAGTCTCAAGAACTTCTCTGCACTCTCTCTATACTTTTAATATGGATAGCGTAATTTGGAGACCAAATAACGGTGTAATATTCTAATAATGGTCTCACAAGGGATGCAAAGAGAAGACCATAAGACCTTATTTGCTGTAAGTCATTCACCAATCTAAAAACGAAACCCAGGCATCTCATAGCTCTGCTGACAACTTCCTCTATATGTAAGTTGTAAGTTAGATCGTCAGAGAAGGTGACACCTAGATCTTTCAGATTTGAAGCACATTGAAGAATAATATTGTCGATTGAATAGTCATAAACAATTTGTGATTTAGTTCTGTGGAAACGTATGACTTGACATTTGGTCGCGTTAAGACTCAGTTTATTTTGTTTACACCAATTGTTTAGTAAATTTTAATTATTTTGGAGTATGATGCAGTCATTTTCGTTTTTTACAGATTTTTATATGATCCTATTATGATTCATATAAAGTGCCGTTTTTAGCCCGCCTGTTTTTTAAGAGCTCGCCTAAAAAATTCTCGCACATGCAACCTTTTAAATGGGTAAGGACGACATATCGCTAAGATATCTCCCAAAAGTTCAGAAGTGGGGTAGTCATCAGTCATTGGTTTTTTTCTCAAATTTAGACCACAGCACTCTTGATTTAATAGTTGCGTGAATATCAAATATCTGCTTTAGATATCACCATCCACATTCATTGTATATCGAAGTTGCTCTATCAATTTCAATGTTTAACTTTTATTTATTTACCTATTATATTGCATAGTTGTATAAGAATTTTAATATTTAGTTTGTAAGTATCGATTTATACACATCAATGCATAAAATCGAAACAATTTAAATAATGATAAATAAACTATATTCATAAAAGTAAGTTTGCTTTTATTATAAATGTGCATAGAATTTATAATATTCTAATAAAATTTCTGTCAGAAAGAGGGCGTGTTTATGTACGTATGTGTAATTTTAAACATTATTATTGTACTCGCTATATTCATGCGACACTACGGGATGTAAGTTATTAGTTATACAAAATGTATAATTAAAATATTCCGTTGTTTTGTGCTCCATTTAATACACAACACATAGTTATCCTTGGTATTGTTCTGCACAAAATCTTCATATAATATGTACATGGAGACCTCTTTATATCAAAATACCACAATACAATAATACTATACCTGCTTCCCTTAATATTTATTATCCACCAACAAAATAATACTCTACCTTGCTGGGGTTCAGAATTATGGCTAAATATAGCAGGATCCTGCAATATAACCAGGAAAAAAATATAGGCTTTCGTTATATTTGAAATAATCTCTATAGTTTATATTTGTAAACCGACTCGTGTGGATTTACAAAATAATGTGTTAATTTTTTTTTATTATAATCGAACTGAAAACTTTCTCGTCTTAATTACAAGAACCATCGATCGACAAATTGAACAATATAAGCAAGATTTAACAACATGATCACAACGTACAGATGACACGACACTATAAATCAGATAATCTAAAAAGAACAGAATTATCTCAAAGCACCAACACTATGTAAAATCCATGATGAAATTCAGAAAGAACGGTCTCTTAATGCCTGTGAATTTACTTTGGCTGAATTAAGTAATCTCTTAAGTTATTCATGACTATACTTTTAGCCTCGGCAGATATTTAGCAGGATCTAAGCATTTGGTTGTAAAAATTTGAATTTAACTATCAGAGTTTACGAAAGTATTGGTAATATTATGGTTATCTCGAACAAGTCACACTCTTTGTAAGAAAGAGTGAATGAATGTGCTTATACAGTAATAAAAATATCGGCCATTTAGCCTTTAAAGTGGTTCTTTAGTTGCGAAACAATAAAATAAATATGGTGCATAAAATATTATAAGCAATTAATTTTAGACATTTTCGTTATTATTAATAAATATTCAAGGACCTCTGCGTTAGTACTAATACGGTTATTTATACACACAAACACAACGTTTCATAATAGCTAATAATATATCAATATAAAACAATGGTTTCTTGTATATTATAATTACGTTAAATAAAATAAACATACCTATATGGTGAGCTCCCTCTTAATGATCTCCCATAGATGCTTGACTATGTATACTTCTAATCGTTCCATGTAGGCATATAGGTATAATCCTTTTGTATACATTAAGCTCATAGAAATACAGCCAACCATTAAAATCCAAAGCTCTTTTAGTGTTAGTAATACCCCATATGCTGAGAAGGTCGTTTAGATTTTCCCTATTCACAATCGACACGAATTAAGATTTAATCTTTCTGATGTTTTTCTTCTATCTGTATCTCCCAAGGATTGTGAATCTTCGATTACAAAAGATAAACTTGATTGATATGATAATTTTATATGTTACGAGTAGGTATCTATAAGTAAAAGTAATTCTTGTGAAGAATTAATAACAATTAAATAATCGATTTGATCATGTAACTTATTTTAGTATCTACTTCTCCAGTAATAAAATTTTGCCTCCCATTTACCCCTCCGCGGCTATTTGTCAGGCAATTCACTCATCGAATTTCTACCTACGTACATTTTTATTTCCATTGAATAGTCTTGTACTATATTATGACTTACCTCCATCTCTTTTTTACAGTTCAGTACTTTCTGTTATATCGAAAATCAGCTGTCGTCGGAAAAACATGTCTCACCAAGCTCCATTTCATTACAGTGATTCTCCTTTCTTTTAATAAACATACATCTTCGTCTCTTTGTTTTAAAATACTCGTATGAGACTCGATGCATTATTAAATACATATTATTATATTCTTTAAACTTTCTATTCCATATTATCAATATTAGCGACATTAACAATGTAAAAATTTCGTAACATGATTCAACAAACGAGTTCTCTTACTGTGTTTACTTATCACAAATAATTTTAAATTAATTGTGATAATTTAAACATAGTAAGACAAGTCGTCCGTCAACTCTTTTCCATCTCTGTTTATTGAATACCTTACCATTACAAACTGACTTTTTATTTACAAATATCATATACTTCTTCTTTTCACATCTTTTTTTGAAGCAGATTACCGTTTTCTACCCTTTCCTACAATTTCCTAGATTTATTTATTTATTTTACTCTTTTATTCACAAACAAAATCAACATTTGAATTTACATTAAAAAATGTGAAAAATTCTACCCTTTCCTACAATTTCCTAGATTTCTTTATTTATTTTACTCTTTTATTCACAAACAAAATCAACATTTGAATTTACATTAAAAAATGTGATGATACGCAATGGCGAGATATATTAGTGATTTCTTCCATCTAACTCATTTTTTAAATTCTTTTTTAAAATTTTAAAGCATTTCTCTACTCATGTTTAAATTATCAATTGTTTTACAATTATAATATTAATACAAAAGTTAACTTATTAAAAAAGATTTACCTAGTAAACAATTTTTGCCGATAAATAAGTATTCGGTGACAGGAATGGATAAAAATTTTACATATTAAACACATTTTATTTACTAACAAACGATGCGACTCACATATTTTTTAAATCTTTTAATAAATCCATATTTATTTTTGTAAACTTTTTGTCAAAGGTGTTTATTTTGCTTCAAATTGTGTTGACGTGCGATGAAAAATTATAATTAATGTAATGTATTTTGATACAACATGTTAAAGGGTAGAAAGCAATCAATACTAATAAATAAAATAAATAAAATACCACTTTCTTTCTACGTGAGAATACTCACTAAAATAATATCAGGGCTTAAAATGAAATATTACCTTTTCAGATAACAAAAATACCTCGATATATTGTAACAAGATTTTGTTAAGCTGAAATCATTTCTTATACTTCAGCCGTTCATTCACATTTTAACACACTTCCATATTTCATACTTTCTTTTTCCCATCTCATATTCTGAACCTAAGAATATGAAGGATGCTCATAAAAATCATTCCTTCATTAAATAAAAGGCCTTTAAGGGTGCGATTGCTTTGTATAAACAATTATTTATAACGGTAGAAAATGTCTTAAATTTCAAGATATTTTTGCTTCAGTTTACTACTTAGTATGCTGAATATTATTTTTCGTGGAGAGAGGTGAAAATATTTTTCACCAACACATGTTTTTGACAGAGTTTTATGTCAGTCTTAATAACACTAATGCATACAGACTTTACATAATATAGCACTGTGTTATATATGTATGTAAAGAATGACAAGAGCTTAAGGGATAAGTACGCAGTTTCAAGTTGATTTCTTAGATTCTACGAATATATTTTTTTCTACCATTATCGAAAAATCTACAAAATATAGTATTACTCTGTTTACATTATGAGTTGTGTATTACCCTTCCACGTTCGTTCCAGGAACACAATGAAAGCAATAATCCTCCAATCATAATAAGTTAGAACAAATTGAGTCACCAGAGCCCCTAGACAAACACGCACTTGGCGATCGACTACAAGCGAATTTTCGACAATAACGTATAATTATATGGTAC